>JANJGK010000007.1:8333796-8398796 GCA_039081455.1 Macrobrachium rosenbergii | reverse complement strand
ACGAAAATCACTTCCAAGCCAGATACAACACAACTTTCTAAATCATGAGGAATACCGATTACTGATTGAAAGGCAAGGGAGCTATACCCCAAACCGGCGGTAGTTAATTCAACTCAAGACACAATTGCATATGTCGACTGACTTTCAGTTACATCCCACTTATTGTTCTGATCATTATATCTTGCACTGATCTGTGAGATGGCTATTTACTAATATGAATATTTTGCTTTGATTTAGAGGTGTTATTCGTCATCCTTCTATTCATTTCCATTCATACCTCTGGTTTGATTTAGGTCTGTTTTGTGGTTGGAGGTGCAAACCACGAAGCTCTGGTTATTCAGTTTGCCTGTTTTCAAGGTTCTTTGTTTATATCTTTATTCATTTGTTCATCCATTCAGATTTCACTGAATACTTTAACTGTGGCATCTATTAATTCATCTCTTAATTCTACCTAATTTCCTGAATTTACCTACAACTTGTTTTGAAACAATCTGATGTAATTTCTATTAAATATATCCATTAGTTTTTTATTTAAACTTTTTTTTATTTGTTTTTGTGGTGCGAGTGTTAATTAGGATTACGTCCAGTGTCCAACAACACCATTTCTTCATTTGAGTTAATTTCTCGCTTGATTAATTCTGCGCAAAAACGACAGCTAATTACTGCGTTAATCCCGCGGAATTATAAAGGGTGGAGTGACTTGTTTATTAATCAGGCGAAGAGGTCACCTCAATGGCATTATAGCCATAAATAGGGCACCTGTCTTCATTCCGGTATACGCGATAGTTTAAATAATAAAAGAAACAATCCCGGGATGCAGGAAAAGCTTGACCAGTTCTACAGTCTCTCAGGATCAATTTCCTGGCTTCTCAGACTGCACTGCGACCCACTAAACCCTTACCAAGAGTGTAAGGGCAGTTGTTAGATTTCCAAGCATTTTCCAAGTATTTAACTACAGCGAAAAAAGACGATGAAGGCCAATGGAGCCTTCTGGCAAGAAAGATCATATCATCCGCATATATGATGGGACTCATGAACTTGAAATGATAATCCTTTTCATCTTATGCAAATACTAAACGACTGAAATATATTCGGTATGATATACAGCATGCACACTTCATAAAATTTAAGTGGTTACAACCTGTATACTGCTACTCCTGTTCAAACACACATTAATACCAACAGATTCAATAATGAATCATTAATCATGTGCAATACATACATACGTAGATACATATATACATATAATACACACACACACACATATATATATATATATATATATATATATATATATATATATATATATATATATATATATATATAATGTACAAAGAGAGAGAGAGAGAGAGAGAGAGAGAGAGAGAGAGAGAGAGAGAGAGATGAACGCCGTGGTTACATGGTAAGACACTCAGGCTCACGATTACTGGGACGGAGTTCGCTCCCAGGCTATATTTCACAGTCCACTCAGCTGCAAATGGCCACCAGCATCTGATGGAGTCGAGAAAAAGGGCGTGGGGCTGCCAACCTCTCCCGTAATAGCATGCTCAGACACCAGAAGATTGTAACCTTCTGGCGCTACCCCCTTCCAAAAAGGAGAAAAGGAGTATTGATATATATATATATATATATATATATATATATATATATATATATATATATATATATATATATATGTGTGTGTGTGTGTGTGTGTGTGTGTGTGTGCGCGCGCGCCCGTGTGTATATATGTGTATGTATCTGTGCATGTGTGTGTATGTGAATTAATATATGTGAATTTAATAAATTCTTTTACAAATATACGTAAAAATCCAGTGTCATTCATGCATACAGAAGTATAGAAGAAACGGTTACTATTTCAGTCTCTCTTTAAACAGATTCTTTATAAGTGTGTGTGTTACTATTTGGCTCAAGAAATCCTCACAATATTTCATACAAAAATGATAAAGTGGAATATTTTGGCCTTTTTTAGCTAAACATCCTGATACGTCCGGTGAGTTTGACCTTTTATATAATTAAGGAAAAAAATTTATAAAAAAAAATAAGAAAATTCTTTAGCTTAACGGTATCATTAAAAAGGGCTCCACTTTGAAGAGTTGTCGGTTCCTTCGTTTGAACAACGAAATTTGCTTAAAAACAGCCAATTATTTAGAAAAAAAATTATATGCAACTTCGTATACGTGTAAGTGTAACCGCGTTCACATTATGATGCAGATATCATGCGTAATTAAATCCCTTTACATATATTACTTGGACGTTTCTAATTACTTTTCGATAGTCATTAAATTCGAAAGGCAACAATAACAACAACAGCAGGAGCTTAAATGTAACTCGCATCTCATTATCCTTTCTTGGGAGGTAAGGGACGGGTAGCTTGCAGGGTGGGGAGAGGATGGGTAATACGCTCACATGAAATATCATAACGGATTGTGGTACAGGACTTTTGCCTATTCGTACCCATTTCTCTCTCTCTCTCTCTCTCTCTCTCTCTCTCTCTCTCTGTGTGTGTGTGTAATGTATCCGGAGATGATGAAAAATAATTTAATATAGTAAATGGATGAAAAAATTTTCACCATAAATTCTAATATAGTAAATGGATGAAAGAATTTTCACCATTCTGACAATGAATTATTCAAATATAATGATGTCAATAGCGTCAATTCAAAACGTAAGTTTTAGACGAGCGCATGCTGATCAGCACTATAAAACTACAAATGACACATCTTCAAGAGGTTTATCCCCAAACGATGAAACATCTCTCTAATGGAAGTTGACCCCACTCTTATGGATGACAGTCCGTAAAGGAATACTTCAAGTAAAAAAGTAACAAATGTGCCGAAGTTTCTTCGGTGCAATCAAGTTTTCTGCACAGCGTATAATCAAGGCCACCGAAAATAGATCTATCTTTCGTTGGTCTCGGTATAATTCTGTATGAGCTGCGGCCCACGAGACTTTAACCACGGCCCGGCGGTAGCCTATACTATATCGTTGCCAGAGGCACGATTATGGCTAACTTTAACCTTAAATAAAATAAAAAAAAACTACTACGGCTAGAAGGCAGCAATTTGGTATGTTTGATGACTGGAGTGTGGATGATCAACATACTAATTTGCAGCCCTCTAGCCTCAGTAATTTTTAAGATCTGAAGGCGGACAGAAAAAGTGCGGACGGACAGGCAACGCCGTCACAACAGTTTTCTTTCACAGAAAACTAAAACTTAGTTTACGGGGTAATGCTACAAGTACGAGCTCATTTCACAGTGAAATACTTCAAGTATCAGCTCAGTCCTGACGGAAGAAGCTGCTTCCAGTGGACATACGCCAAATCCCAGAAAGTTTATCAGGTCAGATCACTGATATGAGGTGGATTCTTTAACTATATATAGCCTATACCTGCGAAAGGACCCGGTCATCGAAATCACCGAAAGAGAGATGAATCAACTGATATATCAATATCTACTTGAAGATGAGGGAGATGTCCATTTTATTCTAACAGCGAATACAACACCAATCTGATGTGGCAAATTATCTCTGCACAAAAGTGTTCTTTCTAGATGAAAGGGGACTTTGATTTAAGACGACAAGAAAATATAAAAATATTATTCCACACTCCAGCCCGATTTCATTCTGACACTCAACTAAATCGATTAAGTGTTAATTAGAACAATATGCTATCTGCATAACTCTAATCAGTTCGTCATGCAAGTCTCACAAAAAATCAACCCCTTTTCATACACCTCTGCTCCACCCGTCAACAAATTTCATGTGATCTCATCAAACCCCAAAGATCATACAGCGCAAAATTCCAACAAATCAATATAAGTGTGTGCCATGTCCAACAGTCGTCATTAAATTAATAACGAAAAATCCCAGCTTAAGATCAGATATGAAAGTGATTTTATTGATTCTGTAATTGGACAAAAACATACGACTCTTAATCGACGTAATTCCTGGAGAACCGACACGCTCTCAGTGGGATCACATCCCAATATATATATAATAATAATAATGAACTAACAAATGATTTTGGGACAGAAAATCCCAACGAAGCCGAATCACGAAATTTGTCCAAATTACGTTTCTTAACAGGCAGATATTCCCGGGAGGGAATCCTTTCCTCCTGTTTTCATCAGTTTCGTTTCCAGACTCCAAATGCCTGACGGCAAAGTATATATATAAGAGAGAGAGAGAGAGAGAGAGAGAGAGAGAGAGAGAGAGAGAGAGAGAGAGAGAGAGAGAGAGAGAGAGATCCATCACGGCCAAAAGAGTTCCAGAGGGTCATTATACTACAGTAATCAAAAATGGCCGCGCAGGGGACCAAGCCATGTGAAATAATTAATCGTGGAGGTTAATGTGGTAGGCAATTTCCTTGAAAATGGAAGCCATTAGCAACATCAGTATGAACATTTGTCTTCCAATAAGGAGATGTAAATGCCGGTGCTGGAAAAATGGAGGAAACGAGGGAGAGGAGGAGAAATGGGGGATGTTTCTCTCCCTCCCTCACTCCAACCGCCCCTCCACCCCCACTCTCTCTCTCTCTCTCTCTCTCTCTCTCTCATTATCTACGCTGGATTTTAAATCCTCTCTTAGTTTATTCGACATATCTATGTAGGTGTTCATTTTTCCTATCTCGAAACTATTCACTGACTCCCATCCGTCATTCGTCACCCTTCCCCCCACCCCCTTCCCTTCTCTCTAACAGGCACTAAATTTTCTTGTATCACACTTGGTCATTTAGCTCTCTCTCTCTCTCTCTCTCTCTCTCTCTCTCTCTCCTTTTTTGGTTTTTTAATGCACGTAAAATGGCTTTGGGTTTAGAATTTGCACGATCGAGTTACCATAAAATGAAAATTACATTACTGGAATTTGACCGAGAAGCATTCGAAAATATTATATTTTCAGAGTCTTTCAAATTGGAAAGTAATGTATGTACAATCATGAGTATATATATATATATATATATATATATATATATATATATATATATATATATATATATATATATATATATATATATATATATATATATATATATATATATATATATATATATATATATACATACTGTATATCAAATCATTCAGTTACTTTATTCATTTAACAAAATGTGTAAGCTTTAGCATTTGCAGCATCCTATTCACAATTATGAACAACTGTCTTTGAATGTGTAGATCACCATTTCACAACAACCGAAGATAGTGATGGACACAACGAGGGCCCTAATGCGACTGGCCACCTGCGTGTCACATTCAAGAGGACAGCACTGAACTCGATAATCACTTTTCCCTTCGACTCGTAGGAAATCAAACAATGCGTGGGAAATGACGAGGCACCTTCTAAGGATACGGATGCTATCATTACTGAGAAGATTCCATTTCTTCGTCCACTTCCACAGCTTTCAAGAGGAAAGAAATCTGCTTTTGTGACTAGTATTATTATTACTGTTGCTGCTACTACTACTACTATTACTGATAATAAAAAGAACTGTCATTACCATTCAGGAGACGTAAGTACCTACTCGACAGAAATCCTGATAGAAATAAATTTGGATGATAAATTATCATATTTTATTACCACCACCTTTATAATAAACCGATGTAAAATGTTATTCAATCCCCAGACCTGAAATATATGAGAAAACGCTGCATAAACTAGAAGAAAATAATGAATGGCTTTTATTATTACTGAACCTGGTAACTGAACCTGTGGTTAGACTCGGCCGATTTTTTTTCCTTTAAACCATTAAAATTTGTTTCCGGGCAACAAATCTTCATCGATGTCCACCTGTGAAAAACCGCAACTGAACGTTCTGACCTTTGCTCATCAACATAAGTACACCTGTTACCTAGATGTACTGGTAACATAAACACATGAACACATGGGGTAGCTTGAAACCAATTCCTGCTTCCAACTTCATCACGAAGTAATGGACTTTTCTAAATAGTTTAATGGAAATATGTAAAATAAAAAACGATCCTTTGGAGGTAAAACCAAACATATTCTATATATATATATATATATATATATATATATATATATATATATATATATATATATATATATATATATACATTGCCACCAATTTTCCACATGGCACCATGCAAGAAATTATACATAAGCGCACTTGCCGTGACTAGGATTCGTGTGTGGGAACCAGTAACACAATGTTCTCAGCTATCAATTTTGTATTTGTGACCGGCTATATGTACAGCATTATATAAATATATATATATATATATATATATATATATATATATATATAAAAATATATATATATATACATATACATACATACATATACATACATATATATATATATATATACATATACATATATATGAATACACACACATATACATATATATGAATATATAACACACACCTATTGTGTGTGTAGGCTATTATATATATATATATATATATATATATATATATATATATATATATACATATACAGTATATATATCCATATATATATATATATATATATATAATTATATAAATTCAATTATATATACACACATAATCTACGTATCCCTTATACAACAAATACATATGCATTTTAATGGCTGCAATGACCTCTTAACTTTCCTAATTTCTGGCAGTTTTTATTTATGGATACGTTATCACTACAGGAATATGCAAAATTGCTATTAAAGATAAGCTTCCGTATGAATCTGTACAGTTAACGGCAGCATTAGACTGAATTACCTCCACTATAATTTCCCCGCTTTTCTATGGCAGCTTCTTTGATCGCTGTACAACGCAGACAGAGGGTTTCTTGCTCATTACAGATAATTGCTGACATTTTGATAGCACATACATCGCCACGGCAAAAATCACTAAAAAAGCAAAACTATGGCCACTACCTTAATTCTCTGTGACATGGAGACCAGCCTAAATACATCGGATTTGATCTTTTATTTTAAGTTGGTCATTATCCTTGCGAACCGAAAGAAACAGTAAAATAGATATCTATAACTGTGTGTAAAGTCTGTCTTCTTCTGTCTTCAATGTCTGGTAGTTTATTGTGCAAGAACAGAAACCACAAAATAAAAAGCCTTTCGTCATCCATTTAAGTCTCTCATTAGTGGATGTTTATTCTTACATTAAAGTGTAAGTGATGTTTGCAAAAGCACATTTCCTACTGAAGATTTATAATACGGATAAAAGTGGACACGCCAAATGTCGTAAAAAGGCAATACAATACGTATAAAAAACGCATTTTACGACAGTCGCAAACCACTTATTCCACTCTATTTCTCAGCATCTGAATTCATAACAAGTGCGTGATCACTACGGCATCGCAAAACACTGTACTTCACAGAGGTACATTTCCCAAATTGATACACTGGCCACTATTTCCCCCGATCACAGGCGCCATTACTCGAAAGAAAGCACTTCTCAATTACAGCTAATGACAGCGAAACAAAACGGCAGTCATAAACAATGTTAATTTCCGGGATATTAATGATATTTAACAACACGACACGCTGATTGGTCCGCGGATATCGGGACGACCAATGAGCATTCGGCTATGACATATCACGAACACCATTAGCGTCCCGTGATCGAATGGGTGTGTGTGTATATATATATATATATATATATATATTATATATATATATATATATATATATATATATATATATATATATATATATATGTGTGTGTGTGTGTGTGTGTATATGTATATTTATAATGTATACAGTACATTATATATATATATATAATATATATATATATATATATATATATATATATATATATATATATATATATATATATATATACATATACATATATATATACATATATTTATATAACATATTTATGTTTGTTTGAGTGAATCGTATGGAATGCTTAAGCTTCCCCTATCTTTTTCATTCCTCATTTCCCTCCAGCTACCGCTCAAATTCTAAAAAAAAAAAAAAAAAAAAAAAAAACTTCCATCATATTGACTAAATATGCTGAAATATAGCTGGTCTGTGGGTTTCGTCTGCCGGGCACTGCTGGGGCAGCAAAATCTCTTCGCTGACAAAACTGAAAATCTCAGGCTAATTTTAATCCTCGTGCTAAAGTTTTTTAATTAATCAAAATCATATTACCTGAATTTTGTTTTTTGGAATGAAAGTTAAACACCAAACCATGCAAGACGCGGCGACTCCTATACCGTTCAAGAGCCCTTGCTAAGTGTTAATTCGCATCGACCGTTTGCTATTTTATGAGGGTAATTAATGATAGAAACAGTAGCATTTCAGACGACGAGGAAATGAAGTTTACGTGTTAAGTTTTATATTCCCGTGATATTTTCTTTGAAAGCAATATGTTCCACAACGTTAAATAAGTGGGGTAATTCTACTTACCGTCTCATGTTGAACTTTCTAAAGCATTATAATTTTAGCACGGCACTAATATATATATATATATATATATATATATATATATATATATATATATATATATATATATATATATATATATATATTTAATGAATGGCATGGCTTTGATGACGTGATGAACTCGCAGAAGTAAGGTCCATGATTCGCCCAATGACTTTCCGGGACCTTCCGACTCAACTGTAAATTGGTACTAAAAGTAGGTTGATGACGAGAGTATAAAATAATTTGGAAGCGTTAGGAAGGAGGAAGTAAAACCTAGATGGGCTAGATGGATGGAATGAAAGAAAGGCATGGGACTAGCAACGTTATCTCTAAAGACTTAAAAGTGAAACGTAAGGTGCAAACTAGATGCTTGGAGTTAGTCAACTCTAGAAGGTTGGAACCATGGAAGAATAGGGCATGAGGCTGGCAATCTCATCCCCAGAGATTTAATATGAACTTAAGACTAAAACTTGGTGCCACAAATCCCCTAAGGGCAAATAAAAGTGTTGTGATATATATCATCATTGCCTTTGACGCAGCGTGACGCAAAGGACCTCTGTCAAATCTAGCCATTCATATCTAAGGTCTTCCAACTCTTTCTGTTGCCCACAGGAGCCAAGCTGACACATCGCGTTCTCTAAAGGGATGTGCGAAGGACATGTTCAAGCCATCTCCATCTTCCCTTTCATCATTATGTCATGTATACATGGAATTTTCATAATTTTTCTTATCGTATTATTTCTTACTCTACCTTGCCATCTGACCACTAATATTCTTCTTAAAGTCTTACTCTCATATGAATAAAATCTGATAGATATAGTTTTACTATAATATCATGTATTTCAACCTACTTGATTCCCACATCTTATTCAGCTTGTCCCGTGTTTTGTTTGGCTTATTTAGTCTTAAACTAAGTTCCGACTCAAGAGTACTGGTACTGGATACTGTTTCTATGTACTTGACAGAGTCAACCTTATCAAATCTTTCTCCTTTAAATGTTATTACATCTCATTGTGCATACTCTCCCCTAATTCCTTCTGGTTTTTTATTTGAGTCCCATCTCTCCAGAGATATGATATAATCTATTAAGCAACACTTTTAAATTCTGAAGTGCTATGCTGAATAAAACAGCATCATCTGCATACTCTAAGTCTGTTACCTTTCTGTTGTTGCTCCTACCTCAACAGAAAAGGTTGAAACATTCCATACAATTTACAGCAAACTCACTTGACAAGACCTCTTCAACATTAACTTTGAGTCTACTTCGTTCTTGGATAATTTCAATTAGCTTTACATATTTAACAAGAATTCCATACAAATGCAAGAACGACTAAAGAATTGGTCTGTTGATGCTCTAAAACGCCTTCTCGTAGTCAGTGAAAGCCATCAGAAGGGGATTCTTAAATTCCATACACTGCTGCACAATAATTTTATAGTCTTAACAAAAAATATCTGATATGGGCAATTCCTTCCTCTTCTAAAACCGGCTCACCTCTATGCTTTTTATCAATTTGTTTCATCAGCCTACTGAGGATAAGAATACGGAATATTTTCAGTTTAGCCGACTTCAGTCAGGTCGACTTTCCTTGGGATCTTGTATATGACTTCCAGTTCCAAATCATCCTTCTAATGTCTCATTTCAATAAAAAAATATTATCTCTGTATTGCTTCCATCATAACCTAACGGTTTCAACCTGCTAAGTTTTTCATTGCTGATTCCATTTTAAAAACCGTGAATGCATTCATAAGCACAAATCTTATTCAAGACCTCTTTTAAAAAAGGTTCCGCCCAGCGTTTGTCTTCTCTGATGTATGATTGACCCATCCCTCGTTTTGACAGTTTTTTTTTTTACCCATGGCCATTTAATTATTAATTCTGTTAGCTATCCTCGATTCTTGATCGTTATTTAACTCCACCATCTAGACTTGTATGCTAGCACAGTTTACTGCTCTCTCGTTAGTCAGCAACTTTTCCAAATTTGGCACAAGATCATACTACCTACTCCTTTGCCAATTCAACCAGTGCTTCCAGAATAATGATAACATGTACACAGTGTATGAATGTATGTATATATATATAGACATATGTATGTGTGTATGTCTGAGACCTTTGTTATATGTAGGGGCTTTTCTTGATCGGTAGAATAACAGTGAATGAGGAGGTGACTTGCGTTTTGTTCTTCCCTGAACCACCCGTATTCCAAAGAAAAACTTTTCTTTTCTAAAAAAAAAAAGAAGTATTGATGAATATAAAGGCACAGAATTGAGTTTATGAACTTCCAACCTCTCATATTTAAAATGACAATCACATAATGATTTTAAAATGACAGAGCCAAGCTCCTATTGACAGAGTATTAATGTATGCGTGACCAATCACAGTCCGTTCAACTTACATTTACGACTGAGCAAATCACCGTGATTTATACTCTTACACTGCAAAATGTCAAAAATATGAAACTCTGGAAATGGTCTACCTTCAGACAAATGATATTCGTCAAACGAATAAATTTCAAATAATAATCGTTAAGGGAATAAACTTCACGGTGAATTTGAAAATCAATAGGAGGAAGGTTTGGAACTGTCTGAAGATTTACGAATCTATACAGCGCGATGGTCCCTGCGAAATATACAGGAAATACAATAGCGAAGGAACTGAATGCAAACAAATAAACACATACATTGTAACGTATTCATACATGATATACAATGCATGTTCCTTAGTATTTTTTTAATTATTCATGATGAAGCTAACTTCGCATGTGACTGCTTTTTCCCTTCATCGCAATTATCGACGAATCCTCAGAAGCTGGAACACTTGGGGTGGCTAGTAGATGGACGGGAGGCCACCAAGAAACGATCGGTATATCCGATCGATATTTGGTTGCAGTGAAAGTTAAGATGCACGAACGTTCAACTTGGAGAGCAAAGAGTGGAGAAGGAGCAGTGTGGATGAAAAATGGCTTAGGGTTAACAGCATAGAAGCTGGATAAAATAAAGTGTGTGTGTTAAGTCCCAGGATGGGGTCACTGAGTAAGCATGGAGTGTTTGTGGTTTTAGGAGGGCGGGAAGAGGGTTCAAAACAGTGAGTGAGGAAATAAGACGTTGGTGAAGGACAAGAGCAAGACTAAGGTGTAACTACAATACAGAGAGGAAGCTCAGAAAAAAGTATACCTTAGTTTAACCAGACCGCTGAGCTGATTAACAGCTCTCCTAGAGAGGGCTGGCCCGAAAGACTAGATATATTTTACGTGGCTAAGAACCAATTGGTTATCTAGCAACGGGACCTACAGCTTATTGTGGCATAAGAACCACATTATAGCGAGAAATGAATTTATATCACCAGAAATAAGTTCGTCTAATTCTTCACTGGCCGGTCGGAGAATCGAACGCAGGGTCAGCAAAGTGCTAGCTGAGAACGGTACCCACCCGTCCAATGAAGAAGCTCAGGAACAGGAATACTGGACGATGGATAAATTTAACTAAGAAGGTGAGAGATAAAAAAAATGAAGGAATAAATTGAAAACAAGGGAGAGGTGGGACTTTATGGAGAACGAAAAGTTATTCTACAAAAGAATAAATGCAAAGAGAAAGTTAACGGGCAAATGAATCTCAAAATAAAATAAACAAAAGGTGAGATGCTGTATCAAAGGGATGCAGCCCTTGGTCAAAGAGAGTGAGTACTTTGGGCGAGAATACTAATTATTCCCTTGTGTAAAGGTAAAGATGACAGAAAAAGTTAAGCATACCTTAGTTTTACCCGACCACTGAGCTGATTTTACAGCTCTCCTAGGGCTGGCCCGAAGGATTAGACTTATTTTACGTGGCTAAGAACCAATTGGTTACTTAGCAACGGGACCTACAGCTTATTGTGGAATCCGAACCACATTATAGCGAGAAATGAACTTCTATCACCAGAAATAAATTCCTCTAACTCTTCATCAGCCGGCCGGAGACTCGAACTCGGGCCTAGCGAGTGCTAGTCCACAGCTCTACCGACTCTCCTAACGAAGAGCTTTAAAGATGATAGAAGAACTAAAAGAATCATAAGCGCTTATGTTTCTAGTATACCAAGGAAGGTGTATGGAAGAACTTTAATTAAGAACGTAAGACTGATGACAACAGTACTGACTGAAGAAGAAGCAAATGGATTTAGATATGGAGGAATATGTGATGTTATGAAATGTTATGTGAGAGGCTCGAAGGTTAAGTTAAAATGGTGTATAATACATACATACATAGGTCTAGAGAAAGTTTATGCCAGAATTAATACAGGGCTAAAGACGAGTGACTTGAGAATGCATGGCATAGATGATTATGTGTCGAGGCCACTAAAGTCTTCAAGATGGAAGTGAGGCACAAGTTAAGAGTCTGTGGGTGAATGAATGCCTAGTTTGGTGCAAACATGGAACTCAAACAAGGCTGTTGTTGTAAGTGAAAAGCTCTGGCACAAGAAGATGGACTGTGAATGGACCATGGAATGGCAGTTTACAGAGGATACAGAAAACTGCAGAGACTGAAAAGTTTGCAAGTGAAGGAAGTTAAGAGCTAATAAGAGTAGGAATGAGGTTGTGAGGATAAACAGGAACCAGGAAACTGGAGCAATGACTGCAGACGGTGCAAGAATGAAAAATTAGTCTAGTGGGATGTGTGCAAAAGATCGGAGGAAATTCGGAGTGACAATGGAAGCCAATGTGGAGTGTGGATGTTGAACGTGAACATAAAACATGACGGAAGCTAAAGTATATGTGGTACACGAAAAAACGAAGGGGTGAAAATGTGGTGATACGTAGGACTTGTGAAAACAAGTAAAAAATGCGCCGAAGTTTCTTCGGTGCAATCGAGTTTTCTGTACGGCGTATAATCAAGGTCATCGAAAATAGATCTATCTTTCGGTGGCCTCGGTATAATGCTGTATGAGCCGCGGCCCCCGAAACTTTAACCACGGCACGGCGGAGGCCTATCTATATCGTTGCCAGAAGCATGATTATGGCTAGCTTTAACCCTAAATCAAATAAACACTTCTGAGGCTAGAGGGCTGCAATTTGGTACGTTTGATGATTGGAGGGCGGATGGTCAACATACCAATTTGCAGCCCTCTAGCCTCAGTATTTTTTAAGATCTGAGGGCGGACAGAAAAAGTGCGGACAGAATAAAGCCCGGACGGACGGACAGAGCCGGCACAATAGTTTTCTTTTACAGAAAACTAAAAAGGGTAGGGAAGGTGAAAGGATGGACCAGATCGTGTTGAAATGGTTTACTCCTATGGAAACAATGAGGACATCAGATAGGTGAGAAATTGTTGGATATGGAAGTATAAGGAGAATGGAGAAGAGGAAGCCATAACATGGGTTGGAAAGATGAAGATAAACAGGTATCAGAAAGAAAGGATCCCAGTATCCGGGAAACTAGAGTGCGTCAAGATAAGAAGTGTATGTGCGTGTGTGCGCGCGCACGCGTGTGTAAGGGGGATTCGAGGGGCTGCTGATGAGCCTTCTGCCTAAGTGCATGGTGTGAATTTGCAATTATATTTACCTCGTCTTTCCTCAGGGGCCACCCCATGTCAGGGAAAATGGCCTATTGTGTATATATAATTACTGTTTATATATACTGTATATGTATATGTGTACGTGTATGTATGTATATATATATATATATATATATATATATATATATATATATATATATATATATATATATATATATATATATTATATGCATAATACACGCAACCACACACACACACATATATGTGTATGTGTGTGTGTGTATAGTAAAAAGATTTTTACGGCCACTCTTATACACGTAAGGAGCTTTCGTTGCTTAAAAACCTTCCCGTAAGTGAAGAAGAAAGAACCGATTTCGTATCAACACAGCGAAAACGCCGCATTCCACGCGCTGGCAGTAAGTACCGAGGGGCTCTGAAAGGCTACTTCATCACAAATCGGATTACGCGATATTAAATTCGCCAAGCGTTACCAATGCAGATGCTCCAAACCTTTGTAAGCAGCGTACGTACATGCAGATGGTGTCGGGCAGGTTGCCTGATGCAATAACGAGGTTGTTCGATATCTTTTCCGTCCAGCTAACAATCTAGTTTCTTTCAGATTTAGGAAGCGTAAGTCTTCTGTTGCAATCACCAGAGGTTCTCCTTCATCCATTAATCTGCGCCTTTATAAAAATTTAGAGTATAAATCCGATGCACATCTCATCTTCTTAGTATAAAACAATGCAAATACTAAGGATCACCATTACAGAAATACTCTACGTGTGCTTATTGGAAGAACGGAGAAATGCATATAACAGCGAGAAGGAACAAGAGCAAAGTAAAAAAAAGACTGGGAA
Source organism: Macrobrachium rosenbergii (assembly GCA_039081455.1). Lineage (NCBI taxonomy): Eukaryota > Metazoa > Arthropoda > Malacostraca > Decapoda > Palaemonidae > Macrobrachium > Macrobrachium rosenbergii. Next base: position 8,384,071 of record JANJGK010000007.1, on the reverse strand, counting down.
GATTGCAAGACAATTGGTGAATTCAGTTACTTTTTTACATTAAATTTTGTAAGTTACCACACGAGAAAGATACAGATAACTCGCGTGTAGGCAACAACAATGGGAAAGCTAATTTTTGTACAAGAACCATAACGTTCTTATTCCTACTGGTAATAAACACCACTTAAAGGCTAAGAAAGCCAACTAGTATCAGCTTTCTAATGCTGGTACAAACTATCAAAGCTTATGACAACTTCATTTAGCATTTAGGAGGAGCAAAACTGCAGCAAAAGTTGCATCAACTGCTCACTGTACTATCTTTTTTGAAAAGGCAACAAGAATGCAGTACAATGACTAAAAACACACTACCCTACAAAACACCAGACAAATAGGTCTAGGCTCAAAAAAGTGTAATCAGCGATTATCCTCAGTAGCCCTTACTTAAAAAACAGTGAAAGATCAAATATGGACAACGAACGAATAAATTTCATATGTACAGTAATAACTGCCTCAAGGATGAAAAGATCATAGATAACAATTAACTTAAGGCAAGACTGGAGTCATAATCACACCACTTGTATAGAATTTAACTAAGTACGAGTAAAAGGACGTAAAAAAGAGTCTCATTATTTCCTGTAACAAAACTAGGCGTCAGATTGTAAGATTCTAGGTTATTATAATCAACCTTTCAACAACCTGTAAAACCGCTAGAACCTGAAAGAACATGGGAGGGGTAAAGATGTGTCTCTAAGTCTTCCAATCAGTATTCACACAACTTTTTAGAACAGGCCTTGTACAGAAAAACCAGAACTGTTCTGGAAAGAAAATTATAATAATGGATTCAGTATGGGACACCATACAGCAGTAAAACCTCACCTGAATTTTCTCTACCAAAACTGTCTAGGTTTTCCTGAATTTTTTTTAATGACATCTGAATGAAAGCCAAATCAAGAGAATAAAGGCTACTGATGACAGGTATCAGAAGAACTCCAAGTGAAGACTTTAGTTTGAGAGACCCTATGAAGTAGCACTGCTTTGTCCTCAGGACGTCACTGAGTGTCCAGTTATTAGCTAGTAAGGGAGGAGCAGGGGATGTATTAGATCTAATAGCAGAGGATTTTACTTTCGTTCACCAAAGGTAATGCTTAATCGCTGTTTCCCAGTAACTTTCAACTATGATCTAGTGACAAACTGGGATCAACTGCATTTCCATACTCATACGTTGCACTTGGCCTATTTAAAACACAGTACAACCATCTGCATGACTCACAAAACCACGATTGATCTTTTGTTCCTGGTTTGATAGTTTGCTATATTATAGATCAAACTGAAATCTTTGAAAACCCTTGATTCATTTTCTTGATGAGAATGGAGGATATTATTAATTTCAAACATCAATTTTTCAGTTGTTACACAGGAAATGTTTACTCAGATGTTAACTGCCATGGCACAATGGATAGATGTGACTATAAGTTCTTGGTATGGAACAATGGACTATGTGCCCATAAGTTCACAGACAGTAACCATGATTGTGGCAGAAAAATGTGTAAGGACAATATGAGTAAGCTCCCTTTATGAGTCAGACAGTCAGAATGTGACTGGACTGCAGGACTGCTATGCCACCATGATTAATAACCCCTTAGCCAAATCATTCTGTGCTTAGCACATAATTGCCATAGGCTACCCCTAGGGATTGTGCAAAGTACATTTTCTTAAGACAGAGTCACTATTTGGATTGTGAAAGACTCCAAGTACACTTGTATTATGATATCTCCTTAAAATTCTGCACCTTCAAATTTCATGGGATTGCCAGCATACCCAATTCATGCTTAATGCTATGGCAGTAGTGAAACCAGGAACGAGAAATGTCGTCTTAGATTTATTTCCAGAAATAATAGTTTCAAGGATAAAATTCGACTCCGAAGCAAGCTATCTAACACAAAAAATGTGTCCTCAAATTTCTTTTTCGCAGAATGAGTGACCGGAACATAGTTTAATGTAGTGTCCCCATAGACAATTAAAAGCATAAAACAAATGCAGTAATGGAAAAGTACTAAAGGTGAAATGAACTGAGAAAACATTAATATAATTAGCAATATGATTAGGTACATCAACCACATTAGTCTCCAGAAGTAAAGTGGCCAGTGGGGTGGAACCAATACACTACATATGGCAAAAAATCCATCCAGGAACGCCACATAATTTCGGATAGGACAAAAATGATCGATCTGAAAAGCAAGCAACCTGAGAGCCACATGAAGTTCATGAGAGGGGAACCTGTTATGTTTTGATCTCTGTCCAACGCAACTTTAGAAAAAAATAATAATGGTAAATAAGGTTCGCCGTAACGCACATTTAAACATGGTGACGTCACTGGCCTATGTTTGAGGTCATGGTTCTGAAGCACCATCTGCAGTAAGGTACCTAAATGCATCTAAGGGGAAGAATCCTCTACAAATACAGATACTTCATTTAATCATGAAAGACATCGTTGAAGGGAGTGGGTGCTGAGGGCCCCTTACTTCTCTGTAAAATATCAGCAAGCACTTCCTTCAGCCATATACCTGAAAGGACGACATAAAACGAGGACTTAGGTAATGTCTTGAGTTCACCGTTTTATAAAAATAACAATGAACTGCAAGTTTAGGGTCCAAAAAGTCAACTTTTTTTTTTAAGTAAATAATTTAATGTTAAGTTTCTCCTATTCGTACGGAATCAATTTAAAGGGTCAACTTGTGATTTAATATAAAAAAAGTGGCTTAAAACAGAGTAATAATGTCAATTATTGGCGGAGCATTTACAACATATAGCCTATATTTACTTCGAGTACCAGGATCACAAATTCTGTGGAACAGAAGGAATAAATAACAAAGTGGGAGAAAGTTAGAATAGAAAAATATGGAAAATGAATGAGCAAGCGAAATGAATTAGGCGAACTAATTTATTCTCTCTCTCTCTCTCTCTCTCTCTCTCTCTCTCTCTCTCTCTCTCTCTCTCTCTCTCTCAGTTTCATTACTGACACTGCTGTAAAAAAATTCCTGTCGGATCATATATGTAAACAAACTGTAACATTTCCAATGTCTGTTTTTCCGATGGTCATGGAATACTTAATTCAGCAGACCTATATTTATCTATCTATCAATCTATATATATATATATATATATATATATATATATATATATATATATATATATATATATATATATATATATATATATATATATAATATATATAATAGAAGGGAGCCCATAGAAACGGCAAAATGTGAAAAATAGAGGCTATATTTCAGAGACCGAACTGTCTCTCTCCTCAGGCAAATAGTGAACGAGAAAAAAAAAGTTACAGAAAAGCGGTATTTATACCAGAGGGTCCGTAGGTCTGCCGTTAAGTCACTCCAGTTGACAATTTCTCTTTAATCTTCTTGATCGCTTGTTGGAGAAAGATTTTATCTATAATACCTGAATCCCACGCACCTCTTGAAGATTCAAGGTGTTTCTTTGTTTAATCAAAGCTGATTCCACCATCTGGCTGTTGAACCGACAATTGCTGCTATAAATTATGCGAGACATAGTCCAGTTTATTCTGTGGTTATGGTTATTTATGTGGTTAAAAATAGGTGAGCTGTGTTGTCCGTGCCTAATTGAACGTTTATGCTGTACTAATCTTCGGGGGAGGGATTTGCCTGTGAAACCGATATAAGATTGGTCACAACCTGACCCCTTCCCTCTCTCACACAAGGTATACCTGGAAGAAAGAATTGAAAATACGAAGTGCGAGATCTTTGTACTAAGCAGAGTGAGTGATACATGGAACCCCGTCTAACCTTCGTCTCCTCACAACGGACCACATGTACAGGTATCTGGTTTCATTTTGCTCGGACATTGCTGCCTGTAATAGCGCGACTCATTCCAACAGACTTTCCCATAAGTCAAATAACTTAATAAATGATAGCACTTGGAACAATGTTGAGCAACAAGATAAAGTTTTAAATTTATCAAACACCCGCCCCCCCACCTCACCATCAACCAACACTTAGTTTTGAACCTTGGTTTATCCTTTGCCTTCATCCCAGACCGGAAAAATAACCTAGATTTTATTGTTACTTTTGACAAATTCATAGCTGATAAAAATTACAGCCGAGAAGAAATATGTTTAAAAGGCATTTTACTAAATGCAATACCCTGTCCCCCGTAGATTTTTGAAAGCCATCCGCTCGCTATAAAAATTAGATGTTGTAATAAGCAGATTCGACAAAGACGACAAAATCGTGATTATGGACAAAGACACCAAACTCCTTAGTGACACTAACACTTATGACAAATTAACGAAAAATCCCCTCCAAAACGTCCCCACAGAATTTTTTTTTAGAAAAGTAAGATTAATTGGCAAAGACAAATATAGAGCATTGAACTACAGGAGAAATTTAAAGTCATTAACCCAAAACTACCTTACTTTTATGACCTTCCCAAAACTCACAAAGATAATCTTCCATTCAGACCAATCATCTCATGTGCTGGAGCTTTCAATTATAAAATTTCTAAGTGGTTAGCCGGCCTCCTGTCCCATTTCTTAGGCACATTTTCTCCCAGTCACATTAAACATTCTGAAGATTTCAGTCACAAATTCAAAGAAGTACATATACCACTTCACAACATAAAACTTCTAAGTTTAGATGAAGCTTCCTTATTCACAAAAGTACCAGTACAGGACGTTCTACAGTTTTTGAGGGAAAAATCAGGCCCCCATTCAGATCATTTCCCACTAGCCCTAGATAAAATAATAAAGTTAGTTAAATTATGTGTATCAAATAACATCTTTTCATTCGGGGAGTCAATCTATAAACAAAAATTCGGGTGAAGCATAGGCAGCCCTATAAGTCTTGTTTTAGGCAATCTATACATGAAATATTTTGAAACTGTAATAATAAACGCAATAAAACCCAAAGACATGCTATGGACGAGATATGTAGATGATATCTTAACATTTTGGGATAATAACTGGGGCACTTTCAATAAGTTTCTTTCAAAATTAAATGCATTAGTGCCTAGCATCAAATTTAAAGTTGAATGGGAAACAGACAACAAAATTCCTTTTCTTGACGTTTTAATAATTAGAGACACGACAGAATACAAATTTACCATATACAGAAAACCAACTTTCTCTGTCATACATCCACTTTTATAGCCATCATGATATCTCTGTCAAAATTGGCGTAGCCAGCAATTTATTCTTAAGAGCCTTAAGGATTTGCTCCCCGGATCTCCTGGAAAAGGAAACTGAACTAATCCATAAGCAGCTGTCATGTTTAAAATACCCTGACCAATTAATTGAGAGATTGATCCAAAACGCAAACACTGTTTTCTACTGTCCCACCCATAACAAGATCAGAGAGACCCACAACAATAAAATAAAAATCCCACACCTTGACAGGATTAAGACGTTGACACAGACATTTGGAAACTCTAACCCTAATCTAATACCTTAGCCAAATCCCTGATTAACGTCTAACAAATACCAATCCCCAAAGACACAGGAGTTTACGAAATCCCTTGCCTCGACTATGACCAATCTTATATCGGTTTCACAAGCAAATCACTCCCCAAAAGATTAATACAGCATAAACGTTCAATTAGGTACGGACAACACAGCTCAGCTACTTTTAACCACATAAATAACCATAACCACAGAATAAACTGGACTATGTCTCGCATAATTTATAGCAGCAATTGTCGGTTCAAAAGCCAGATGGTGGAATCAGCTTTGATTAAACAAAGAAACACCATGAATCTTTCAAGAGGTGTGTGGGATTCAGATATTATAGATAAAATCTCTCTCCAACCAGCGATCAAGAAGATTAAAGAGAAATTGTCAACTGGATTGACTTAACGGCAAACCTATGGACCTTCTGGTATAAATACCGCTTTTCTGTAACTTTTTTTCTCGTTCACTATTTGCCTGAGGAGAGAGACAGTTCGGTCTCCGAAATACAGCCTTTATTTTCCACATTTTGCCGTTTCTATGGGCTCCCTTATATTTGATGGTATTCTGTTCTAACAGAATATATATATATATATATATATATATATATATATATATATATATATATATATATATATATATATATATATATATATATATATATATATATATATATATATATAAGCAATTACTCATCCAAAGCTTTTGGGAAAATTTGGGTATTAGACTTACTTTACTATATAATGAAATTAACTTAATGGTAATTTGAAGGCAGGTGGCGGATTCGTTCTCACACCTTTCCAAGTGGATGCAATTTGTCCAATGGCTGATCTTGCAGTGATTACATTTTTCATCTGTATTTATCAACAAGTTTAAGAAAGTTCTTATTTGGTCAACAAGACTTTATAAAATTACCACATTAGCTGCTCAATCTTAAAGAGTCATTTCAGTGAACTCTATTATCTGAAAGGTGTACTAATGTACTCATATGAGGCACACACACATACAAGCAAAGAGAGAGAGAGAGAGAGAGAGAGAGAGAGAGAGAGAGAGAGAGAGAGAGAGAGAGAGAGAGAGAGAGAGAGAGAGAGTCGGTTAGATCTTCCACCAAATTTAGACAGTGCTAGGAACTTGAGTTGAATATGTTGAATAACTACAGACTTTTAAGGCTGAAGTTAAAAACCTTTTTTTGAAACATGATCTTTCACCTTATGGACCGCTAAAGAAACTGATGTCAAGTTTGTTTTTATTGCTGATCCTGACATGATTCTTTTTTATAACGATAGACTGGCATACGAATTATGACAGATCCCAATAAAAAAAAATTAACTGAAGAAATGTAATTTATAGTGTATATATATATATATATATCCTGATGTTAAATGAATATTTAACATTAGGATGGATATATATATATATATATATATATATATATATATATATATATATATATATATATATATATATATATATATATATATCCTAATGTTAAATATTAATTTCACACTGGTATATAAACAACGCAAATTTAATGAAACTGGTAATGGGCAACCTTACTGACAATTAACTTCGTTCTGAGACGAAACAGAGTACCGAAAAATGGTAAAAAATATCTAAGCTTTTCCACTACATAACCATAAAGCTTTCATCTAAAACCGCAGAGGAAATGAATATAAGAATAAAGTAACGTAATAAATCATTTCTATAAAGTTTAAACAAAGAAAGACTATCGCATTAGGTTTTTTATGGCAGCAAAGTGAATATCGTACTGAGACACCATTTCTCGCTCGATGGGACAAGCGCAGGATGTGGTAAGCATATTGCCACATTCTCACTGGTAAATTGTGATGTATGCATGCAGACACAAACACGCACATGCAAGCAGAGGAAACACAAACAAGCCATGCTGCTCGAACCTTGCTGATCTCTGGAATAAATGCATGAAAAATTGCTTATGGAAGCTTGCACCGTTCGGCTGCAGCTGTAGATTCTGAGATTACAGAATCGAGAAAAGTATTCCGCTTCATAGACATTCGGGGTTGAGGGCTGACTGTGTGATTTACAATTTTATTTCCAAACTGTTTCTGATGGAGTGCAAGGCCTGCCATATCTACTACAAACTACAGGTCAACACAGAGGTAGTAAAATATATTTCATCACCATCTGAGACAGAAAAAAACATAGCAGTGGCTAAGAGAAATATGAAGTGATAAGAGTAGAAGACGGGAGAGCAGTAGACAGGTGACTGATGAATGAGGAAGACATGGTAAAAGTAGACGTGAGAACATTACTTCATGGACAGACGGATAAGTGCAATTTAGGGCCGGAGAAGCTTTGCCAAGGAGAAACGCATGTAGTATATAATGAGCGAATTATTTATGGAAGATTTAGACAGGTCGGTAATATAGTCTGTCCAAGATACGGTACCATGTCCTTTAAAATTTGGGTGATCTAACCAAGGACGCAACTAGCAACTATTAACTTAAAAGCCTACATGGTCCTACCAAAGCCTATACTACTGATAATAAAGAGGGCTTCAAGTGGAGTTATACTGGGAGAAGAAATTTTCTTGACCAAAATGAACTAACTTATTGTTTGCGTCATTATGAGATACTGCCGAAATTCGCCTTAACCATATCATTATAACCAAATCAAGTTAAAAAAAAATCAAAGATGAATAAAAGGAAGTCTATGGTAAGTCAAACTATAACGTTACCCAGATCATCTCTTGAACAAAATAGATTTACACACCGTTACATTAGGAACGGAAATAAACGGGGCACACCTTGGGAACAAAACGTTAATTTAAGGCAAAACAGTATAACAAACATGCACATAAAACTGATGAATTTAGTGTAACACAGAAAAAACTTGGGATATCAACACTCGGCTAAATACCAAGCGAAAACTGCAGTTTATGTGAAAGTATCAGAAAACTTTTTCTGATAAATGAAAATGACGCATTATTATTAAAAGAAAAAACAATTTGAGATACGTGTAACCTCCGTACTTTAGTGACAACGAAAAAGTATGAGAGAGAGAGAGAGAGAGAGAGAGAGAGAGAGAGAGAGAGAGAGAGAGAGAGAGAGAGAGAAGCCATACCGCATGCCAGAGTCTCCCAAAGGGCTGAAAGACTCCGAATAACTCACTAATAATGAGTAGTGGGATACGCAACTCACTCTCTGATACATTATGGCATAATTGTAGACATTTTGCCTCTTGATCTGCATGTGGCCGGCCACGGTCAAGACCGATCCTCAGAGACCGAGGTTTTTGGGAGGCGAAAGAAGTTAACCCCGAACCTTGAGGGACGCCGTGGCTTGTTGGTTAAGCGCTCCAGGCTGGCTGGCGGAGTGACTGGATGGGATACTGAAGCACCGCCAGAGAGAGAGAGAGAGAGAGAGAGAGAGAGACACACACACACACTCCGCAAACAACCGTCACATGATTTTAAGAAAAGCTGTCTTACTCTCAAGATGTATACTAAACAGCAGAAATAACAGCAACAAGAATAATTCTAATAAGAATAACAATCAGTATAACTGAAGCAGTTATACTGATGAAAACAATAGCAACTACACAGTTCCAGTCTGGGAGTTATCTTATTAGGGACTCCTATAGTTTTCATTATTATCGGTAACAATAAAGATTACACTATTGATTCCTGTATCAAATTCGTTTCTGAAATGAACGCTTCGCCGTACTTGCAAAGGAAAGACCGATTCTGGGAAATTTCCAGATATTCGATAAACGAGTCATTATTGATAAATACCTTCATCATCATCATCATCATCATCATCGCCTCCAACGTAGCGTGACACAAAGAGCCTCTGTAAAATTGCCTCCACTCGTATCTCTCCCGTGCTTTATCTTCCACAAATCTCCACTCATGTGCAGTCTCAATTCTCATAGTTCTCACCCAAGTAGGTTTGGGTCTTCCAAGTGTTCTGCTGCCCAAAGTATCCCAGCTGACACTATCATGTACTATCCTCCCAGGGGCTGTGCAAAGGTCATGTCTACCGTTTCATCATTAATTCATCTACATATGGTACTCTATAATTCCATTAGGTTATAATTTCTAACTCTATCCCGTCAATGACACCCGATTATCTTCTTAAAAGTTTTTTGTAAAAGACAAAATCTTTTACATACAATTTCACTGTCACACCTTGATTCATGTTTGTAAGTCAACAGATCGTATCAGACTTGTGTATAAGATTATACAAAAGTCTGATGCGATCTGCTGACATACAAACATGAATCATGTTGTGACAATGAAATTTCAGCCTACTTGATATTACAATCTTATCCAGCAAGCTAACTTTCTGATTGCCTTTTTTAAATTCTCAATAAAGTCCGAACTGTACTGGATATCATTATACCTACATCCCTTTGTGCATACTTTGTCCTTATTCCTTTTTTAAACCAGAATTGTGTCCCATCTCTCCAAATATATGATGCATTCTACTAAGCATGATTTGAGAATCTTGTGGTGTTTTTCTGTTAAAAATAGCACTTCCATCATATCTTAAGTCTGCCAGTTTTCTATCGTTACTCAAAGCAAAGCCTTATCTTCCATTTCAGGGCATTCTTTTCGTTACAAAAATGAAAAACGCATACAGCAAAGGTGAAATAATATCCCTCTGTGGCACCTCACTATTTGCTGCAAATATTCTTAAGAAAACCAAATCAACATTGACTTTGCATGTACTCAGTTCATGGATAATTAATTAGCTTTACATATTTAAAAAGGACGTCACGGTGACACAAGACCTTTCAAAATATCGAGCTGTCAACAACAGTCACAAAGATGGGGTTTTTAAGTATCAACATTTGATGTATGCAACTTTCGTCTTTTCTAAAAACGAGATTACTTATCTATAACATATTTATCATTTCGTTTTTCTGCTTAACGAAAATAAGCATACTTAATATTTTCATTACAACCAACGCAAGGGCAACACTTACACAGTTACCACATTCTGATCACCTTTTCTTGGTGCCTTAGTGGTGGTCTCCAATACCGAATCAGCAGGCTTTGTTTCCTCATTCCATATTCCGAAAACAGTCTAGATGTATACGACGTGTCATTTCAGTGTCAGTTAAAATGATCTCCGCACTGATTCCATCACAACCTGGTGTTTCCACCTCCCAAGGTTCTTTATCATTGACTCCACTACAAAAACTGTGCATTCATTCATGAGCACATTCAGGTGTTCTTCAATTTGTAATATAACAATTAAATTATTCCCCTCTTGTCACTTACTACTTTAAGTCTACCTAAATCACTGGTTCACTGGCCTGTAAAAGGTAACAAAAAAGCACGTAGAGAATCAAAACTACTTCCAACGTCAAACCCTTTATACACATGATTTCAACCATTAGATCTAGTTAACTGTTCAAATTTACATGCAGTCTCACAGGTTCAGCATAAATGGCTTGACGTGTGGGTGAATTTCCTCATCAAGGTTTTGCTTTATATTTTGCATATGTCAACAAAGATCCATAATAATCATTATTATTTTTTTTAAATCATACATCTACATTCAGATTCAAATCAATCTTGAAATCATATTAACTCTCTTTTGAACTGACAGACAAACAGAACGATAGAAAAAAAAAATGATCCGGGATCCACCTAAAAATCTTATACATTCTCTCTTGGCCAAAATCCCAATTTCTTTTTTTTTTACAAAAGTCAATTGCAGCCCATCATAAACCTTTCAGAAAGACAAAATGACAGAACAAAATAAATAGGCCTACAGGTTCTTTCAATTCCTCAGCTATCTACCTGACTTACATCATGTTTGAGTAAGATCACATGCTAAAATTTATTGCTTAAAAATATTAACGGTTGATCTATGGTAATTAGTTCTATGATCTCAAAAAAAAAAAAAAGTAAGTTGTAGGACTAGGAATAACCGGCTGTGGGGTTTTTGCCTCGTTATCTTTCAAAACTTTTCTGTTAACTTTTCAAATTTCCACTGATGTTTGTATCCTAAGACATTTAAGATTTTGTTGTGATATACACAGAAATAAAGCCATCCTTCAAGTTACTTAATTTCTAGTGAAAAAGATTCAGCGTCGGTCACAGAACTTCGTTCACTTCTTTTCACAGGGCAAATTCTTTGTTCTTTCATCTTCATTCATGTAAAAGTCCCCTGAAATTCTACGGTGTAAATGCATAGTCTCCATCGTGATACAAACCCGATATGTGTGAGAATGTGCGCAGGGACACAGATAATCTCAAGAGACAGGCAACACATACCATGTTTATGGACTTGAGCATACAACAGAGGAAAAACTATGCCATAAGATATGCAACCTTACGAAGCACTTCTTTCATTCAACTACCCATTCAACCTACATGTTAGGTGCAAAAGATTCTCATTAATTAATAAATACTAACTTAGGACAGTTTTTACAGCAGTGAAATTAGTCAGGTGGAAGCAATAAAAACGGCCTGGGGGAGTGTAAGTTCTGAATTGTACTTTTATCGTTTTCTGCACTGAATCTACCAAGGAATCTGTCGTCTCTCAAATGTGCTGCGTTCGATTTGGCTTGAATACCGAAGAAAAAATCGCTTTTCTCATTGGGTTACCAATTACAGCAGTCAGCCATCTGCAAAATATATAATAAGGAAAAGAATTTTTTCTTTCTGCAAAGGAAATTTCATTGGTGTCAGAAAAATCTAGAAGGTCTGAGGAATGTAAAGTTCCGGAGCCTTGGAAGCCCATTTTCAAGGAGGTCGAATGGTTGCTCCTCTCTGCCGAAATCTAAGGGATCCTTGTCCGGTGCTGTTCAGTAGCTATGCATACATTTTTTCTTATTTAAACAGCGTGTGTGTATGTATTTTTAATTTGTACAAACTATTCCTAGGACATCAAGGTATATTTTCAGCAATACCTCTTAATCGAGGCCTAATTAATGATGACGATTTTAACCAACATTCAGAAGAAAAGTACTTCAAATTTATATCCTGAAACATTAAAATAAATCCTGGTAAGGCATGATCACGCCTAAGGAAAAACAAACCGAAAAAACAAATATAAGTAAGCCCGAAGACTTCCACATCATTAATCACCATTGTGTATCGGATAGGACCTGGTTGTAATTGCTAGTTTATATCCCTCTAATCACTCCGAATATCCACTGGCAATTAGATTAATTGCTCTAATTAACATCTTGCAGCATCTCATTAAAATCTGCCATGCGGATATCTAGTCTTGGTTTCTTTCAGCAAATTCTGCATTTACCTCTGACTAGCTACCAAAAGATAATAAAATTAGCTATTTTTTATGCTCTTAAAAATATGGTGGAATACAGCTTTATTATTATTCTCTCAAATTTCTTCGCAAGTAAACCCTCATTCTGAGTAGTTATCAAAAAGTATGAATGAAATGCCTATGAGCTGAAGGAAAAAACTGTGTACATTGAAAGAAAATAAATCATGAACAAATGAAGAAAGGAAAGTGAGACGTGGCATTGAGAGGAGGAGGAGGAGGAGGAGGAGGAGGAGGAGGAGGAGGAGGAGGAGGAGGAGGAGGAGGAGGAGGAGGAGGAGGAGGAGGAGGTCACATCTTCGAATGAACAATTAGAAGGCGAAAATGACAGAGTGAAGAAAAGGAAATTGGTACGTGAAAATAAAAAAAAGGGAGCAGCAGACGAATATATAAATAATAATATATATACTGTATTCATACACCCATCCACACACACACACATATATATATATATGTATATATATATATATATATATATATATATATATATATATATATATATATATATATATATATATATATATATATATATATATATATATATATATATATATCCAGTGCAGGCGTTAGAGATAAGCACCATACCTTCTTGTTTTGGTGCCCTTTGTTTACCTACCTCCTCTAGGAAACATGCAAGTTCTGACAATTATCAAACAGAGAGTCCCTTTGGCATCTACCATTTTCGTAACTTTGTAAACATTGTTAATTAAATATTCAATGTACAGCGGTGTCATCTAATAGGTGATCGATGTTAAGCTAATGAAATTGTACTTTTAATCCGGTATCTTTTGGTCGTGGTTACTTTACGCCGTTCTCTACTTAAGGTTAATAGCCACAAATAAACCGATCTATCTCTACAAAAGGGATATAAGTTCATGGATATTAGTGGCCTATCGGAAGTGGAATAAAATCCAGTCACCTTAAACTGTATTTCCTGCCATTCTTTTTATTCAGTCAAATTTAAGACATCCCATAAATACGAATGTGATTAATCTAAGGTCGATTATGGTTTAAATATTTTTCTCCGAAGGCAATCTTTTATCCCAAAAATAACTCGGGGCTACAGTCAACAGGGGAAAATTTGTCGTATATACAGTATAAATTCATTCTCTTGTACCGGCGCCCTATTTAAAGTAAGACAAATCTTGCTTTTGATACCTAATTCCAAATCTAACTGAAGTATATTTTTTATTAGTTTTCAGTAGGTGACCAAAATGATAATCTTCCTGTGTATCTAAATGTTACCAGTTATATTACATTACTTTATAAAATGAGAAAAATCTCTATCAAGGTTTTCACCCAAGTACAATTTTTTTTTTAACTGCGTCAGAACTTGCGACAGATTGGTCCACTCTTGAGCCCAATAAAAGAATGCAACCTAGGAATGCCAAAGTAAACAGCATTAGCGCAACGAAATTACAAGAAAGCCATCTGCAAGACTCGTAAATAAGAACTGCGCGAAATAAATAAGGCATTAGGTCCCTATTTACGAATTTATAAATTTATAAGCTACCAAAAGCCCCCTGTGATAAAAATATTGGGGTCAACACAAATGAATCTTTGTTATATTACTCCTGATCTTTGTTATCTTGTTAACGTATCTTTGTTCCATTATATCTATATTCTGTAATTGTATACTGTCCACAGCCGAAGAAAAGTTTTGATTTATTGTTGCAGGATTAGGTGCCAGACACTGAAGATGACATATGGCTGATGACTTCAAACAATTTACATCTGGAACTGCGGGGAAAGACGAAAATTTATACAGCTGTGCAAAGAAACATTCCCATGCCTTTGAGGCGTGTAATTACATGTAAATAACAAGTATACATATATGTATTTGGTTTTAAATCTAGATTAGTTCGATTATGTGCGCACACATCTCTCTCTCTCTCTCTCTCTCTCTCTCTCTCTCTCTCTCTCTCTCTCTCTCTCTCTCTATATATATATATATATATATATATATATATATATATATATATATATATATATATATGTGTGTGTGTGTGTGTGTGTATGTGCCGGTGGCTGTATGAAACCATGGACATGGCATGCATCCCATCACTTCATGGCATTTAGGAAGTAATCGGAGGCTTTAAACTAATGTTTTCAATTCAGGCACTTTAACTAAATTTCAAGAATATATATATATATATCAGACAGAAAGAAGGGGGAAAGAAAGCAACAGCACATAACCAGACAAGTCTCCTTCTGTTGGCAAGTCACGACTTACAAGTCCCCGGGAGTGACGACTCATTAGCGGTAATGGGGAAACATTACTGGAAACGATCGTTAGCCATAACAAGTATTTAATAGTTTTTGGGCGACGAGTTCTTCCGCTCGCTTACCACATTCCCGTTAGCCCTAAGCTCTCACCGGAATTGCTTTCTTTGGAATTCGTTTCCTCTTCGGCTCCATAAGCCACGATAATAATGGCAGCCTGTCGCCTCCTAAACACGGTCTGGAAATAATGGTAGGCTGAAGCCGAATCGTTAATTGGATGTCACATTCATGCATACATTTCTGAGACTGACATTTTGACTGGAAATATCACTGTCTGGTATTTAGCCGATCTGGCTGAAAGGGTTGGGGATCGATTCTTTGATTTCAAGTGCCTTTCTGATCGATTATAGTAACCCGTTCGTCTACTACCGTTTTTTAAAAGTATTTCATGACAGATTTCAGGGTCATTCCGGACACGGCCCCAGTTATTAGTAATCTTATAAATGCAGCCATTAGTGCCAAGAACACGCAGCTAGAATCTTCTCTTTTGTTATGCACTTGCACCTCGATTAACCTCTTTTTCATTACCAACTACGCCTTTATTCTGAATGGATGGGAGAATTGTTTCTCTTTCTTAGGAAAATCATAAAAAGCATTCTGCTTTCAGGGTTAATCTGTTTATAAAGTTGTAAGGTTTGACACACCTGGCTGTAAAATCTTACTTTAGCTGCCAGTAATGAGGCTCTCAATGTGATGAACAAATAACTGTGCTCAGAGTAAAAAGAGAAAAATGCAAATTTGAAGAAGTTTACATCAAACTTCGTTATTATCAACTTACAAAACGCTTACATTTGCAACCCAGGTCATTAGAAATAAAAACAAGAAAAGCACAATAAAACCTTCCCTAAAAGAAGGACTTTTTGTGTCTGAACTATAATCTTGAAAATTTCCTAACGGCCTCAAGGCTAAAAGTGTTGTGGAGCAGAATCTCACCTACTGTCCACTAAACCATTCTACTACTTATGCTGTACTTATGAAGAAAAAACACGGTTAACCTACGGTTTGGTCGAAACGGAAGTACTGTGATATATATCTAAATTACGGCTTCATTCTCAGTGTTCTGTATTTTCCACAGAAGTCATCCTCATCCAGGTTAAAGTTCCTCAGTCAAGATGTTAAATATGGTCACAAAGCGCTACCATAGAAATCAGAAATATCAAAGATGAACGAAAAAAATACTTTATACTTTTACTGAAAAATATTTGCATTCTGCCTGTAATGCTTTAAACAATTATGGAGCATTCGAGATCCTTCTACTCGCAAAAGCTGAGAAATTTACAGATCCCAAAAGAACATAAAGGTTTGCTGTATAGTAACAAATAAGCTTTACAATAAAAGTTTTGAGCATACTGATGAACAACTTGTCCAAAGAAAATAAACACACGACACACAGATCTGGAGACTAATAGGCTACTACCGGTCTTGGTAAAACGCCCGCGCACGCACTTGCCTACATGAACGCGTGGGAATGACGAAATAATGTGGAAAAGTCATGAAAAATTTTTTAGAACAGACGAGTTTCAGGAAGATCATGAAAGAGAAGCCCAGACAAGAACATCAAGAGAAGTTACAGATTAATCATCTCCGCAACAAAGGTTAATTTTTTGGGTTCGGTTTGCCTGACTGCCTACTTTTTAACAGGTTGACGTAAAAACTTATCAACAGATTTTTGGAACCTTTTGTAAAAATACTTACAATGTTCAAAGTAACGACTAATTAGATTTTGGTGTGGTTTTTACCTTTAATTTTTTGCACATTGTCACTTATGTGTACAAAAGTTAAGTATACCTTAGTTTAACCAGACCACTGAGCTGATTAACAGCTCTCATAGGGCTGGCCCGAAGGATCAGACTTATTTTACGTGGCTAAGAACCAATTGGTTCCCTAGCAACGGGACCTACAGCTTACTATGGAATCCAGACGACATTATACCAAGAAATGAATTTCTATCACCAGAAACAAATTCCTCTAATTCTTCATTGGCCGGTCGGAGAGTCCAACGAGGGCCCAGCAGACTGCTAGCCGAGGACGATATCGACCCCTCCAATGAGGAACTACTTATGTGTACAATAAGGAAAATAGCAGTTCCTAGTGTCTGTGACAGAAAAAGTATGTAAATGCTGTGGGGTATTCTGGTTACTATGCAATTCGTGTCTCACCATTGCCGACAAAATAGATACACGATGCAAGATATTTGCGTTACTATGTTCATCACACTGGCATGGGTTTACAATCCAATCACTGATTGACCTTTCTTGGTCATTGTCTATATTGTCGAATGGTGTTTTAGAACATGGAACTTCTCTTAAAAGGTTAACTGAAAATTTCTGCAGCATGATTATTCTTATTACGGGATCATTCATGTAATCTATAAATTAAAAATCCAAATCAAAACGAGTTTGGCCCCTTGAAAAAAATACTAGGATTAAGGATTATTGTAATTTATTGCAATTTTGTGTAGAGGATATATATAGTTAAATCTTATAATTCTAAGATCATTACTTATAAAACACTTCTGATGATAACTGTTATTATGGAAATGGACCTTTGACCGTTAAATTATTATTCATCTATAGTATATACTTCCAAAAACCAAGGAACCTCCCTTCGAAATCTATAAGCAAACTTCCTCTAACTGAAGAAAGCCTATATCTTTTTATAGGCTTTTATTTAGCTTGCTTTTTTGCCTGTTTATTTGTCTGGGTCAAACCTTGTAACTAAATCTTCGACTTGTTCCCTTCGTCCGATGGACTTGAAATATTGCATGGTTACTCAATCCTGGTGACAATACAACCTTACATGATCAGTAGTTTAGCAGTGGCCTCTAGTGACCTTACAGTGACCTCTCCCAGTATCTCAAGATTTGTATGAAGTGAATAAATCTACGGATTTTTCAAACCTTATTTGGCTCGACAGGATATTTCGTTAGCTACAATCGTAAATCGGTTACAATTTGTCAAAACTAAAAAGTATAAAATAGAAAAAAATATATAAAAAATTCTTTTTTAAAACACGCTTTTATTGAAATGGACTAAAAAGTAAAAAAATAATTTTTTAAGACACACCAGGATTTTCTTGCAATTACTCATGACTATAAGAATAAAAAGCATGGGTGCAAAACATGGAAGGAAATGCTACAAGCATTTTTCCACGTTTTGCACTCATTTTTATAGTCATGGTTAATTGTAAGAAAATCCTGGTGTGTCTCAAAAAATTATTTTTTACTTTTTAGTCCATTTCAATAAAAGCGTGTTTAAAAAAATTATATATATATATATATATATATATATATATATATATATATATATATATATATATATATATATATATATATATATATATATATATATATTTACAGTTGTTCTCCCTTGACTTCTTGAGATACGCCGTCTAGTTTAAGCAGTCATCGGCTTATCTCGCAGCTGCTTCGGGCAACCATATTTTGTGTAGACAGTCCTTGAACTTACAAAAATATATACTGATAATTTTGACCACAGCCCTGTTTAGATAAGGTAGTAGCGCTCTCGTTCCGCCACTTGTTTTCAAGCCGGCAAAAGAGAGCGATGCTGACCAGGTCAGTACCTGTATAGGTAACCGCCCAGGAATAGTACAGGGCACAGGGCTAACAACCTCATAATTCGCTCTGAGGGCAATTTAGGGGAACCCACCTTACACAGAGAGCATGGATACAAAAACTAATACAAAAATGCGCATTATTTAATCATCTAAACTAATACGGATCATCACAGGTCAGGTCTATGCAAATTTAAAGATAAACAACAAATCATGACTGCAATTCATCAGTATACTGATGATAATAATAATTAAAAACAGCATAATACAGCAATCTACTTAAAACTTTAAAACATACATCATCTGCCCTGCTTACTTGGGGAGTCAGCTGAAAATTTATCTGGGGTAGTAGGGAAATCTGTGAAAATCTAACTGCTTTATTACGAAGTGGGAAAAAATAGAGGTACCACCGAATTAACTTTTAATATTCCCACACAAAGGAATTAAAAAAAAAAGGAAATACGTCACTTAGTTCACACGCTAGCAACAACGGAATATCGAATGGATACGTTTTGTAATGCTGAGGTTCCGTAAAAGAAGGAAACGATGAAAAAAGAAATTGAGTCCCTTTTATGGGTTACTGGCGGTTGTTGAGTAGCGATCAAGTGAACCGCCCGTCTCGAGTTCCTTTCTTTATCACTGCCTAAATATTGAAAAACCCTCTTCCGGAAAACACGCACACATAATATGTATCTCGTCTATTTTTAAATATTATGTTTTTTTCGGTTTGATCCTAAGCTTATTTGAATATTCCCTTATATATTATTCTTTTAACTATTTTAACTTACACTAATGAAAAGACAAACACTGTATACAACTTAAAATCAAACCATTACACATGAAAGTTTTTTATTTTTACAAATTAAGCATTTAATGATATGTTCCAATCAACAAATGATTACATCAATACATTTCTAAATTATGACTAGAATATAATAGAAAAATAATCAGCGATCTTAACCTGCCATTATCAGAACTCTTACGAAGGCGTTTTCGTTTCAACAAACTTTAAATTCAGATAAATCTGTGACATGAAGTATCTTGACTATATTACTTGGAGAAAACAGTAATGAGAGAGAGAGAGAGAGAGAGAGAGAGAGAGAGAGAGAGAGAGAGAGAGAGAGAGAGAAGGAATTATAAATGAAAATGCACTTCTTTATGCAATGGCATTCGATGAATATTAAATGACAGATAGCAGTGGAACAAAATATACTGAAGATCAAGGATCCACATAAAAGGAAATGCTATAAATAGGAACGGCATCAATTTACGGATAACCGGTGGTTACGGAATAGTGGTCAAAGGAATTACACGTTTTCCGTTAAACGATCGCTTCCATATCATTGCTACATAGGGCCCTAAAACCCCATAGAATGAGCCACTTTAGGTAACGTCGATTCCGGAAACGCACGTCCAAGTTTTAGCAGTTATACGAAATTAGATCAAGGAAAAAAAAAAAAAATATATATATATATATATATATATATACATATACACACATATATATATTATATGTATATATAATGTATGTATATATATATGTATGATGTATGCGTACGCGCTTGCGTAGTAATGAAAAACAAAGTTATAAATGAAATAAAGAAAAATGTTTGCTAAACAGGGTAGCATTAAATCCAGTGGCCTCCCGTGATATTATCCAACCAAGGATATATCTCCTTACTCTCTCTCTCTCTCTCTCTCTCTCTCTCTCTCTCTCTCTCTCTCTCTCTCTTAACCTCCAACGCAATGTTATTAGCGCACCCGTAAAATAGACGTTTTTACAATCCCCAGCCGACGTTTTTATCCCCATAATAAAGATGCCGAAATGAAGAAATGCGTCCGCCGAGTCCCGAAACTTTAACTGTAAGTTGTAATGAGAATATGAGGTAGGGGAGGGATGGGTGATGGGGAGGGAAAGGGGGAGGGGGAGGGGGCATGGGAAGGGGATGGGAGAGGTTGCCATTCATTAGCCTGGACTCTCTCTGCTGCAGCAGCTGCAGGAGACGTCCCCCCTCCCCCCCCTTCCCCGCCCTCTTCCACCAAATCCTGAAGATGGGTCCGAACCCCGAAAAAAAATATTGGCCACGAAAACGCCGTGGATCGAAAATCTGGGCTGAAATCCCCGAAAAAAGGACCATACGAAAAGGGAGTAAGTGGCCTTGAAGATACATTAAGTGGAACCCATTCACTTCCTGTGCACTTGATCGTCGCCGAGGCCAAGGGGTCGCAATTCCGACTAACCGCGACTTGCTTGAAATTCAACTCAAGAAACTCGAATTTTCTCTCTCTCTCTCTCTCTATCTCTCTCTCTCTCTCTCTCTCTCTCAGGAGAGGATAATGGATGTGTCCGGGCTTAGCGACGAATGCGAGGAGTTAATAAAATAATAGATTATTATCAGGAACCTAATAGGGCAAAACCTAATGTACTGTGAAATGACAATGGTGGCAGCAACGATGCACTTAAATGCAAAGGATATGGTCATACTATCATTCAATCTCTCTCTCCCTCTCTCTCTCTCTCTCTCTCTCTCTCTCGCTCTCTCTCTCTCTCTCTCTCTCTCTCTCTCTCTCTGAAGGAAGATCGCTCACGCATGACGAGAGCGTGTGATTTTGGGTAATCGTAGCTCAACTACTACCTTTAATACGATCACTATCACAGTCCTCACATCTCCAGCTCCCACGCCCATGCCGCCATCCCCATCATCCCCTCCACCCCTCCCCCCCAGCCTCCCCACCCCCTCGCACCCAACACGATCACCTAAAAATTTTCCGTCGCCAAAGAAATCTATAATTTCTATCATGAACGTGTTGGGGTAGTGCAATATCCTCCCCCACCCCTGTAACCAGCTCCATCTCGCTTCCTTCCACCCAGCTCCTACCAGCACCGGCGGGTCCCCCTTCCCCTCGAAACCTCACAACCAAATAAATTTTCCACGGGGCAAAGTTACGCTTCTTCCTGTCCTTGAAATTTATCTCGTAATCACCACCAATCCCCGTGCAGGCAGGGATCTGATTGGCCGCCACCGGCGGCATTAAGCCAATCACTAATCCGTGCTGCTTAGAAAGAGGACAGTGGCGGAAAACGAATGGTGATTTATGAACTGTGTGCGTGTATCAATGTGAACAGTGACATATAAAAATAAATGAGCTGCAATTTACCACATATAACTTACATGATAAGAAAGAGGCCATGACAATAGGAAAATTACATTACAACTCGTATTTTACAAATGAGTGGAGACATGGTGACGGGATAAATGCTAGCTTCCTAGTTGCTTTCAAAACTGGTAATGTTTACATACACCCCATACATTGCTTAAGGAGACGTTCTATACACGATATGAAGTCCCCCTTCCTTGTATGTATGCAAAATCTTACAAAGAAATTGTTACTGGTTAATCATTAAATATTGATAAATCCCACCGTACATATTAGAAAACAAATGACGTCTTTTGTATTATTATCTGGGGAAATTACAGCAACACATATGAGGATATTTTCAAACCAACAATAAAACAGTAAAATAGGAATATTATGTAACCATGGCGTGCACTATGAACAACCAACATCAGTGACGATATGAACGCTCTAAGTACAGTCCCTACTCAAGTATTAAATACTAGTATAATGTCCATTTGAGACACGAAAGCCCAATACTGTCAGCAAGGGGCAATGGCAACCGGACATGTGAATGAGCCTCAGATATAATTTTTCTTTTGTATGTGGAAAAGAAAAATAGGATAAACAAGAAAATAATTTTTTCCTTACAGCATCTGCTGTAATGATACACGACAATACGATTCAGCTTACGGACAACGTCTCTCACTTCTATAAGGATATTGCTTAAGTAAAAAGAAGCGCTGTAATTAGAATATATATATATATAACTATATATATAACTATATATATATATATATATATATGTATGTATATATATATATACATATGTATATATACATACATACATACATATATATATATATATATATATATATATATATATATATATACATATACAGTGTATATATATATACCTTAGAAACCCTGACTGAAGTTCCTTTATTCTGCAACTTTACTGAGGAACCATTGCCGAGAAAAACTGGCCCCGGGCTAGACGACAACAAGCCTACAGATGGAGTTTATTATTTGTGGAATATCGTTTAACATACAGAATAAATACGCTCGCGCATGTGCGTATGTTGGCGTGCGCGCACAGACTTGAAAACTAACTTTTTTCCAGGTTTTCATAAACTTTTGATAGTCTATTCACGCCTTTCTTTCCGTCGAAAGCAAGCATTATTCGGCAAATGCTCTTTAAAATTCTGAAACGTCTCACCCTGTAAAGGAAGAAAGGATGACAGCATTCACAGTGCATTCATCCTTAATCTGGGCCCCGTGCCCACAACCTTCCACACTATCAGCAGCTTCTTTAACCACCACAGAACAGTCATCGGCAAGGCAGAAACCACAGGCCACCCCTTCCACTCCCCTACCAACAATGCACCGTTAATATATATCTCATTCAGTTTCCTCATAAAATGGCAAAAAAAAAAAAAAAAAAATCCTGTACATCAAGCATAATGATATTACATCAACAAGTCATCAAAAACATATCAAATCTCGTGTGAGTTTTCCACCTGAACTAAACAGCGACAGCGTCACTAGGGATCACCAACTGAATCGATACTTGTTAAGAAAAAAAAAAACAAAAAAAACAGAGGCATCAACAAATAATGTTACCATATAATGTGAATTCGATGATGGCTGAAATACTTTTCTTGCTCGACCGTCCTTTTTAAGGGAACTTATATGTCCACACTGATTTCAGTCACATGCAAAATAAAAGTTTGACGTTCCAAGGAAGCACGAGTATTGACGATCCATGGCATTTGCACCTTCTGACACATAACGAAATTATGAGTAATTACAAGATGTACGTGCAGAGAATAATTACAAGAAGTACGCGCATACGTGGTTGGAAACGCACACACGTCGGAGACTGCCTTTATACTTATCTTCGAAACAAAATTCTCCGAGAAAATCAGTTATCAATCTCGGGTGCTATTTCTGGCGAGAGGGGAGGAGGAATTACAGGGGTGAAGGATACTTAATGGGTGGGACTGTTTAAGGGAGCTGTCCATAATGGGAAATGGAGGGAAAAGAAAAAAGGAGAGGGAATGGGGTAAAGGCGGAGAGAGAGAGAGAGAGAGAGAGAGAGAGAGAGAGAGATCGCACCCATACTGCTTATAGTTTTTCTCTTACTCGACCTCATAAGCGAGAAGAAAAAACGGAAATTAGACCTAGCTACTTCACCAGACTTCTGTGTGTGAGAGAGAGAGAGAGAGAGAGAGAGAGAGAGAGAGAGAGAGAGAGAGAGAGAGAGAGAGAGAGATACAATCCTACACTCTCTCTCTCTCTCTCTCTCTTCCAAGGGATGACTCGCCTAATTAAGCCTCCGGAAGGCAGATAAAAAAAGGCAAAAGAGATGATAAAGGATGGATGGCAAACTAGTTGTTGATAAATGGATAAATAGGGGACGGGGAGGGATGAAGAAATGATAATAAAAGAGAGTAAAAAGTGACTTTACATTTTCTCCAGCCATTTTTTCTCCATCTTCTTCTACCGTTTCCTTTCATTCGAAATCGATTTTTTTCTTGTTAAACGGTAATACCTTTTTAGGGCTTAGGCAAACATGAATAACAAAAGAAAAATTATGCCAATTAACGTCGAAATTTTGAATAGCCTTTCAATAGGACAGCGAAGAAGGCAAGAAAAAACCAAGCGAAGTGTATTGGGAACGGGGTGGTGCAGGCGGGGAGGTTGGGGGGGGGGGGGTGAGGTTGTACGGCAGGTAATATTATTCTTATATATGATGTTGATAACGAACGCTAAAAGAAGGTGAATTTATAACGAGAGCCGAGAACCAGTATATACAGTATATACGAGTATATGTATATATATATATACATATATACATATATATATATATATATATATATATATATATATATATATATATATAGATAGATAGATAGATAGATAGATAGATAGACAAGTAGAGAACGGTACTTATTTGTAAATGCGTTTTATATATATATATATATATATATATATATATATATATATATATATATATATATATATATATGTATATAGATAGATAGATAGATAGATAGATAGATAGACAAGTAGAAAACGGTACTTATTTGTAAATGCGTTATATAAATATAAATATATATATATATAGATAGATAGATAGATAGATAGATATAGATATATGAATATAAAAAGGGCCATAAAAACACTATACACACGTTGCAACCTTGAATAGACAAGTAGAAAGCGGTACTTATTTGTAAATGCGTTATATATACAAATATATACAGTGTATATATATATATATATATATATATATATGTTTTTTATATATATATATATATATATATATATATATATATATATATATATATAGATAGATAGATATAGATATATGAATATAAAAAGGACCATAAAAACACTGTATACACGTTGCAACCGTATATTTCGAATACTTCTATTTTCCTGATCAATGGTAAAACATAGACAATTGGTAGATGACGAGTATTTATAAGGCATACGCAGGCGTGGCGATAGATGTTGGTATGCAAACATCGCAAGGACACACCTACATATACCTTATATATACTCTAGTCACCTGCCATTTGTCAATATTTGAACAGTGATCAGGAATACAGGAGTATTCGAAATATATGGATGCAAAGTATATACTGTTTTTGTGGGCTTTTTTTTTTAATCTTCATATTGTAACAGACACTCAAATATATATATATATATATATATATATATATATATATATATATATATATACATACATACATACATACATACATACATACATATATATATATATATATATATATATATATATATATATATATTCCCTTTAAAAGAAATAGCTCAAGAAGGAGTCTGCCTTACGATTTTGAGCAATATGTCATTTGGGGTGAGGTTGCTAGATCGATGCCCTTCTCCAGCTTGGCTGCACCCTACGACAGTCGACGAAGTACCATGTACATAATCACTGCCAAGGTCAACATAGACACTACGGGGTTAAATAAAAACGTACCTACTTATTTGCTCTTTGCAAATAAGTATATTAGCTTGGATATAAACAAAATGCAACGCACACTTAGTAACAGGTTCGCTACATCGCTAATCACCCGATTTGTGAAAGTTGTGTTCTTGGATGAAAGACTGTACCCGTACAGGCCAGTCGCCACCGTCTCTGAAGAAGCAGCAGCAGCACGGGCTAGCAATAGCTTTCAAAAATTCAGTTCTTAGAATGGATGGAAAACAACGCCGTAGAAGGGTGGCACCGTCACTGCACACTTCACGCGGTGTACTGTAGGCATTACTTAGGGTTCTTTGCAGCGTTCCTACGGTCCCTAGCTGCAACCCCTTTCATTCCTTTTACTGTGCCTCCTCCATTCATATTCTCTTTCTTCCATCTTGCTATCCACCCTTTCCTAACAATTGTTTCCTGGTGCAACTGCGAGGTTGTCCTCCTGTTACATTCAAACCTTTCTACTCTCAATTTCCCTTTCAGCGCTGAATGACCTTATAGGTCCCAGCGCTTGGCCTTTGGCCAAAATCCTATATATTCCATGGAAGGAAAACGCTTACTGGAGACACACTAAGTCTGCCGGTGTGTCAAAATGCTTCATGCACTTTCCATTAAGGCCTTTGAGTCTTTGTTGCCCTTTCCTCGGTATTGTGTACCTGGTAGTCAGTCATCTATGGTGATTCTAAACCAGGCTAGAGAGGAGACTGGGGCTAGCAAGTTCACCACAAAAATTCATGTTACGAACCAAGAAGGTGGAACCTTCTTCGGGCACCACCTTTGGAGAAAAATGACGTTGGACATTTAAATGAATATTTCATATATATATATATATATATATATATATATATATATATATATATATATATATATATAATATATATATATATATATATATTATATATATATATATATATATATATATATATATATATATATATATATATAAAGTATCAATAAAATATTATTTATGTACTATGAGAAGTCAGCTGGCCCCACTCCCTTCTCTCTCTAAAGAGAGAGAGAGAGAGAGAGAGAGAGAGAGAGAGAGAGAGAGAGAGAGAGAGAGAGAGAGAGAGAGAGAGACCGAAAAACGGTTCGTAATGTGTAGGGGATATTGGCAAACCAATCAAAGAGCCCCGGGGAGGTAATGACAGTACATCGTTTGGTATTTGCCAAACGACATAAAGGGGGTTCCTTTATGACGCTCAGACCGAGATAATTGAATCTATACGAGAGCCTACAAGGCGTTACTCTCCAAAGGTCCTTCACACTTTTCAGTCATTTTATACATTGCGTGGTCGTGCATGAAGTCTCCACTTGCATTTACGGAAGTCGTGAAAGATATCTTTGTTTAGTGAAGGACATGTAAGCTACACTGACTTCACGTCTAACAAAGTTTTACTATACAGCCTTCTGAGCTCTTTCAATGGAATGGAATGTTGAGTTTAGGCCAAAGGCCACGCACTGGGACCTATGAGGTCATTCAGCGCTGGAAAGGAAATTGAGAGTAGGTAGGTTTGAAAGATGTAACAGGAGGAAAACCTCGCAGTTGCACTATGAAATAATTGTTCGGGGAGGGTGGACAACAAGATGGAAAAAAGATCATATGAATGGAGGTACAGTAAAAGCAATAAAGGGGGTTGCAGCTAGGGGCCGAAGGGACGCTGAAAAGAACCTTTAGTAATGCCTACAGTGCACCCCGTGAGGTGCACTGACGGTACTACCCTCCTACGGGGCTGAACTCTTTCAATAGACACCAAAGCCATTTTTCGTAGTTCCAGTGACTTCAAGCAGCTCTTAATGAAAATGTCTTCATTTCGTGAACAACACATAAACGAGGTTAGAGTAATGAAATCTTTGGGGTTTCTTTGAGGAAGCAATGATTTGTGATGGGGTTCGCTTTGTTCTAGCATACAGCTGAAAAATATTTGATTAATAAAAGTGCTAGTTCTGACGACTTATAATAACGCCAAAAAAAACTTTATATCAGAAATTATCAGCTGAAGAGTATATTCACTTCCTTTTACAAGTTTTTCGAAATAATCCGCAGAAGTAGAGCAGGTCGGCAAAACCCAGTTTCTTAGAGATTTATAATCTTTCAAAATTTTTCTTGGATATCTTTTCATCCTTGTAAAAAAGTAAATACCGTAATTGACTTGAACTGCCATTTGCACCATGAAAGGACGAGAAAGGAAAAGGGATTTTTTCCCCCTTATGTTTAATGATGGTTAGTATTATATTGCTAAAGACGGAAGAATATCCCTGTTTTCAAAGGCCGCTCAAATTCCTACAATGGTACATTATCTTGTCATAGGTGGAAATGACTATCGATACGAAGAGTATTAGACTGTGGACTTAGTCCAGGCCTAACATTACCTTACAATATTTGAAGCTTATCTTCAGAGTTTAAATGACTAACATTGTCAAAAGAAAAAGATTACGATACGAAATACGAAATTCCACAGGCGAGACCATTTCTCTTATTACAGCATTCAAGTCTTATATACCAATCGTATTCAGGGAAATCGGTATTATTTTACATGTAACCGCCCACTGATTTCAGAAAGGGTGGGTGGCCTTGCGGAAGAAACCTATGGCTAGGGTAAAATTACATTTAAAGTGGTGTTAGTTAATTTAGGTTAGGTTAGCATTTATGCGTCAAGGGAATCAACTTAGCGGCTATGTCAGGAGCCATGGTTTGGTATTTTGTTAAAATTTTTGTTCAGAAGAGAAACACTACTTGTCATTCATCCAGACATCGATCGATTCTTGGGCTTTTCTCTAACACTTCAAAACAAATACAAATGCACTGACAACAGTATAAAATTCATAGGTTTTACATAGAACAGTAAATAAATGTTACCCTGATATTTGGAAGCAACTTTAAATGTAATAATTTATTTGCTTTGTTTTGTACTTCGGTCCCCTGTTCTCAATTCTGAAGCCTGTAAGCAAAATGAATTCCCTACTTTTGGTAAGGCACAAAAGTTTGGGTGAGACGAATATTATATTATTTATCATCATCAATGAGCGATGTCATTTTCCTCAAGAAAACACTAATAATACAAACAGTGAGGAGAGATAAAACCGCTTTTAGGAGAGAGAGAGAGAGAGAGAGAGAGAGAGAGAGAGAGAGAGAGAGAGAGAGAGAGAGAGAGAGAGAGAGAGAGCTACTCTTTAAGTGAGACACTTCACCTCCACCAAAGTTCGGCATCAAAAGAAATAAAAGCAAAGCACAAAAACAAAAGCGGAGAAAGAAAAAAAAAAAGGATAATATAAACAATTACGGAGGAGGCTGCGGGCTGACGCTCAAGGCCTTTACACGCGGGGGAAAGACAAAAGATCTGGAAAATTTTTATAAATGAACTGTCATGGCTCCCGCCATCGTTGGTCGTCACCTACGTACGTACGCACGCACTTCCCCCCCTCCCCCCCCTCCCAGCACCCGTTCACACCCAGGCGTCCTGGCGGTAGTGATTTTTCTTCATATCATTCTTTCTCTGCTGAACAGTTCGCGTTTTTTATTTATTTGTAATTTTAATTTTCTAGATGATTAAGTGTTTATATTAACAGTGAACTTGTTTTCATTTTCTGGTACACTACATTTTTGTGCATATTACCGTAGGCAAGAATACTTTGCAATTCCTATTCAATTTAGAATATACTGTAGGTAAGTACATTTTACATTTTGTTATATAAAATCTTTTTAGAATAAGAATGTTTATAACAACAATTTTCCATGACATTTTTTTCTGAATCATGGATACCGATTCAAATACACTGTGCACATACACGAACTACACTTACAAAAAAAAAAAAAAAAAAAAAAAAACCTAATAAATTCTTCCTGATGTTGAGAGTAAACACTTCTGAAAGGACAATGGTAAAGGGAGAGACGCGGATGAAGCGCAGAACGCGGTGAAAATAGAAACAAAAAATAAAGATGTAAAAGCGAAGAAGAAGAGACCAAGAATATAAATAAAATATTAAGGAAAATCCTAACATACTGATCACAACTTTAAAATTATCTTCCTGTTGTTTTTTGCCGTCTCCATTGGCCTCCCTTCTGTCTGAGCCACATCTGGACATTAAGTACCGGTAGCCAGTCCGGTAGGTGTCTGCACAAACAGACATTCTTTCTATGAAAGAAGTTCCGCAGAGGAAAGGGTTATTCCTAGAAGGAGAATGAGGAAGGTGATAAAATAATGAAATGTATCTGACGGGAACAAGATCAGCATGAATTTTTTAAATGGACTTCACAACAACCAAGCAGTATGAGAATGATGTCATACTTCAGCCGAAGAACGAAAGGGATGTTTACTGCAATGAGACAAAATAAAAGATATGAAAATAGAAGGGAATACGTAAATACGAAAAAGAATGTAAAGGATTCGAAAACAACGGGAAAGGATGATATATCAAACAAACAAAATTTGCCACTGGTAACATCCACCGACGAACGAAGAAGAGAAGACGCGACAAAAGCGAGAGTATGATATGAGGCAGCTCAGGGTGCAGGCACAATTAGGAGGGAAGAGGTTAACAGTAAAGACTACAAAGAAACAGCAGAGCAGAACACACACACAAAAAAAAAAAATCAAAAAAATCGACATAACAGGAGGACAACCGTAAAAGTAAAGATCAAGGCAATACAAGAATGTCAAGTCAGTAAACAAAGCTCAGAATAAAATCAAGAATATATATTTAACGTTTGTATTAAAGGAGGAAGAGAGAATCACTGAAAATATAGGGTACACGTCGGAGGAGAATTATAACGGCAATGGAACTAAGACATGCAATAAGTATTGTAAAACACCTCTGACGACGACTGCACAGGAAATATCAAAGCAAAGGCGAAAATCTGTGGGCCAGGGAAAGAACAACATAAAGACAATCAAGAGAGGGAACAGCAAAAATGATAATAGTATTCAAGAATAAGAAAACGAAACAAGAGCAGTGCAAGAATTAAAAAAAGCGAGAGGAGGACGGTCATGTAAACAACGACAGAGATACTGATGACACCGATAACAGCAACAGACGGAATAGGAACTGACAGCTTGCAAAAGTAAGCTAAAACAAGAGTACAATGAAAATAGAAGGCTTTGCAAACTGGAAAAGTGAGGAAACCTAACCTTACCTTGTAAAAGCAAATGAGGAAAGAGGAGTAGTGAGAGAGAGAAAACAGAAGAACCACGTGAGAAGGGTAATTAAAAAATTACACAAGCGAGGAGAAGGGAAGATGCAAGTGACCATAAAAACTTCAAAAGGGGGACGAGGGGAAGACAGTCACAGCAAGAAAAGACGAGGAATCAGAAGAGAGGATAGTGGGGGAAAATGAAAGGTAACAACAGGGGAACAAGGACATCAAAAGCAACAAAAAGGCAGATGAAGGGGTTAAGGACAACACACACAATTCGCATTAACTGAGAGACAAGAATGACAGGAGGCAGAGAAGTAGAAAGAACAAAAATGAGAAAGAAAAAGGCAATAATGAACGATGATGAAATTAAACTGACATTGCGGTGACTATAGCCGATGGGTTTGAAGGCATGAAATTGGTGTTATGGGGGAAAGTGAAGACAAGTAAAAAATGAAATAATAAGGAAAAACTCCAGAGGTGATAATAAAGAGTTGGGGGTGGATCTTAAAGAAAGGGAATGACCTACGCGAATGACGAGGGAAAACAATGCACAACGAAGGATACGAAAAGCCCTATACTCGAAGGAAACTGAGTGAGCTTGCATGAAGACAGCGAAGGAGGAGGAGGAGGAGGAGGAGGAGGAGCAGAACAGGGAGGAGGGGAAGGAGGAGGATGGAGATGGAGGAAGGATAAGGAGCAATACCCCCAGCATACTACTGCTCACACGACTCGATGCCAGTCCATGATATAACAGGCAGGTATCAATTTATATGCTAATATACCCTCCAGTGGTTGGATGCAAGAGAGTGCATGAGTATCATCATCTTTATCATCGTTTCTTAACGACTGCCATGTGCTGGTGTAACTTATACTACGCCCTCTCTCTCTCTCTCTCTCTCTCTCTCTCTCTCTCTCTCTCTCTCTCTCTCTCTCTCTCTTTCTCTCTCTCTCTCTCTCTCTCTCTCGTTCGATACATTTCTTTTCAATCTTAATTCTTATGGAACATTTTATATTTATAAATTCGAAATATACAATTTTTTTTTTACACATTTTGACATGGGCTGCGTAAAGTTTTGTTAAACACTTATTTATTATTTCTGAAACTTAAGGAGTCTTGGACGACATCATCATCATCATTATCATTACCATTATGATAGTAACCATAACCCTTCAAGAATCGAGGTTGTAAAATACGATTCTAGGGCCTCTGGACATATCAGTACACTCGCATTACCTGAGAGGCTGCAGTATTCACATGCTCACAGTCTTGGGATCATGCTGTACTTGCAAATTTTTGTAAACAGTCAAAGATTATTCATTTCACCCCAACAGTTTCTATTGATTAAAGAAAAAATTCGGCTGATAGTGATTCATACTGGGAGCATTTTTTTTTACCAAACATCGCCTTTATATATGAGAATTTAAACTTTAAAACTTACACTTCTCTGTAAGATCAAGGCTTACTAAAGCTTCAGCATTACTGTGATGACAAAACGAGCGTGTGATTATATATATATATATATATATATATATATATATATATATATATATATATATATATATATATATATATATATATATATATATATATATATATATATAATATATATATATATATATATATATATATATATATATATATATATATATATATATATATATATGAAATATATACATATATATATATATACATATATATATATATATATATATATATATATATATATATATATATATATATATATAATATATATATATCTATATTTTTTTTGTCACTATGAAACTCCAAGCAATGCATGATAGAGACGCTCTCACAGATGACTGCATAAGTTTCCAAAAAAAAAAAAAAAAAAAAAAGAGTGGACTGCTTTAAGTAAAAAGAAATAAGTCTTTATGACAGGCATCTGTCCTCGGGAATCATTTTGAAAGTGTGACCGGTCCTCAAACAAAACTTGAAGCAGCAAGGACAGTCTTAAAAGCACACCCTTTTCCATTCGCTTTCGATTTCATCCGAAAGCGACCCTGCGTCTTCATTTTGCATCTCCTCTTTTCTTTTCTTTTCCTCCTTCCTTCTCGTTTCCCTTTCTTCTCGGTTCATTACCCGATAATAAAACTCTGACTTTTGTCGAGTTTCTTTGTTTTCTTTCCCAAAATGAATACATAAAGATCTCTCTTATTCTAATTTGTTCCTTGTGTTCTTTGTCTCTTTAATTAATTTTTCTCCAGACCGAACCCTTTATTCCGAGAAATAATCGCTTCTTTTATGTCATTTGCATCTTCCGTTATAAAATTTCCTTTTTAATAATCAAAGATCCTTATTGAATACAGTTGCGTTTGTGAAGCGTTTCTGGTAAGGGCGTGACTTATAAAACAGTCGGTCGTGTGGTCTGCTCTGCATGATTACTCTTTAATTGCAGCTGTAAGTGGTTCTAATTCAATAAGTGACTTTTGATTAATATATCTCTCGGCCTTTCTTAACTGAGTAAAGAACCATTTTAGATCAGTACTGCGTTTTGAACGATTTCTTTCAATATTTACAGTGTTGTTCGCTTGATCTCCTTCCTGCTAGTGATCCTTACAAAA
The DNA here is from genome assembly GCA_039081455.1 of Macrobrachium rosenbergii. Classification (NCBI taxonomy): domain Eukaryota; kingdom Metazoa; phylum Arthropoda; class Malacostraca; order Decapoda; family Palaemonidae; genus Macrobrachium; species Macrobrachium rosenbergii. The sequence continues at coordinate 8,350,628 of JANJGK010000007.1, read as the reverse complement.
TATATTTCTGTCTTTATTTAATTTTCCATACACCAAGTATCCTTGTGAAATATATTTAAACACAATACACCACTAACGCAGTATGAGAGAGACCATTAAACGAATAAAGTTTATTGCAAGTCCAGAATACTATTTTTAATGAGAAGAAATACATAATAATCATGTACATTTCCCTAAAAACATAGTGAACTTTTGAATGCGCGATCTGGCATTATACTCGTATAGACAATTGGTCAAATTTACAACAAAGACCTTTTATCTTCTTTATTCCCTAATATTTTTTTGATTTCGCTTTACACAAAATGTTTTGGAATCAGTGAAGACATGGGTGAAGAAGTTCTTCCCTTCAGAAAGAACTCTAACCCACTCTGGTTGGAAACCTGAAGAGTTGAAATTTATTTGACCTTAGTATACACAAACATTGCCAAATTCAGGTAAATTTTAACGGAGCCGAAATAGAGCCGTCCTCACCACGCTGACGAAAAATTGAGCAGTTTCTGTTTTAGAGCCGTACACAAGTTGCCTATACTCCAGCTGGTCCGCTGGTATAGTGGTTAGTGTCGTGGCATGCCACTCAGATGTCACGGGTTCGCGTCTTATCCAGAGCGATGAAAAATCACCGGCTTTGTGTCATGATCAGTTACTACTGCAGTGTGGGGTCTGCGGTGGAAGTCTGAAACCAACATTCTTTGGAAGCTTGAATTTCAAGTCAATGGCCCCTGTGTGCTTGTTCCATGTGAATAAGTTTCATCTACTGAAATAATGATAATAATAAAAATAATAATAATATTAATAACAATAATAATTATGTACTGTATTATCGTACACTCTCATCTTTCTTTGGGTGGTGAGAGTGACCGAAATTAACAACATAATAAAGAAAACAAATAAATAAAATAATAAAAAATGGAAAATCATACTCCCAAGTCAGGTGAGAGAGAGAGAGAGAGAGAGAGAGAGAGAGAGAGAGAGAGAGAGAGAGAGAGAGAGAGAGAGAGAGACTGCATGTGGTACGAGTCTCATTTTCATTTGTTTAGTACAGAAATATGGAATAAGCTCTAAAGCAAAATACAATATGCGGTCCCGAATAAGACTGTCTAATACAGAAATTAAATTCAACCAACTGTGAATAATCTGATACCACAGGTAAAATGGCAAAAATAATTCTAGCTGGCTCAACTCTGCAAAATTTATGGTTGGCCAATTTTCGTCTATTGGATCGAAACCTCTAGAAAATATGGAAATGAAATTGATATTCTAAATTGTATCCGGGCATTATTTATTTCGTTCTCTCATTCCCAAAGAAATTACTTCCACCGCGTGACTCAGATAATAATGGTAATCCCTTTTCAAGAGACGAACATTTTTAATTGAAAACTCTAAAAATCCAGCACCTTATTCTTTTACTGTGTATTTATTTCAAACCGCGACTGCATTGTTCCCTTCCGTGGGTGGATGTACGTGTACGTGTGTGTGTGTGTGTGTGTGTGTGTGTTTGTGTGTGTGTATGCATATATATACTATATATATAAAAATTTTAAGTATATATGTATATCTATACATTATAATTATAAATTATACATAATATATATATATATATATGTATATATACATTATATGTATATATATCATATATATACATATACATATGTATGTATATATATATATATATATATATATATATATATATATATATATATATATTCTATATATATAAATTATAAGTACATATATATATATATATATAAATATATATATATGTATATCTATACATATATAAATATATATAATTTATGTATATATATATACATATATGTATATATATATATATTATATATATATATGTATATCTATACATATATAAATATATATAATTTATGTATATATATATACATATATGTATATATATATATATATATATATATATATATATATATATATATATATATATATGATCCAACGGTAAAAAAAAAATTGGGATATCAGAGTCATCAAGGAAAATGGAAACAGGGATCGAAAAAGAAAGTTTTAAGGTAAATTTGCCTCGCCGCCATACTCTTTCTGTTTGTGGAAAAGAGACCGATATCGTGCCCATAATAGCAGGATAGCGAGAATGCAGACGGAAACAGGGTCTTAGGAAATGCAGATGCTGAGACAAGGATTACACTCAGTGCCTTTGGTACCATGCTGTCAAGAAGGACAAAGGAAGAAGCCGCCAAATTTGAGCAGTGCTCTAAAAGTCTGGCTAACAGAAAGTCTGAATTACTGGCATAAAGACTAGAACTTACAACTTCCAAACAAACATTTAATTTATTTTAGAATTATATTTAGCATTGTCATTTCTCCAAGAAGTTTAAGGAAGTAGGAATTTCATACAAGCTATTGGGATTAAGAGATTAAGTTGCATTACCATAGAAAAAAAATTGGAGAGATTGGCAGCTGTGTTTATGAGGAATAAACTCTGAATTCCATTCAGATATGACTCCAAGATTAAAGTAAACATACGGAGAGAGTAATTCAGTGTTGAATGTGAAAGACATAGAATGAATAGGAGATAAATGAAAAAGCATGGAGGCTTGAAGCATTGATAAACACGAATAACTGAAGACACAAACTGAAAACTGCTATTGATAAAGGAAACTGAAAGTAAGCAAAGGAACTGTGACGGACAAAACTTTATCAGGCTAATAAAGCAGCTTTTGGGTAATGCAGATAAGACTATCAGATGGTCAGAAAACTTAGAAATCAGTTTGCCTTAAAATTCATAAGCAGACACAAATAAATAAATAAAAAATTGGTAAATGATTCTGAGGTTATGCAGGGAAGATGGCCAAACACCAGTTTTTATTAATATTATTATTATTATTGTGAGGTCCCAATCTGTCGCCAGGACCCTCAGGGCATCCTCGCTTCAAAACAGAAATCTACGTGACACACCGAGTACTCTCAAGAAACAGATCCAGCGCTCCTGATCCAAGCTATCTTTTACGCATTTTTCAGAAGCTACTTTATGTCATTGTTAGAACTGCAATTACTAACGGGTGTCAGGCACTGCAAGCTTTCCAACCATATGTATTTGAAATCTCTTCCTAATTTGTATGTAGAATTTATTAACCATTCTTTAGGTATGAGAAAACACATCTGACTGAATATAGATATCCCTGTTTTTCCCTAAAGTCAAATAATACTTTTAAGCTCACAAGAGTTCTTGACCTGTCAGAGATACTGTGTCAATAAATCAGAATGCACCTTGACTCTGCCTCTTACTCGCCGCCTCGTTATACTGGTGACCTCGAAGATGACCGACACCGCCAACACAGCCAGCACCAGCCCATCCAGCGACAATGCTGCAGCAGCAAGTATCCGCCTACCGCCCCTCACAACCCACAACCCAGAGGCCTGGTTCTTCAGAGAGGTGACCATCTTCAGGTCTAAGAAGATCTCCTCTTCATCCCGCAAAGCCGACACCGTCCTCGAGTTATCTGCCAGACGACGTCTTCAAGCAGATCGCAGAATGGGTTACTGACCAACAGACCACCATTACCTACAAAGTGCTGAAGGAACAACTAAGGTCATCCTTCAGCATGCCACCCACCCTCAGAGCTAGGAAATTCCTAGACAGCGTAGGGGCAGAAGCAGACCAGCGACCATCGCATGTCTACAAGCAACTACGGTGGCTAGTTACGATGCCCACCACAGACAGCCACCCAGAAACTACGCTGGACCTTGTGAAAGATGCTACTCTCAAAATTTCAAAATTTCCCCATCATACAGTCAATTGCCCCATAAGAGAAATCACGCGTGCTTTCTGTTGTCTTTCTTCCAGGTACAAGTAAAAAGACTTGACATGTTTTTTCATTGTAGACGAAAGATCAAATATGGAGTTCATGGTTGACACTGGCACATGCAAATCGTTCGTATCAGCCAGCCCACGCAAACGCCTCAATCCAATCCCCAGCACTCTACAGGTGCCCATTGCCAGTGGAGCCTGCTGAAAATACATGGGAAACCGACCGTGAATTTGCCTTTCACCAGGAAGCAGTACAACTGGATGTTCATCATAGCAGATGTAGCAATTGCACTTTTAGGAACAGACTTCCTAAAAGCCCACAACATGCTGGTGGATGTAGCAAGACAGCAGCTGATCACACGACCGGCCCCATAGCTCCACTCGCTCTGACTCCAGCACCAGAGATAAGTCACTTCCTACAGGAGTTCCCAGAGGTATTTAAGGACGACCTGCAGCACGACCTAACCAAACCTGCGTAGCACCACATCCAGCACCACATAGTCATCGAAGGTCCCCCAGTGCATGACTGTTTCAGATGTTTGGCCCCAGGAAAATTTGCCCATGCCAAACATGCTTTCCGGGACATGAAAAAGCCTCCCAGCCCCTGGGCATCTCCCCTACATATGGTACCAAAACTTGACGGCACATGGTGACCCTGCTCAACATCAAGAGAGCACCTGACAGGTACCCACTGCTGAACATCACTGACATAACAAACCAGATGAAGGGTGCCAAAATATTTACAAAGATCGACCTGTTGAAGGGATACTTCCAAGTCCCGGTCACAAAGGAGGATACAGAAAAAATGGCCATTATCACCCCCATCGGCACGTGCACCTTCAATTATAGCTGCTTCGCCTTCGGAACTCAGGTGTGACCTTCCAATGTCTGATGGACGAAATCTTAGCCAACCTAGCCTTCTGCATGGTCTACGTCGATGACATACTGACATTCAGCCCCAACATCAAACAACACATGAGAGACGTCGGGCAGGTCCTGCAAATACTTAAATGGACTTACGGTCTGAAAAAACAAATGCGAATGAGCAAAACTAGTAGTGGAATTCCTGAGCCACCAAATAAGCCCCATAGGTGTCAAGCCCTTCCAACGAAGGTCCAAGCAATCACCCACTTCCCAAAGCTAACAACAACCAAAGCAGTCCAAGATTTCACGGGAATGATTACCTATTATCACCGTTTCATACCCAACCTTGCTGAAATAATGACCCCAATATATGATTACTTAAAAGGAAAACCTAAAAAATTATGTTGGTATAAAAAACAAGATAAAGCCTTCACATTAGCCAAAAAAGCTATCACCTCCGCTGCCGAACTAATCTCTCCTTTACCCCATAGGTGCCTCGCCCTAACGACGGATGTGAGTGGCACAGTAATGGGCACAGTGCTCGAACAAGACTCAGACGATGGTCGTCATCCTTTGGCATTCTTCAGCAAGAAGTTATCGCCAGTGGAACAAAAGTACTCCAAGTTCGACCAGGAGTTACTGCCAGTCCGTAGAGCCATCCACCACTTCCGACACACGCTAGAAGGACAAAAATTTGTGGTGCAGAGGGACCATCAACCATTGGTAAATGCCTTCACCAAAAGCAGAGACAGGTGGTCAGCAAGACAGCAGCATCACCTATCGTCGATAGCAGAACATTCCTACACCATCAGGTACTTAAAGGGCTCTTCCAACAACGTGGCAGATAACTTTTCCCATAAATCCATCAACACCACCCAGGTTGGGATATCATATCCCGAAATAGCATTGGCTCAGAAGAATGATGTGAACCTACAGCGACTTCAGCGGGAGAACCCCGCCCTTACAAGGAGTGACCTATCCATCAACCACAGAGAGATGACCATCACCACTGAGATGAGTACTGGACACTCACACCTGCCATTAGGGTTGAGAAAGAAAGCCTTCAACTTTACTCACAACCTGTCACACCCATCAGGCAGACCACAGCCCAAACCTTGTTGGAGAGGTACATCTGGTGGGGAATGAAGGTGGACGTCAAAAAGTGGGCAAGAGAATGCCTCCCATGCCAAACATAAAAAAAAAATGAGGCACACAGAAACAAGGATAGGAGAGTTCCAGACAACACAGCAACGACTGACCCACATCAACGTCGACATTGTGGGACCCCTGCTCCCTCTCCGACTGGTACAGGTGTCTCTTCACGATCATCGACAGAAACACCAGACAGCCAGAAGCAAAACCAATAAGACCGCAGACAGCAGAGCGTTGTGTGAAAGCACTAATAGGCTGGGTCAGCAGGCATGGAGTACCACAATACATAATGATCAACAGAGGAGACAACTTCACCTCCATCTTATGGAGCTCCCTCACCTTCAGCCCTGGGACAAAACTCATTCACACAACAGCATACAACCCAGAAGCGAACGGCATAGTGGAGTGGCTGTACAGCTCCCTCAAATCAGCACTCACTGCCAGATGTCAAGGTGGGAGTTGGAGAAAGGAACTAAAGTGGGTCTTGCTGGGACTAAGAACAGCCCCAAAATCAGCATTCAACGCATCGCCGGCAGAAGCATTCTACAGGCAGGCAAGTGTTGGTAATTCCAGCAGACATTTTTCAAAACCCGACAGAGCCCATGACTCTTCCAGACGTCCGTGGAGCATTGGAAAATATCATGCTGGTGAAGATAACAAAACATGCGGTGTAGCAAAAAAAAGAATACGTCCCTGAATACCTTAAAAGAGCAATGTCTGCATTCATAAGAACAGACGCAAACAAGCCCCCACCCTCTCTCCAGCCTACTCGGGACCACATACTGCAACTTAGAGAGAAAGTGTATCAGCTGACGGTGGATGACAGGATCACCTGGGTCTCCACTGACAGATAAAACCAGCCTACATCCGAAACTGCAACCCACTCCCCTAGGCTTACTTTCAAGGGGGAGTACTGCGCGTCCCAATCTGTTGCAAGGACCCTCAGGGCATCCTCGCTTCAAAACAGAAATCTACGTGACGCACCAAGTACTCTCAAGAAATACAGATCCAGCGCTCCTGATTCAAGCGATCTTTTATGCATTTTTCAGAAGCTACTTCATGTCTTTGCTAGAACTGTAATTACCAACATATGTCAGACACTGTAAGCTTTCCAACCATATATATTGTGAAATCTCTTTCTAATTTGTATAACCATTCTTCAGGTGTGGGAAAACACACCTGACTGTATATAGATATACCACTATTTTTCCCTAATGTCAAATACTACTTTTACACTCGCAAGAGTTCTTGACCTGTCAGAGATTGTGTCAATAAATCAGAATACACCTTGACCCTGCCTCTTACTCGCCGCCTCTTTATATTATTATTATTATTATTATTATTATTATTATTATTATATTATTATTATTATTATTATTATTATTATTATTATTATTATTATTATTATTATTATATTAAGCAGACCATATGCCATGATCTGCTGCTCATACAAGCAACCCATTTTTATTTCCTTATTCAAACAAAATAAGTTTTAACAAAAGTGCTAGCTCGAGGTATGAGGATGGTCCTCCTTAGGAGTGGGATGAATCAGTGCACGCTTCCAAGGCCAAGGGTATGTACATGTTTAGCAAAGAAAAAGAAAACACACAAGGACTAGTTCATCTGACAATTCCTTAAGGAGTGACCAGGATCATGATCTAAGCTAATTACCCTACCAGTCTTCCTTCAAGCAAGAATGAAGGTCATGGCTTAATATTACACAAGGTTGGGGTAAGAGTATGAAGAACGTCGGAATCATTGAGGAAATAGTTGCCTGACGTATACAAGCCTCAGAAATGGTATTTTTGCTACAAGAGGAACTTATAAAACCATCAGGAAGGGAGTAAGAAGTTGTGCTGAATCCAAAAAAATTCTTATGATCATTATGGATATTATTAGATTTCTCACTGTTTTCAAAAACCTTTCCCAAGTGGAAAAACAAAATTACTCGATTCCTTTTATATTTAGACGAGGCTTGGATAGCAAAAGGATAAGATGAGAATGCGTGATGCATGAGAACGGTCAAACCAAGAGGAAAAAGAATTAACAAAAGTGAGGCATGTCTCATATGCCAAGATTGTGTCCTCGCTGACACAACGGGAGCTAACAATATTCTCAAAGATTATTTAGATAAGCGTTTATATGCCACCTCTCTAGAAATTCACGAACCAACATACCTGGGATTGTATAAGAATTCAAAGAGCGGAGAGAGCCAATAGGGAGAAGAAAATGAGTGGTCACGGGCCTTTAATATGAAAGAGAATTTGTAGAAATAGTTCAAATGGACAGATTACAAATGCTTATAAATGATTTGTTTTCATGAATACCTGAAGCTGGAATATAAAATTTAGGACAAAGGCCAAGCGCTGGGACCTATGGAGTCATTCAGCGCTGAAAATAATGTTGAAACAATTGCTAGGAGGAGGTGGAAGGTAAGATGGAAGAAAGAGAATATGGACGGAGGCACAGCCAAAGGAATGAAAGGGGCTGCAGCTAGGGACTGAAGGGATGCTGCATAAAAACCTTAAATAATGCCTACCATGCACGGCATGAGGCGCACTGACTGCAGTATCCCCGTGCAGAGATTTGTTTGTAGAAACGGCACCAATGTGTGAGTGGAATGGAGCCACTCCATGTAATGCATAGTAGAATAACCGTGAATAAGAGTGAAAATTAGAAAAAATGTAGAACCCATAAGATTATATATTAGTATTTTGATGATACTTTAAAAGGAGGCCAAACATTTGAACAAAAAACTAGAATAAATAAATATTGTTCACACAAAAAGTTAAGTATACCTTAGTTTTACCAGAGACTCTCTCTCTCTCTCTCTCTCTCTCTCTCTCTCTCTCTCTCTCTCTCTCTCTCTCTCTCTCTCTATATATATATATATATATATATATATATATATATATATATATATATATATATAAGGAGACCATAAAAAAGCCAAAAAGTGGAAAATAAAGGCTATATTTCAGAGACCAAACAGTTTGGTCTCTGAAATATAGCCTTTATTTTCCACTTGTTGGCGTTTTAATGGCCTCCTTATATTTGATGGAATTCTGTTTTAACAGAAAATATTTTGTGTGTATGTATGTATGTATGTATGTATGTATGTAGTTTGTTTCTGTGCGAACAATATTTATTCTCGTTTTTTTGTTCAAATGTTTGGCCTCCTTTTAAAGAATCATCAAAATACCAATATATAGACTCATGGGTTCTACACTTTTTCTAATTTTCACTGTTATTCACGGTTACGCTACTATGCATTACATGGAGTTCCTCCATTCACTCACACATTGGTGTCGGTCCTAAAAACAAATCTCCGCACGGGGATAGTGCAATCAGTGCGCTTCGTGCCATGCACGGTAGGCATTATTTAAGTTTTTTTTGCAGCTTCCCTTCGGCCCCTTGCTACATATATGTATTGTATATATATGCATATGTATATATACACACTGTATATATAATGCACGTATGTATACGTATATATGTGTATATATATATATATATATATATATATATATATATATATATATATATATATATATATATATATATACAAAATATATAAGCTGTCTCCCTACGTTACTGTCACATTAATACCTTACGGAATCGTTTATGAAACCAATAAGCAGTGGGTCAGATCTCTTTAACACCTTATCCTCTCACTTTTTGCTGGGCATAAACACCTTTTTCACCTCCTCTAAAACATTTTCTCCTCTCTGCTTACTCTTCCAAAATGTGCACTCCTTTCACCATACAAACACAAACATCCATTCACCCGTGCTAACCTTTTCACCAATTCTGTATAAACATACTCTCCCAGTTCTTCTAATGCTGCATATATCGCGCAAAAAGGTAAATTCAGGAACTTCAAAATTTTTTTTTATCTTTTGTATTCGACATTCACACTTTACTTCCATCAAGGACAGTTGGCTCAACAAACCCATAACTCATTTACACATTGACTTTAGTAGTCATTCTAAGTTTCTCCCCCGTCATTTGCTTCACCTAGTCTGTAATGCACCTATCCTTATCCGTAATATTTACTTACAAATACCATACAACTGACTACTTCAATTTTTCCGATATCCATTTCAACATTCAATTAGGTTTCCATTTACTATCATAACCGTGCTCTTGCTAACTTCTACTCATAACTCCCTGGAATTGCAAACAATTTTAAAATCTTTTACCAGTTTTTACAGTGTTTTTTTACTATTCCCAATTAGTACTGTATCATCTAAAGAGATCAACCATTCCTTACCTGATCCGCAACCCAATTTGTTACCAGACATTCTGCATATGTGTCTAACATGTTATTTCTGTTTCCTAGCATCTCCATCCATTTATATATTAAACGCACACACGTGTATGTATGTGTATATATATACATATATATATACACAACACACACACACACACACACACACACACACACATATATATATATATATATATATATATATATATATATATATACATATATATATATATATATATATATATATATATATATATATATATATATATATATATATATATATATATATATATATGTTAATATACATCATTCTCTATTTCAACTCAAGGCCATGTGCAGAGATACACTAGGGATATGCAATACGGTACAAAATGATAAAATACACGAGATTAAAAAAACTGTACAGCTATACTTGAACGTTGCTAACAAAGTATTTTTTTTAGCTAGAGACGACCATATACAGACATAGATTGCATGTGCAGTTTGCATGGTTCGAATAAAATGATTTTTAAATGATAACGAGATGTGTTAGTATGGAACCTGGAAAGTCATTTTGAAAGAAAGTAACTCTTCATGGTCGCTTGGTTATAGTTTGCAAAAGGGGACAGCCTTAGATGCTATAGCAGTAGAAGTATAAGAGCAGCAACTTGTCTGTCGGTGACAAAAGGCAAATCTTGCAACAATGCTGCTATCAAAAAATGCTGACTTCGCTTTAGTTCAATGGCGGCCGTATCTTTAGGTCCCCCGTAATGACTGGCCCCAAAAATGGGAATTCAAGTACGAATTCCAGATGTAGATTCCCCGGGAAAATTTGCGGTTCGTCAATGAGTTTAAGAATCTAAGGAGCAGCGACATGTATATGTTGTGCATATTTATCCACATACATACATATAGTCGTCGGAGCCCTTGCACTGACACAGATCAGAAGCACATCGTCGGCGTAAAAGATTGTCTTTTGTTATTTCCTTGACACTGCATCCGATTGGGAGTGACTTCAGTTAGCACCCAGGGTGTCCGACTACGTATTAAACAGATTCGGTGAGAGAATGGCACTTTAACGAAGTCCGCCTGAGGAGCCGAAATTGTATGACAAGACATTATTCTGTAGGACACAAAAACTGTTGTGTAGAAAACCGTCAACATACTATGTCAATTAAATAGACAGATATAGCTGGATATATATATATATATATATATATATATATATATATATATATATATATATATATATATACATATATATATATAAATATAGATGGATAGATAGATAAAAACATGAATACCATAATTATTTATTTAAGTATACTGTATTCATAAGCAAATACACACACACACACACACACACACACACACACACATATATATATATATATATATATATATATATATATATATATATATATATATATATATATATATATATATATATATATATATATATATATATATATATAGCCAAGGCCACATGGAGAGTAAAAGAAGGAGTACCAAGCGCTTTCGTGTTCTTTCAACGCATTTTCGAGGTACAATGTGTTGAATGAAAATGTGCTGAAAGAACATGAAAGCGCTTGGTACTCCTTCTTTTATTTTTCCTGAGGCCTTGACTAAATATATTGTCACGCGCTATTTAGTGACATATAAGTATTAAGCTACAAGTGTCCTTTAATATCCAATTCGCTCTACCTCGGAAATAATATATTTTCATATATGCTACCAGAATGGGAATTTTTTTTTTAATTGATAATAAGTTCGTCGTTTTGTGGGCTCGAACCACGGAAGACAAGAGGTCAGGACTACAGCGACGACTTAAACCATCAAGGCCGAGTGGTTTAAGGAGAGTCACTGTAGTCCTGAGTTCTTGTCTTTTGTGGTTCGAGCCCACGAGACGACAAACTTATTATCAACTTAAAAAAAAAAAAAAAAAAAAAAAAAAAAAAAAAAAAAACACCCCTTCGGGTAACATATATGAAAATATATCATTTCCGAGGTACAGCGAATTGGATATTAAAGGACATTTGTAGCTTAATGCTTGTATATGAAACAAAGCGATGTGATAAAATTCATTCATATATATATATATATATATATATATATATATATATATATATATATATATATATATATTATATTGTTATATTGCCATTGCTTGTGAACGTGTGCTAGGTTAAAAAGTATTTCGAAACCCAATTCTTTCTACTGTATACTTGGTCCATCTCACTCTTTGCGTCAACACCGAAGACGAGATGGTGGAGGAGGAACCAGGTCACCGGAGTCCCCTCGTCCTCCGCCTACTACGCAGACAAGAGACACGTCACGCCTCTGTCACTCCAGGTCACGCCAACCCACTGCAACCCACGGCGGACCTCTCTTCGTACTCCTTTCCAAATGGGGGAACAAGAGTAACAACGTCATATTTCGCTGTCATGTCGTCACTAGGGTCCATTATGTGCTGTCTTTTGACATGGGGGGCGAGGGGGCTGTGGCCCCCTTTCCACACAAGGCTCCCTTCTCATGAGATGACTTAATCCTTTACCGGATAACTATATTGTCCGTCTGTGAGCCCCCCACAACAGCCAGCCCCTACCCCCCGTCCCCTGCAGCCATCCTGCCCACAGGAGCTGATGCCCCCTCACCTGCAATATCCAACTGCCATCCCCTTACATCTATTCCCTTCTACAAAGAGAAGATTATGCCCCTCTTTCCAATTAAAATCTATTTACAACACACATCCCTTCTTCCACTGTCTTACATAAAGGGTAAAAGGAAATTCTCGAGTTTTCATCTTTCTGGGGTTTATAATTGCAGTGGTTTTAATCTGAATATGTTTTATGCTGGTCCCGCGTATCTCGTAATGAATCAGAAATCTACGCTGACCAGAAAGACATGGATTTCTTTGCCCTTCCAATTCTGAAACGAAACACCCTTCCCCATTACGCGTGCTTGTATGTAGAGACACAAGCATAAAGACCCGCATGATACACATACAAATATATGTATATATATATATATATATATATATATATATATATATATATATGTACATATATATATATATATATCTCATATATTATATATGTGTGCATGGCGACAATTCCTAGAGATTACTGCTACATCCTATACAGAGGAGAATATTAACTAAGCCCTCTAAGAAAACGAACACACAAACTAATAAGAAGCGAGATAAATGAAATCAAAATGGAACCAGAACAGAGACGTTCAGCACGGAAATGTTGAATAATGAAATGATCAAATAAAAAGCATCAGGTGCTTTGATGGCTGAAGTGAACAAGGGGAGATTAAAGCAATTTCACAAGCGCTTTATTTAAGCTTAGCACAAAAAGAATCACATGCATAAAAAACTCACAGTTCACGAAGTGAAGGGGAAATAAGCATGAGGGGAGGAGGAACTCCCACGAGGGGAAGCCAGCAACGACTTTGTGTTTCTTCGGGACGGTTTCCCAGAAAGGGACTTCGAGAAAGCCCCAAGAACAGACAAACACAGATAAGGACACGGCGGTGATTTCTCGAGAAAGAACGATGCTTGCTTTGGTACTCTCTCTCTCTCTCTCTCTCTCTGAGATCTACTTCTTGTCTTTATAATAAAAGGCATTTTAACATCTTTTATTACAAGAAACAGAATAAACAGGCACAGTGAAGAATGAGTGCTCCTCTCTCTCTCTCTCTCTCTCTCTCTCTCTCTCTCTCTCTCTCTCTCTCTCTCTCTCTCTCTCTCTCTTTGAATAACCTTAGAGCTTCTACAGTCAAGGGCTTTTTCGGGCAATTTAGTTTCATTCTATTGATCTTCATTTATAAGCAATGCTGTTTTCCTACTACGCTGTCTTGGCTTCTGTCATCTGTATCGTTCAGTTGCCATTTTAATGCATTTCATTTATACTTTACAAAGAGCTCATTCTTTATAATTCTCTCTCTCCTTTTCTTTTTAGATTTTCCTTTTCTCTCTTTCCCTTTATTTTTTTTCTCAATCTAATAAACAACCTTACGACAATCCTTCTCATGAATAATATCATCACCATAATCGTTACTGACTTTAGGTTAAAAGGAAGTGAAAAGACCTTAGGATAAACTCTCAATTAATGTATGTTATACCACAAAAATGCCCTCATAGTTAATGTCATTAATACTGTATACCTTCCTGAATGCTTCCTCCTTATATAGCTGGTTTACCAATAGCTGTCAGCTTGTTCGTACCATGAACAGGGGTCTAAAACAGACAAAAAGAGAAAGAGGAAGGGGAGAGGAGGGAGGACCAGATACGGGGGGTAAATAATAATAATAATAATAATAATTATTATTATTATTATTATTACTATTATTATTATTGTTATTATAATAACAATGATAATAATAATAATATAATATAATAATAATAATAATAATAATAATTATTATTATTATTATTATTATTATTATTATTATTATTATTATTATTATTATTATTATTATTATTAATTTCTGTAATAAAGCATAATACCTTTCACACAATACAGGTTTTAATGTTAAACGTCTTGTGAGCAAATGAACATTAAATTATGACTTTTTCTCTAAATTCGTGTCTTTTATACAGTAGAAAATATTTTCAGTCAATTTCTGTTTGCTGCAGATGGTTCTCTCCATTAATGCTGTTATGCTGCAAAAGTCTTTTCAACTGATGCCTGTTATAATGAAAATATTACCTTTCAATTAATGCTTGTTATACTACAAATAAACGCTCCATTAATGGCAGTCATACTATGTAAATGCAACTTGAAATAAAACTATTATACTCCCAAATGTCTGCTCAAATAAAGTCATACAACGAAATTGTCCACCCAATTCATTCCTTATACAAAAAAATTCTTTTCAATTAATGCCTCATACTACGGAAATACTCTCACAATGAAGGATAGGTATAACACTAATGTTTACAACCTATGACCCATGTACTACCAGGTGTACTGTAATATCGTTATACACAAAAATGTCATTCTATTAAAGCCTCTTATACTGCCAAAACGTGGTCCCAATGATTGCTACAGTGAAAAACATACATTTCAATAATGCCTGTTAAAACTGCAAAATCTCTCAATTACTGACCGTTACACTGTGAATATGACATTTCAAACAATGCTTGTGACACTTCCAAAGAGCTCCTCAGTTTAATAACAGTTATTCTAGAAGTTGTACTTTCAATAAAAAAACTATTACACCACTAAATGGCCTTTTCATTAATACATGTTTAACTATGAAAACATACTCTAAATAAACACCGATTATGCCAGATTCCTATGCCTGCTTGGTCGCGACCAGCTTCCTAAAATATATGGAAAGTTGGCTACTTTCTTCATTTGCCCGATTGCTTTCTGACAAGGATTAGCTGAATTAGTTGAATTTATGATGAATGCACTTTCTTTGATTAGTTCACCAAGGACTGATATGAGCTTGTTACGTTCACTGATTACGCCCGAAACATGCATAAACTCAATATTACTAGACCTATAATAGTGAAAAAATTCGTACTTATAAAACAAGCATGAATTACACAAATTGCAGTGATCGGATCGCGTCTTCTAGGCCAGGGATGACTCCCTGCCTACCGTCCACCAAGTTGTATATGTATACCAGGATCTTCTGGGGCAAAAAAAAAAAAAGGGGGGGGGGGAGGGGGCGCGGGGATAGTAACCTCATCCCTAAAGACTTGCTGGTAATCCGAAAAGCTGTCCCTCTTTGGCGTCACCCCCTCAAAAAGGAAAAAATTTTATGATGAAGATAAATAATATTAACAAGGAAGAATAAAGATCGTGGAGCACATGAAAATTCGAAAGAGAGGCGGCATAAAAGAAATCATAAGTGAATGGAGAAGCAATGGAAAGACTAAAGGCCAATCCTGCATACAAAACCTTCCGCACCACGAACTCCAACCCTACTAAAGTCACCATCGCCCCCTTCTGACGATGGTCGATATATAAAACAGCCAATTTTGCAAATGGTTTTCTGAATGCTTTCTCCCCTTAGCGCCGGTTTACCAATAGCTGTCAACTGGCTCGTACCATGAGCAGGTGACTGAGACAAGAGAGAGAGAAGAGAAAGAAAAAGAGAAGGAGGGAGGGATGGAGGGGGGTCGGGAACGGGGAGTGGAATATTGGGGCTAAGCGGAATTGGTTGGGCGGTGGGTAGACAGAAGTGACATGTGACAGCCACAAAAAGGCTGTGTTCTATTGAATCCTCCACTTTGAGGAAAGACTCAAAAAGACTGCGGTCAGGGAAGAGGGTCTGTTATGTTGGTACATTAAATGGAGAGAGAGAGAGAGAGAGAGAGAGAGAGAGAGAGAGAGAGAGAGAGAGAGAGATAGTTTTCTAAAGACAACTTTCAGCAAATACTTTGCAAAGAAACCTCTCTAGACATGTTACGTTTTTAATCCCCAAAGTCTTATCTAAACTCTGTGGTCAAGGCAACACCTCAGCAAAGGAACAGAAAAGTTAAAATTACAAACACACGTTCCCAAATATCCTCTCCTTTAAAAGTAAATCGAATAATCGAAAACTATGCGTGAGGGAAACTCACGTCAAAGTAGTAACAAAAGTGTTATACAAAGCACAGGACTGGAAATAATAAATCAAACCAGTCATCGTAACTGTCATGTAATTGATTATGATTACTGAAAAAATTGGTCAATAATAGTTGCAAGCCAGGGGCTCTAATATGCATGTGTGTCAAAGACAGAGTGAGCAATTGCTGTCCGGTAAGCCATAAGTTAC
>JANJGK010000007.1:8318796-8331296 GCA_039081455.1 Macrobrachium rosenbergii | reverse complement strand
GTGTGTGTGTGTGAGTGTGTCGGTGCGGAAATGCATATTTCACTGTTTGTATTTCGTATTACGACTGTATCAGATGTATATAAATTCATTTTGTATAAGTGCTTATGAACATGCTTAGAGCACTTTGATCATTGCGATTAATAATAACAACAACTAGACTTCAACTCAGTAGGTCCTACCGAAAAGATACTACATTTAGATACCGACATTACATATTGGCTTTGCTATAACTGACTCGTGAAAAATCTTTTGAAAGTCATACATCATAAACGGAAGAACGGAATATAGAGTTCAGGCCAAAGGCCAAGCACTGGGACCTATGAGGTCATTCAACTCTGGAAAGGAAATCGACAGTAAGTCTGAAAGGTGTGGCAGGAGGTAGACCTCGCAGTTGCACTATGAAATAATTGTTAGGAAAGGGTGGATAGCAAGTTGGAAGAAAGATAACATGAATGGAGGCACAGTAAAAGGAATGAAAGGGGTTGCAGGTAGAGGCAGAAGGGACGCTGCAAAGAACCTTGAGTAATGCCTACAGGGCACCTCGTGAGGTGCACTGACGGCACTAACCACCTACAAGGAACATAAGCTATAAGACGTAATATTAAGAAAAACAGTTTTTGAGGGGGTAAAATACCCGATCGTCAAATGCCAGATGCTTCACTTCAGAACTTATCTCTTGTAAGACCTGGCAAACTTCTGAAGACCAAAAACATCTAATTACCAGTCTTGAGACCGACAGAGAAAAGTCTAAAATTTTGACCTTTAAACTGACCCGTGATTTTGAAAAATGAAAAAAATTTGTGGGGGAGAGGGATAATTAACCACCGATGTACGTACTTGTAAAGCTCTATCCAAATCAGAGTAAAAATGTTAACTTAAAAACTAACCAAATGATTTTCAAAAACTGGTCAGAGTAGAAATACTATGAAAAATAATTACCAACACCCAGGACACCTGTCTACTAAGCTTATTATAATAAGGAAAAATAAATTAATTATTGATCTTTAAACTAACCTGTACTGAAACATGTCAAGGTCAAGCTGTTGGTGAAAATAATCACCAGCTCCATGGTACTTATCCTAACAACTTTGAATCAAGATTATGTAAAAATAAATAGTGATAAATTTGCCAAAGTTAAACAAAATATTTGGGTTAAATAACTACCAATTCCCAAGGTAACCTATTATACCGACCTACAAGATTTCATCCAGACAGGACGAAAATGTAAGGTGACCTTTAAACAGATTACTGACAATAAAACAAGATGAGAGTTATAAAATCCCAAAAACTATAAATTCACACATCCGTAAGAATCTAAAGACCAGAGGCCCGTAAAAATCACAGCTTCTGGGAAAAATTTTAACCTTAAAATTGACCTGTGACTGAAAAATATGTCAAGGTAAAAAGTGTTTAGGGAAAACAATCACCAAACCTCAAATACTTATCAAGTTTTATCAAAATTGGAGAAAAAAGTTAATAATAATAATAATAATAATAATAATAATAATAATAATAATAATAATAATAATAATAATAATAATAATAATAATAATAATAATAGATTTCTACCTCACACCTGGATCAAAGAGGATCTTTTGAGCGAGAGGCAAGGGTGCTATTATAAGGGTCACACAAAAAGTTGCAGCCTAAGTACTTGCTCAGCACCTAAGGAGTTCTGTATAAGCTTCGCAGTTTGCGTGTAAGTTTTACCCAAATCCCGAATACACAGTGCATTAGAAGAAAACTTCCTCCTTACATTGAGACTAAGCCCAGGATCTTTTCAGTGAAAACCAAGGTCGCTATCACATGATTCCCGGAGATCATAAAGGAAGTTGGAATCAGGTAATCTTGAGACTTTGTTGAAACCTACGAGCTTACTCAATACCTATTATGGAGTCACCGCGGCAGGGAGTTTTACAAACCCTCTGGACCAAGCAGTGATCTTAGAGATAGTGGTTAATTCAGAAAGCCCGCTCTGAGCATAGTGGAGAGGGTACTCTCAAATGATCTCATTAAGGAAGTTGGAGCTTAAGTTCTCACATATTACCTAAGATGTTACCTGAACAGGCATCACACCTTGCATACCCAACTTCACGATCAACCACTGATCCAAACAATACCATTTTATTTAAATTATGTAACCTGAGTGCATATTATTATTATCAATTCAATCCACGCTGCAACCCCAGCCGGAAAGACAAAATCCTACAAGCCCAGTGGCTCCAACTAGGAAAGCAGCACAGTACAGAAATGGAAATTGAGAAGAATAGAGGAAAAGAAATAAGCTTAAAAAACAACAAATATGGTAAATAACACAATAAATAAATAGGATGAATAAGAAACTGTGACGTGAGACTCATGTCAGCCTGCTGAATAGGATGAAAATCAGCAAAGTACGCCATACGAAACAGATACAAATACTAATTCATGTCGTTACCAAAAGGTTGATTCGTACAGGTATGAGGAAGTAACACAGGATGATAAAAGGGAGAAAGAAAAACATTCACGGAATAGGTCAAACAAAGAACGTAACAGGGTGTGCCGGAAAGATTAGAAAGAGATTCCAAAAGTCTGTGGAAGGCAAGGAGTAATTATCATGGAAGTGTTGGGCCAAAACTTTTTTATGAAAGTGAAGCATGGATTCTAAATGCAAGTGGAAAAACAAAACTGAAAACTTGAGAGGAATTGTTCGCATAATATATAGGGTGTAACAGCATACTTAGAAACTTAACGAATGTGGATTTACATAGAAGAAGCGGTAAAACGGTTAGTGTAGGTGCAAGGATAGATCAAGCTATTTCGAAATGATCTGGTCGTGTGGAAAGAATTGGGGAGAGCAGACTGATGAAAAGAGCATATAATCTGGAAGAAGGCGGAGAAGAGGCCGCATGGGGTATAAAAAAGTATGGAACTTAATATCTTGAAAGTATACGAATGCCAACAAGACTGAGGTGATGTGTACAGTGCGTGTAGGGGTAGGGTGTGGGTTTCAAAATGCTGCTGATGATGAACCTTATGCGTAGACCTAACTGTTAATTTGTTGATAAGGTTTTCGTGAAGAATCAAAGAATCCCTTATTAGAGGAAATGGTTTAATGAGATATCTATACATACAGACACACACACACATATATATATGTATATATATATATATATATATATATATATATATATATATATATATATATATATACATATAACTGTACTAACCACGCCGATCTGACCACGTTCTGATACTCCAGATGCGAGTTCGAATCCTGCTACGGACGTCAGAATTGCTTCACATTCCTGCGTTTGGATCTCAGGCTTTGTAGGGACAAGCGTATCCAAACGTGGGAAAAATTCGGATAGTTAAAAGGGCACTGTGGTATTTAATATTACATACGTACCTAATAAAAAAAAAGTGAGCAGTTGAATATACAAACACGCACACACATATATATATACATATACAGTATATATATATATATATATATATATGTATATATATATATATATATATATATATATATATATATATATATAAATATATATTTTATGTAGGTGAGTGTTCATGCGTATCCCAATAACGAAAAGGCGCCAAAAGCTCGTCAAACGGAAAATCCCGAGCGCATGCGTGAAGGTATAGCAAGTCATTCCGTAGGCGGATCAGTTACTGATCACCGGGGTTTGCCTGTGTCTCCATCTCGCCAGTGAATACAACCTTCTCCTGTTACCAAGATCTCTTTGTAATTGGCGATTTCACACCCACAACAAAACGATCCCTTAATTCGTCCTTTAGATGACCAAGTGTCTCCTTTCCGAGAACCCAAATATTTAACTTGGAATAAAAATAACAGAACTTGCCTTCAGGAACCACAAGGGCTTCCTCTGATTAAAGCTACTTTTTCACTCCTCTTCTGTCCTTCATTAATTGTCCTCTTTATAAAGAAAAAGGAACCAGAAAAAGAGAAGGAAAGAGAAATTAGAAGAGAGAGAGAGTTGCAGTCATTTCCTGGAAGGCCAATTTATTCTTTATTCTCAAAAGCGACATTAAGTCGGCCCATCAAAAGACGCCGCCGACGGACGCCTTGAAGAGTGTGAGGCTCAAAATGTTTTTACAGACGATATCGATGGCGATTGCTTTCTTAGAAAAACGCATGTCGAGACAACGTTTGTCAGACGTTCTTCCAGCAATTATCGTTTTCTTGTTGATTCAACGCTGCGCCAAAGAGGGTTGTTTGGGAAGCCCAACGGCACTCTCTTGATGATCGCTAAATGTTTTCGTTACTTCCCACTCATTATAACAACTATAAATGAGGGGCCATTATTTTATCAATGTACTGAACGTAACAGTGAAAAGCATCGGAGCAAAATAAATTATGAAAGTATGTATGTAGAAAAAAGTAATTATGTAGGAAATGATAAAAACCTCAACTCAGACAAATTGAAAATAAGATAAAGATACTGATATCATCAGCGCAAGTGTTTAAAAGTGTACAATAATTACCCTAGCAAGATAAACAGATGACTTTAGATAGAGCAGGAAATAACAACATACAAACCCATTAAAAAGTGACACACACACATATATATATATATGTATATACATATATACATATATCAAAGTATATAAGAGGATAGTTAAAAACATCGGAGCACAGATATTTATAACTAACAATAAAAACCTTAACTCAGAAAAACTGGGAATAAGATAAAGATCTATTAATGTAATCAGCGCAAGTGTTGAAAGTGTACAATAATTACGGTATATGGGCAAGATAAACTGATGAAAGAAAAGGCAATAAATAACAACAAAAGGCAATAAATAACAACATATAATCACACATTATTAAAAAAGGAGACTAGTATGTACATACGTACAAGCAGACAGAAGCACAAAGCACAATAATATATATATATATATATATATATATATATATATATATATATATATATATATATATATATATATATATATATATATGTAGATATATATATATATATATATATATATATATATATATATATATATATATATATATATATATATATATATATATATATACATGCATGCCTGCAAGCATGATTCCTACAGGAATAAAAGGCGAACTTATGTACAGAAGAGTGAAAATCAGAGGAACAAAATAACTGACGAAAGTCTAAATATATATGACCAAAATTAAAAACCTTAAACTCAGAAAAATCGAGAATAAGAAAAAGCAGTATTGATGTAACCAGCGCAAGTGTTGAAAGCGTACAATCATTAAATGGACAAGATAAGCACATGAAAAGTAAAGCAATAAATAACATAACCACAAATTATCTAAAAAGGTGTGACTTATATGTATACTCACGGACGTACATCCATACATACATACATATATATATATATATATATATATATATATATATATATATATATATATATATATATATATATATATATATATATATATATAATATATATATATATCATATATGTTATATATATATATATATATATATATATATATATATATATATATATATATATATATATATATATCATATATGTATAATATATGTTCTATATATACAGTATATATATACATATACGTATGTGTGTATACTTATAAATTATTATTGTACACTTCCAATACTTGCGCTGATCACATCAACAGTACTTTATCTTACTCTCAATTTTTCTGAGTTTAAAGTTTTTATTTTTAGCTATAGACGTTTGTATTTTCACCAGTTACTTTGCTCCGACGCTTTCCACGCTTCTCTTATTTTGCTAAGAATTATTCGAGGGTAATGGGTTGCAATCAGGGTGGAGGTTAGCATTAGCATAGCAACCTCATCTCAAAATATTTGCTGAGCCCTGAATGGTTACCATTTCCAAGGAGGCAACCCCAGTAAGGAGAAAGAAGAACATACTTGCATGCCTGCAAGCATGCTTTTTCCGTCCAGGAATAAGAAGCGAATTTACGTAAATAAAAACATCCCTAATATCAATATGGACGAGCACACGAAGTCTGAAGAAAGATCCTCTCCCAAGACACAAGTAATGATATACAGGCAAACAAACGCAGTGACTTAACTAGATGTGGCATAATAGTATGGAATATAGAATTCTGGCCAAAGGCCAAGCGCTGGGACCTATGAGGTCATTAGGCGTTGAAAGAGAAATTGAGAGTAGAAAGGTCTGAAAGGTGTAACAGGTGAAAAACCTCGCAGTTGCACTAAGAAACAGTTGTTAGGAGAGGGTCGATAGCAAGATGGAAAAAAGAGAATATGAATGGAGGAGGTACAGTAAATGGAATGAAAGAGGTTGCAGCTGGGGGCAGAAGGGACGCTGCAAAGGACCTTAAGTAATGCCTACGGTGCACCGCATGAGGAGCACTGGCGGCACTAACCCCCTACGGGAATGGCATAATAGTGAACGACACGAAAGGCCACTGAAATTCTGATACACAAAAGAGAATAATGAAAATAAATTGCTAAAAGGACAAGTGGACTTGAATTAATCATTTTTTCTAACCAAGATCTAATCAAAGGTTTAATGTGAAGGAGCGAAAATAAATCAAGTAATAATAATAATAATAATAATAATAATAATAATAATAATAATAATAATAATAATAATAATAATAATAATAATAATGTTGACTGCGTTGTACAAAATGCTACAAGTAATCTTTCCCGTCTCCACTAATGGCCTTGAATGATGCTCATATGTCAAACTTAAAAAGTTATACAAAAAATATGTGAAACAGTGCATTTTACACGTAAATTTCTGTTCAATAATCAGTGAAAATAAAACTCGCCACAAACCTGACGCCATGAGGCATACCCCAAAATCACACTTTTCAGACGGACTCAAGACTTGCTATCGTTTTGGAATCTTTACATAAATCCTGTATATTGGTGTTTTTCCTGGACCTTGCGGCTATTCATCTTCCGGGGTGAAAAATTCTGAAAATTTTATCAACTACCTCTGAAAACTGTTGTTTAATTGTAAAGCACCAATAATATAACTTCCAGAGTATTTTAAAAGGTTCAGCTGAAAGTGAAAATAAAAAAAAAAAAAACCTATTCGACGTTAAATCGTGCCCTCTTTTGCTACAAAAATTGGTCAGTGGCCTTGGAATGTAAGATCGGTCAAGGGTTTCCTGCCCAATATCATCGAGATTCGGAAAGAAAAATTGGGAGGTTAAAAGAAATAAAACAATCGCCTCGGTTGGTTGCAGGAGTCTTGACGCCCGCACAAGGTCTCCTATCTCTTAATACCTTTGGGGAAGGGGCTATACTGGCATAAAATTGGCTTAATTTATAACAACATACAGAAAACAATATCGGTTAAAAAAGCTAAAATTTTCACTTAGTGTAATGTGAAGCTTAATAATGCATAAAAAAACAAAAACTACTGAAATGAAATAAGCTAGCAAATGAAAGGTACTGACAGTAAAAATAGAAAATACGAAAACAACAGAAAAATAACATAACAAGAAACGAAAAAATTAAATACATTCCACGACTGAAAAGTAAATATCGCAGAACAGGACAGTATACAAAAGGAAAAGGAAGATGATAATAATGAAGGTGATGGAAAATGAAGTTTGAGGAGATTCGCACAGTGGATACACTAGCAAACGCATTTTACAATGCATGATTTTAAGCCACTTGTAAAGACCCTTGTATGAGAGTTTCACAACAGCAGTAACTGTCTGCTAACGAAGCATTAATTGCGTACTAATGATGGACACATAATCTGGGCTACTTTCCAGATACTAAAATCACTAGGCGGTCATTTGCTTTCCATAAAATTTCAGTCTTAATAACTGAACTTCCAGAGACATTCAAAGCTTTGGTACAATCAAATACGCAGCTTCAGATCACGTTGGTCAACCGACATTGTCAAAGAAAACTCCCGGAGTAAGAACGACTACAGTCATTCTCTGCATGTAAACTCATCACTTCACTTTGGATGCTAATACATTTTTACCTACTCATTAATTTATTTTTTTTAATTTTTTAGTAACTGGGATCCCTTCCTTTTGTACTTCCATTTACCTCCTCTTACTTCTTCCTAATAACCACCATATTCTTTGGAAGCTTGAATTTCTAGTCAGTGGCCCCTGTGGGCTAGTTCCATCTGAATAGGTTTCATCTTCTGAATAATAATAATAATAATAATAATAATAATAATAATAATAATAATAATAATAATAATGTTGCAAAAGTTTGTTCTTGAATAAAGAATACAAAAGGGAAAATGTGAAACAAAATGCATAAAATCAGTATTTATAAAACACTTAAGAATAAAAAGCAATAAAAGGGTAATTATAAAAAAATATAAGAACGTACTGTATGAAGCCAATTTTCAAAATGATGAAAATGTTTCATTCACTTTCTTCTCTGCTCTTCAACTGAAAGACGAAACTGTGCTTCACAGCTTCGCTAATAATGCTGGTGAATCTGCCGATCTATTACAGGGAGATAGGCGAGTACTCAGAAACATTAATTATTCCGATTAACAAAAATTTATTTATTTAACTGAAAATGAACGATACTTTAAAATTTATCCCATGGATATCACAGCATGTCTCGCAATGAAAACAATACTGCATCTCTCAACTGACGAACAATTTTAATTAACTTGTCTAAAGAGATCGATAAAGCAAACGAAAGAAAGCTCCCATTTTTATCAGTTGACTTGCAGCACCGATATTGTCAATGTGGCTTTCTGCTTCCATAATAGGAGTCATGCCAGTGTATAATAAGCTTAAAAATAAGAATACAATTACGATAAACAAACATGCGCGCACACATCAGACAGACAGTTTGTTCCGTTAACCAGACAGAACCATCTATCCTTAGCAAAAAAACCACGGTTTACTGGACCGGCTCTTTCCCTCTTTCGTAAAATGAGAAGAGGAACATGACTGGCACGTTTATAGTAAGTTTACATTTTTTCATTCGCTTGCAATTCTAGGTCAGGTTCACTAGATTAATTAATACGTAATGTTTACAAAGCTGATCACTGCATCAGTATTTTGCCTGACTAGCAAAGCTACGGAAACACTAATGAACTTGCCTCTTCAGTTTTCATTCGAATGTTACGCGTTTTTGGTTGAACTCTTGCATTTGGTGTTTCTGTTGATTTACTATGTATTTCGTTGCAAACTAGCCTTACTATTTGACAGTGTTCAGCTGCAAAGTAAATTGTTACTTCGGTAAGATCATAATAAGTTCTGGTGCAAATAACACTTGTACTTAAGTGCTCCATATTCCAACGAAATCATATGTGGTTAAAAGTTTGGCGGGTTCTGGAGTAAATCAGCCCTTTACACTGGCATTACCATTACGACGTATTCTGTTACAAATCAGACAATTACTCCAAATAGGATTATTATGAAAATCACACTAGTTCTCTGGCTGGATTATATCGGTGTGATCTGATACAATTCCGACTAGCACTTCGGAAGTGTTATTTTCATGTGTTCTGATGCAATAAACAATTTTATTTCTGTGAAGCTATTAGTCTGATTTCTGAATCAAAACTCAATTCAAGGATTATTATCATGTGTTCTGGTACACATCATATTTGCAATTCGGCAGTTCTACTACCTCATGTTCAAGTGCAAATCATATTATATTAAATAAGCAATTTAGTATGATTATTACAACTTGCACATTGGCAGCATTATTTCTATTTGTTCTTGTCTAAATGAGCCTTGCATACAGGTAACAGTATTGATGCTTGTTCTGGGCAATTGAGCCTTACACAAAGGCAGCATTATGAGGACATTTTCTGGTGCATATGAGACTTGTACAATGCCAAAATTCCGGCGAGCTCTGGTGCAAGTCAGACACTCGGATAGACGACAACGATGTTCTCTGGTACAAACCACTTGAGTATTTTGCTCAGAAAACTGCAACGTGCTCGGGGTCGTATGAAAATACTATGTGGTCAAGAGCGCTATGCTCTGTTCTGGCGACGTACAGAATAGCGTCTCTTGATTAGATAGAGTCAAGAGGTCCTCATCAGGCCTCTCATCCCCTTCACACGTCATGGCTCGTAAATATGGTACAGCGGTGAGGGACAACGGCCTGCGCTGGCATAAAGCCAGAATAACCTAAACCGGCAACCAGTTTCGCACAGATATTTCAAATTACCAGGTATGCCATATCAACACTTGCTAAACCACAACGAAAGACTGAAATAGCTGATCTGTCACACTCCAGAGAAAATATGTGATACCGACTGTAAAATGACAAACTATCACGCTGATATCACTGTGCCAAAACACAGCAAAAAAAGTTCAAAGACGGAGCTTGGATTTATCGACGATACCAGACGAAGCGAATGACAGTACTGGAACTACAGTAGGCTGTCGAATTCTTATCAATTTGTTATACCAAACCCAGGAACATCTATGGGACGACTGCTTTGGTTACTTGGGATTATGACATCAAATAGGGACAACCTCCGAGGGTCCGACCGTTAAGTGAATTCTGTGACTAAAAACTCTAGGGTGAAGAAGCATCAGACCCAAGAATGAGGAAATCCAGATGAACCAAAACCGCCACTAATGAGGACCTTTAAGGGACAAAGTGCGGTAATCACCAGACCTATTAGTGAATATTGAGGTATTTCCGAACACAGTCGCCACTGAATATCGGGTTAAGGGGAATGTTAGCATCATTGAAAGGTACCCAGCGATTGCCTTTAATTTTCCGTCTGATTCAGATTTCCACTGGCATTAGTTCATTTGCGAATAATTATGGTTTCCTTTTACATTAGTCTTCGAAGCTACTACATAAGCTTTTATGGTAAAAAGTTAAGGGAAATACACGGAAAATATTGAATATTTCCTTGAAATCTAATATAAAGTTTATCAAAGAAATATTTATTATCCAATCGGTGCTATTATTTACTCACTACTGCAGGCATCTATATGAAGTACTATCTAACTATTTATATCACCATGCACACACGCATATATATATACATAATATATATATATATATATATATATTATATATATATATATTATATACACACATGCACCTACACACACACACACACACACACACACATATATATATATATATATATATATATATATATATATATATATATATATATATATATATATGTATGTATATACATGACTGTGTCTGTTTCTGTATTAGAACTAAAATTTACAAAGTTATATATAAAGCATTACAGGTACGGCCCAGTCCAATATATATATATATATATATATATATATATATATATATATATATATATATGTATATATATACATATACATATATGATATGTTAATAAATAAATACCAATATATATATACTGTATATATATATATATATATATATATATATATATATATATATATATGTATGTATGTATGTATGTATGTATGTATGTATGTATGTATGTATGTATGTATGTATGTATGTACGTATGTCTACAGCACCCAACCCATTAAAACAGCAGATAATCTCCGCCTGGCTAAATGAACCACAATCGAATTAGCTAAAAATATTTTTTTACTCCACTCCACAAATTCGACTAAGCACTGAACCCTCCCTCTGTCGACAAAGGATAAGGGAAAAAGCAAAAGCTGGGAGGGAGATGGAAGGAGAGTTGAAGAGGAAGAAAGTCGAGGGTGGTGGAGGGGAGTGTGTCCTTTTGCCAAACCGCCCATCAAAAGTCTCTTATAGGCCCTAAGCCCACTTCAGGTCCCCAGTTTCCCGCGAAATTTCAAAGGGTGGAAGGACATAACGCAACCACCATAATGGCCAACATCCCCTCGCCCCCTGCCAAACACACAACCACATCTCTCTCTCTCTCTCTCTCTCTCTCTCTCTCTCTCTCTCTCTCTCTCTCTCTCTCTCTCTCTCTCACATACACACTCAAACCAATGGTGTCTTTATCATGATCTAGTCGTGTGGTACGAAGCAATGGTATTTTGTATTTTTACATATTCTTGGCAAATATTTAAAAATGATAAATGCAAAAAAGTTACAATGACTTGATACTACTGTAAAGTGAGAGAAAAATGCGAGCTTTGAGAGAGAGAGAGAGAGAGAGAGAGAGAGAGAGAGAGAGAGAGAGAGAGAGAGAGAGAGAGAGAGAGAGACTATCCAATTGACAAGCAAGATTACACGGAGAAAATGGATACCGAACCGTAAAGGAGAATGCACATCATTAGCCACGAATATTAATGTGCTACAAGAGCCGATTTGGAGAGCAAAGAATCACTGTATTTTAAACGCAGATAACTTGAACAATAGACGTCAGTTATCATTAGAAATTCCAAGCATGCTAAAGGCTGGTTTTCTTTTGGGTAACCAATATTATGATTGGATACCTGGACGATGGAAGTTTAGCTAAATTTTCGCGTCATACTGCAGGGGCCTAGCATGCCTTCATGATGCTCGACTGGGGTACGAGGCGGCAAGAGGGGGTCCCACATCCCAAATGGAAAAGGACAGGAAGGGGTGTGTTCCAGGCTGTGACGCTGCAGG
>JANJGK010000007.1:8296296-8313796 GCA_039081455.1 Macrobrachium rosenbergii | reverse complement strand
GAAAAAGTCTGTTACGGGAAACCTGGCGCAATGGGTAATTGAATGACCATTCTCTCGCATGTCAAAATAAGAAGGAATATGTCGGATTACTGGAATCAAGTGTAAGATGCAGGATGAAGACAAAAAATGGAAGGACAAGGCGCAAAGTTCACCGGGCAGCGAGACAGACGCATAACACAGCGCATACCGTGAGCGACGCACCAAAAGCCACACCACATCGAAATATGAACCACATCAAGGCGACCACATCAACTCTGCGACCTCAACGCATCGCGGCAACGCAGCGGGGAAGCCACTCGGTACACTATGACTAAAACACTGGCCGCCGAACATTTCAGACGCAGCGAAAGCTTCGTCAGAGGTACAGACTGAACAAAACGGTACAACACAGCAGGTCATTAAGGTACACTGCAGCGTACACTCAAACGCACACCTCCGTTCGACGCTAGTCGGCAATTGAGAGGTTACATCCACGTCCAATTGCCCTATTTAACATGCATCGTATGGAGAGTATGGAAAGGGTAAACTGGCATCATGATGACAGTATAATGATGGGGTTAGACGTCCACGACTGCGTCGGGGGAATCCAGGGTAGGAAGGGGGAGGGGGGGAGCTGAGGGATAGGTAGGAGGGAGGGGGATGGTCTGAGGGCGGCATTCCGGGGACGGCGGAGTGGGGACTCTTGGCAGGATACCGGCTGGGGGTGGGTGGAGGGAAGGGTGGGTTTCAAACCCACTAATAGTTAGTGAGGGTGTGGGCGCTGGCAGGTGGGTTGCAAAGCATTTAATCATCGTTAATAATCCCGCTTTTGCAACCCGTCTGGAGAAGGAGAAGGAAGATAAATACCAAGCGATGAATAATAATGAGTAATGAAGTTCGGGGAGACCAGTGAATAACGTCGATGGGTTATTGCAGATAAGATATCGCATTTTACAGACGTTATTAGCATTCCCTTCCATCTGGACGGCTCCTCCAGCACTACACGGGCAAAGGCTAAGGATTTTTTGACAGATTAAAATGAAGCCAATTCTTTCGGAGCGTCTACTTTTACAATATCAACTTCTGCCTCCCATCCTCATTTTCCTTTAATAAGAAATGCCTGATTATAGAGTTAAGAAACATGAGATACTGTCAACTCATTTAAATAGGTAAGATCAGACGGAGAGGGCCATTCTCCAACTGTTGAGCCGGGAGGATGCCCGACACCCTCGCATGCAAAGCAACGCGGCTCCTT
This sequence comes from Macrobrachium rosenbergii, assembly GCA_039081455.1. Taxonomy (NCBI): domain Eukaryota; kingdom Metazoa; phylum Arthropoda; class Malacostraca; order Decapoda; family Palaemonidae; genus Macrobrachium; species Macrobrachium rosenbergii. Next base: position 8,312,562 of record JANJGK010000007.1, on the reverse strand, counting down.
TTGGTTCTGACTTGCTGATCGGCTCACCGACAAGCCCAGTCCGCTGAATGTCCCTAAGAGCTGACAATGAAACTTTTTGCTACTGTCAAAACCTGACAAAGGGGAGAGGATGATGCATTTTCTCTTTCACCTGACGTGCCAACCGAAAAATCTGAGGAGCCAATGGTTTTCTTTTGGTGTCGACTGAAAGATGAGCTTCCTCAAACAAGAAACACGGGAAAAAATGGCTCTTTAGAGACGGGAACAGGATGCTGAACTTTTCTTGAAGTTGGCCAGGAACCAGAATCTAGGGGATTTTCTTCTCCACTAATTAATGAAAGCTTTTTGGATGCCAAACACAATGGTAAGTATAATTTCTTGAGCTTACTGATTGGTAAGGGTTTGACACGACCGGTTAATGTTTTTTTTTCTTTTCACTGACATAACTAAATAAGTAGCTTTCTCCCTGGACAATAAACTATGGTTTTTTGTGCAACTGACAAACAGGCTTGTTGATTGTAAGATAAACATAATTATCATGAAGCTGACTAGTGCTAAGAGTATTGTGAGCAAATGTACAGTATAATTTCAGCTTTCGAGAACTGACAATAAAGGCTTTTATTTATTTAATAATGAGGCCAGTGAACTAACAGAATTTGTTCCTTGGAGCTAACTGGACAATAAGACCTCACACTGGAAGAAGAAACTGACAGATTTTTTTACCATACAAGTATGCTTACGGGATCTCTGAATGAATAAAGTTAATGCTTCTTTTCTTAGAGCTGACTCGTAATAAACGATTCCGACTGATCGGTAAGACATCTTATTTTCATATAAAGCCAAATGTCATGTGAGGTTTTTATATAAGGACACGTTAGCAGAATTCTCTTAAGCTAAAAGTATACAACTGTCTATAACTGAACAAGATTCTCTGAACTGTCTTCTGATTACTCCCACAACAATAAAAAGTCAAAACAATGTTGAGAGGTTAGCAAGCAGATATACAAACCACGACTTGGCAAGAGTTAAGGACTGATGATTTTTTTCTTTTAAGGGAAACCAAATCATGTATATAATAAGTGATTATGTTTGGACAGTAATGATACGGTCAGTTTTGAAGAAAGGGCAAGGAGAAAGGCGTTGTTTTTCACAGCCTTCTTATTTAGCTATCTTTTCTTTAACGAGATGGGGCCAGGGTCCTGACATAATGACGGGCATGACTGCCCACTGAGCTTCTGCCAGAATGGCTACTTGAATTCACATATTGTATGTAATTCTGCCGAATAAATCTATGATGGGTAAAGAGACTAATGACAGGAAAGGCCATATTATAAATCACCCTAATAGAAAAAATAGTTATCAACGTGCAACTTGATAGGTTTATTTTCAATTCAACTTTCAAAAACCGCTCACTCGGTTATTCTCTTTGGAAACAGACCGTGATCCCTGTGTCAAAGCCCAGGCTGCTTCGACAATAATAACAGGGCACATTTTGATGGTGGCATCAGCCTGGTTTTCAGGCTGATTTTAACAATTCTGCCTCCATCACAATGATGCAGACCCAATTCCATACTAATGATTCAGCGTGGCATCAGGTTTTTCGGTGATAGCGCCTAGCTCTTGAAAACTTGCCTCAGGGAAATACACTATCAGGTCCTGGCTCTTCGATTCTGACATCAGGTTGCTTCATTAATTGTCCCAAGCTTGTTAAGTAAGGGTATTTGTAAATCCAAAGCTAACGGCTATAAAGCAACTATTTCTAAATTGTGGTCCAGTAAACTTATTCAATCAATTGTATTACAGGAAATTTCTCTCACTACCTCTCCATGAAAACTTCCTTTAAATATTGTCCCTAAATGCGGTATTAGCTTTCTTAAACAGTCAGGAGAGAGAGAGAGAGAGAGAGAGAGAGAGAGAGAGAGAGAGAGAGAGAGAGAGAGAGAGAGAGAGAGAGAGAGAGAGAGAGAAAATTGTACTGACTGAGGATGACATTCGGTATAATTATGACACTAACCTCAGAGGTCACTGATTCTGTTACGCATAGGTGTATGATTCTAAACACAGATTGCCCAGAGTCTCTACTCGAGTAGGTATTAGGCATCAATAATGAGAGAGGTGCTTTTTCATACGTAGGCTGTACTGTGCGACATAACATAATGTGCTTAGCAATGAACTTTTCAATTGCCATTAATTATCAATAAAGCTGAACGAAAGGTCATGTATAATTTTTGGTATAAATAATATACATCTGGGAATTCTAATTACAATTAATTCAATCAATTTTTACCTTAACCAATAATGATGTTAAACATACGTCAAGGGTTATATTAAGTGGTCTGTCAACACATCATAATTATGACCAAAAAACGAAAGCGGTAAATTTTTTTTCTCTGACAGATTTTGTGGTTTTTGGATCATTCACCCATTTTAAATAATTTTCTTTATTTTGATATTCTATACAAAAAGGTCCGTGACTTTGGAGGGCAATTTAGGTTTGCTCGTACTGGGTTCAAATAATGAAGTTAGTCAAATCCCAACTATTATGGTCCAGATCTGTAGTAAGAAACGTGGAAGAGAGAAAAATGCTAAAGATAATAAGAAGACTCTTCTTTATATGAATCATGATGAAATAATTAACGAATCCACGAATCTGGTGAGAATAAATTTTCACGCTACGGAAATTGATGGAAAATATTAATGAATAATAATAACAGCTCAACAGTCATTGGTTTTCTCTTAGAATAAATTTACTTGACTTTGGATGCTTTTGTACAATTAGCATATTACTCCCATTAAAACATTTATAATAATTAATAACTGAACGATCGGACAGATCGAAATCACCGATGACCCAAGTGTAGAGACTAGCTTGTAGGTCGTGACGAATAATTTGAAAGCAATTCATTCAGTGGGCTGTGATAGGCATATGAGCGATTTGTATTTTCGCTGTATATTTCACTATCTTAGAATCGGTATGGGAGGGTAAGAGGGGAGGACCTACAGTGACATTAGCAAGTTTTGGAACTTTCGTTCATCCCACACCAATACCATAGTGTTGCAAATTCCTGAGAAGTATTTTCAGAATTGTCAAAGTTAGTCAAGATCGAAGTCAGCTAATAAAAATAATACATTGGGCATTGAATGCCAATAATAATAATAATAATAATAATAATAATAATAATAATAATAATAATAATAATAATAATAATAATAATAATAAAACGCAAGGCGGTTATATGAAAAAAAATTCCAAGCGAAGCTCCCGTTTTCATAAAATATAAAACGATATTTGCATGCTAATAACGATGCATATAAAAATTCACTGACATACATGCAAAATATAAATGATAATGAGCAGCGGAAATCTACGAAATAAACGCTAGCTAACGACTTCAGAGCCACAATAAATCGAAGAAATAAATAACGCTAATGAAATAACCGCATATCATGAACACGAGCATCTCCCTCCTTCCTTTCCGGTCCTGTGTTGTTCTTGAATAAACGGTGCCATTTCCTCACATTAGCGAGAGATAACATCCAAGTTGCATCCACCATCCCTCGTTATCATCCATACGCCTTCTGAACGATTCATTTAAAGGAAGCGAACGTATTATTTGCATGTATAAATCATGGTGATAAAAGGCTCCCCCTCACCTCTCCTTCCCCCTTCCCTTGAACCCCACGATCCCGATAACAGTTTTCGTTACGTATGAATTAGCGTATATAAAACGCACATACAAACAACATGGTCTCCTTTCTGTTCGGTGTAAAAACACTCGCTTTACTAATCTCTTCCAGGAAAGATATCAGATATTATATAATGATCCCAGTGTTTTTCTGTAGATCTGCATGCTTTTATACTATTCATTATTTATAGCCCTTTACATACGGCGATATGCATCTGTAAATAATTTAAGTGTGCATGAGTTAGCATATATGTACGAAGAGAAAAAGATGACTAGTACTTGTAATCTTATGCCTGTTTATGTATGGATATATACACTGCGTGTGTGTGTGTGTGTGTGTGTGAGAGAGAGAGAGAGAGAGAGAGAGAGAGAGAGAGAGAGAATCGTTCTCTCCAAGTCAAATGCGAATGGCGAACGTTCTTCCGGTCGATGCAATACCTTGCAGCCCTTAAGCCCCGTAATTTTTCTTTTCATATATAATAGCCGCCAGATCAGATAAACTGCAAAGAAAGATCGCTCCCAATGTGACTTAAAGGCGAGAGGAAATAATCAGTCATATTGCACCATACACTGAAAGAAAACAGGACACATCAAAAGCTCAGCATCGAGATATAATGTATATGATAAAGCTGCAAGTTCGAAAACTTCAGTATCATTAACGAAGAGTAGCGGGGCATTTCTTCAGCGTTCCGCCGTAGATAATGCTGGATAATATTATCCGTACAGAAAAGGAGACGAAATTATCGAAACAGTTTATGAATGCTATTCAAATCATCCGAGCTCCGGTCTTATTATACAACATTATATTTTTGATACCGTTGGCAGTAAGGCTATAGTTATTCCGTAAGGCGATTGAAAATCCCTGAGCAAAGTGCTACAAACCTGAACAGATATGCATTGCGGTGTTTTCCTTATAGATTTAATAAAAAAATGTAATAAAATTCAACGGACGGTAGTTCAGCAGAGATTCTTACTTAATCTATATTCAAACCAAGAGATTTAAGCAGCTTAAGGAATAACACACTGAGACCAATTAACTGTAATCTCCCTGTTTATCAGCACTATTTGCAAGTTACGGTGTAAGCATATTTTACAATACCATTATTAAGAAACTAATTAGGCGATGGATGCTGGAATTCTTCTGCTAAAACAACAACAACAATAATAATAATAATAATAATAATAATAATAATAATAATAATAATAATAATAATAATAATAATAAAATAGATACGGAAACTTCCGCGATGGATACTGGAATTCTTCTGCTAAAACAACAACAAAAACAACAACAACAACAATAATAATAATAATAATAATAATAATAATAATAATAATAAAATAGATACCGAAACTTCCGGGAACAATAATCAAAATAATAATAACGGGAACAATAATCAAAACAACAATAAGAGTAAATGAAGAAAGAGACGAGATCGTGGAACCCAAAGTTCAAGATAGTGTTTTTCTTGCGTGGAGGTAATCGCCTCACGAATACTGGACCGAGGAGGAGGGGGAGGAGGAGGCTGCTACGAGCCAGGGCAAAATATCGAATGTCTAAAACATTGACCTTCGTCAAGACTTGTTAATCTCAAACCGGATTTTCAAGTTTTCTCGCTATCTTGAAAACTAGCCATTACCCAAATACCTCATCTCTGTTACCAATATGATGCGAGACAAAGAATCTTCTGTCAATGACCGCTGGAGAAAATGACTTTTGTTTATTTGCGTGTTGAACTTGCATCACAAGGGTGTATGAATTAATGTCAACAAAACTGGACTCACTGAGTAATGAATAAATTGAAAAGTGTTTTACTGAATATCCGCGACAACGGGCCTTGCACATTTTTAATTAATGCAATGAACCCTGCCCTATGAAATATAATAAAAAATAGATTTTGTACAGAAAAAAAAAATAAAATAAAAGCAATTTGTACGAAGCAACGTCAACATAAATAATTTGGTTTAGAATTCACTAAAACAAACCTAATGGAAAATTCAAAGTAATGAGACTTGTCAAATATTATCACAATGAATTCTTGAAACAGAAACTACAATGAATATTGCGTTTCATAATATCAGTCAGTTGTGAGTAAACTTTGCATGTATTAAAGTTGCTGAAGGAAATATTTATTGTAATGGTCGTAGTTAACATCAATGTTTGTCGTTTTAATCACAATCAGCTAAAACGAAAATAACGTTGTCAATCAAATAGCGAATGACAACTAGTTATGTTATGCTTTAAATAACACCAATAGTGTTGCTGGTCATTAATTCTGGTAAAGTTCGTGAAGATATCAAAAATATCAGCAGTATGTATATTTAAATTTCTGACACACATAGTGATCGAACCAAGGTCTTTCAATTGAAAGGCGAAGGTGCTGCCAACTGAGCCCGGATTCGATCCCGAAGTGAGTAAGGAATTTATTTCTGTTCCACACGTGACTGTGTGTTGATGACCTTGTATATACAGCATATATATATATATATATATATATATATATAAATATATATATATATATATATATATATATATATACGAGTATATATATATATAATCATGAAGCTACAAATGTCGCTTAATATCAAATTCACGCTACCTCGGGAATATCTCCGATGGAGAATTATCACCGAATGGGAATTTATAAGTGATAAATGGATTGGTACTGTCGGGTCGCGATCCCACGACACAGCACAGACCCAGCAACTCCAGCCGACGTTACCACTGAGCTACGAAGGTAACAATCCATTTATCACTTATGAATTCCCCTTCGGTGATAATTCTTCACTGGAGATATTCCCGAGGTAGTGTGAATTTGATATTAAGCGACATTTGTAGCTTCATGATTGTATATAAATCATGGTGTGATAAAAAACTCATATATATATATATATATATATATATATATATATATATATATATATATACATATACATATATATATATATATATATATATATATATATATATATATATATATATATATATATATTTATTTATATAGATATAATACATATAAAGTCACACGCGCAATTCAAAAATCCCTGACCTCCAGAGAAGAGATATTTCCAAGGTCACTCAAGGTCTTATTCTAACCTTTTAACCCAAATGCATCCATCTGGATCTAAATTGGATCTGGAGAAACCGGGTGATATGGCCGTGAATCTGGTCGTAACCCTGTGACCTCAGCAGCCAACGGTTCGGGATCAAAGTTCGATGTACATGAAGCAATATAAAAAGACGGGGAGAAATTTACAAGTGAAAAAGCTGCACGTGGGGCTAGCAAATTCAACCAAAGAAGTCGTATAAATATTAATCTCATTGCGAAGCCAAGTGGAAATCAAGTAATTCAGAAATTAGTAAGAAAAGAGGATTCTTGCAAAGAATGTGATACACACATATATATGCATATGTATAAATGTGTTTGTGTGTGTATATATATATATATATATATATATATACTGTATGTATATATATATATATATATATATATATATATATATATATATATATATATATATATATATATATGTTTAATTTTAAATCACGAAAAGGCAAAAACTTGATGAATATATGAACAAAGTTACAGTCGCGAAGGAAAAATGAAACAGTGAGATGCCAAGTACTTTCGTCTTATTACCAAAACATGGTCACAACAACTATGACCATGTCTTGGTAACAAGACGAAAGTACTGAGCATCTCACTGTTTCACTTTCCCTTTGTGCTGTAACTTTGTTCATATATACTGTGTGTGTGTGTGTGTGTATGTATATATATATAAATATATATATATATATATATATATATATATATATATATATATATATATATATATACATATACTGTATATATATATATATATATATATATATATATATATATATATATATATATATATATATACAATATTAATAACTAACAAACTTATGAAAATGGCGACAAAGAAACTAGTGAAAATTATTATTATTATTATTATTATTATTATTATTATTATTATTATTATTATTATAACGAGACTAACGAGACCTATTTCTTAAACATATTGGAATAATGGAAAAGAATGACAGAAGCTGAACATCTACGCGGAAAGAGACAGCAGAGAACGGAAGAGAAGTAAGAGGCAGAGAGCAATGCATCTGGGGCCAAAGTGACGCCGCAAATGCTCGGGCGGGTGAAGGTGTCACCGAGATATCCTATCCTCCCTTATCCCAGAGGAGGGACCGAGTCTCTCAATGTCCAAAGTCCTTTAGACCGTGGTGGCTCCTACCCCTTGGCAGCCGAGAGGCCAAATGGATTTAGATAACTTAAAAGGATGAAGGAAGTGACCATGGTACTAATTTACGTGTAAAATATTTGGATTCCAGTAAATTTTCTGCGAAGTTAACCCTCACCGGTGCTCACTCGAAGCTTGCAAGTCTTTTCCCACTTGCAAGTTACATCTTACACTTGTGGAGACCTTTCCGTTATTCCTCCGCTCGTCTACGAGGATGCAGGGCAAGATTCACCGCAAAAGTTACCGCTCTCGATCGAAGTAATTAAATGTCATAGGATACTGCACTATTTCCTTAACCCTTTTAAAGTGATTTCTGATTACAGTAACATATGGGGACACCAGAGTCAAAATTTCCAGGTGTTTACAACCCTCCTGGTTATCGAAACTATTGATATTATCTTGTTTTCCCGATATCACCAAATATAATATCAAAAACCTTTGGAACTGTCGGCTGTGCGTACACATTTTATTTTTATTGGTAAAAATTATAAGTAAACAGATGGTTTGGGATCAGGCTCCCCCCTAGGACCTTGTCATGCAAAAATGTTTTATGATTCATTTATAAGGAAAACTTATAACTTATTTTAAACCCATAGACTGTTTGTAGATGACAAGTCTTACTCTTTGAAAAAAATGTCATGACCAGTTATTCATTCTTTGCATTAACTTTTTTCACCCAAAAATTAGTTTTTTTTTTTTGGAAACAGAGTAATGGGTGCATTTCCTTTTTAGACAGTTTGGTGTGTCGTTCTGACGTTAAGTTTGTTAGCATTTTAGAGAAAAAACGTTGACCGGCCTTGGACTGAATTTTTTATGCTCATTGCCCCTTATTATGATGTATGACTAATTCTTGTAGAACTCTTTTCATAGCGGATTTTTCCTCTGCTCCAACTGCAATAACTTTCAAGAAGACGTCAGATTTTTAGATATATATTTCATAAAAATATCATTCTTTGAATGATTCCATAAAATTGTTAAAGAATTTTTAGACAATTTTTTAACACCAAAAACTGTATTTTCCACCATCCCACCAAGAACAACATATATTTCTTTGCCATTTACTGATAATTCTACCATAACTAAATGTAAATTTAATCTATACCCCTACGTCAATTTCAGATTTACCTTCGAGAACCCTCCCACAATGGGAAGATTGTTTCGTTTGAGGGAGTTGATGCGTACCCGTTCAGTTTTCAAGTTCACCTGCCCAGTGTAATCTTGGAACACAGTGCCACTACCCTCGGTGTCACATCCTTTTACCATCATACAGAGTATAGTAATTTTTAGATCCTTAGTCAAACACAAAACAGATATTCCTTTCCGTTTTCAGTCCCACAACACAGAACAGCCATCATCCACGCTCAGCTAGCTACCTCAGTGCAGTTGCACATAGCAAAGTTTTAAAGTCATTCGCCACCTCACCCGCTTTCATTCCCAGTCTCAGGTCTTAATTAAGCTCAGATAACTAAAGACATGAACAGTAAGTTCTCCACAACACTATTTAAACTCTATTGTATTTCTTTTCAATTTATTTCCTCAATAATTTTATTTAATAATTTCTTTTTAGTTGGTAGTCCACTTTTATTTAGTCATGCTTTTAAGTCGGTTTTAATTTTCAGGTATTTTATCATGATTGTTTGTATATAGTTTATATCCAGTCAACCATTATATGTCTCTTTCTGTTTCACTTTGTTTCATGTGATATCATCGATAACTAACTCTGATCAGAAACGCAATGAATTCCCGAAAACTCAGTTGAGCTTCTGCGTATGAATAAGGAATAATTAGGTCTGCAATTCTAACACGTCCTTCAGCTATCCTGTCTCCCCTTTCTGTATAATAGTTATATCTTCAAGAATAAAAGTTATAAAGTTACCTAAACACACACACACACACACAAACACACGCGAGCTCAAACACACACACACACAAGCATGCATAAATATATATATATATATATATATATATATATATATATATATATATATATATATATACATGTATATAAATATATATATATATATATATATATATATATAATATATATATATATAATATGTATACGGCATATATATGTATACATATACATAATACAATAAAATTTGTATTCATTTTAGGACTGTCAATCCTATGTCCATTTGCCCAGCTTAATATAGAGATTATGTTTAAGTGTTTAAAGTGAAATTTCCATCGCATTATTCCTCCCAAGACATGTAAACCAACGCCCTGCTAAGAAAAAAATTTTTTTTTTGTAACATCATAAATATCTCTCGATAAACCCAAGAAAGATAAATTATTAAAAAGGACGCGTCTCTATAAATTTATTTTATGTTAGTTTAAAACCATCAAAAAGCAAGAAATAAAAAAATCTAAGAAATACAAAAAAAAAGACATGAAAAATTACGCATCATATTTAAAGATAAATTAAAAATAAGAGAATCAAGGAAAAAAGAAGAATAATCGAGGCTGGTCCCCACTTCCCAAAATCCTCCACGGGAAAATATTAACATCATCATCAGAAAGTCATCCGAAATAAGAAATCCCAATCTACCTACAATTTCGATATCTTAATTCGGGTCTCGTTCCGAGTCTGCTAAATGACCTGTCTCAATTAGCCATCAGGACCATGTTAAAAGGAGTAACAGCGACGTACGAAAAAGAATAAAGAAAAAATTAATCGAAATTGGTTTCCATCTATCGTCCCCCTGTGTTCCTCGCTTTGTCCAACACTCAAAATCGTTCTTCAATAATTATAGGTTATGATGAAAGGCCTTGATCACATATCCTCCTTCTTCATCCTGAGAGAGAGAGAGAGAGAGAGAGAGAGAGAGAGAGAGAGAGAGAGAGAGAGAGAGAGGAGTCACAGTCTTTTCTTTATTTTCCCTAAGTGTGTGCTCGTAACTGGTAAGAGACAAAGAAATAATTTTCCTTTTTTCATGTGTGGCCCTTCATTTTACTTGAGAGAGAGAGAGAGAGAGAGAGAGAGAGAGAGAGAGAGAGAGAATTATCAGACACCCAGTGATTGCCAAATGTTGCCTGAAAGAGAATATGCAAATCCTTTTTTTTTCTTTTTTGTTTCCATTCCTTCCATTCTTCCTCCTATCGGTTTCCTGAATGATGAGAACTTCCCCCGACGGGAGGTTACACACACATCCAGCCCTCTCTTCATTACTCAGAGCCCCTCCGGTACAAAAGAGACTGACGAGAGTTCAAAACCTAAAATTTGTGACAGACAACAACGCTTTGGTGACAGATGTCTCATATTCTGATACATTTTTTTTTCTCTATTTTGCCCTTGGGGTGGTAGGGCAGATGCAAAAGAAGAATGAGAAGAAATGTGCTATGAGGAGGAGGAGGAGGAGGAGGAGGAGGAGGAGGAGGAGGAGGAGGAGGAGGAGGAGGAGGAAGGTGAAGTGGACGGGAAAAAAAGGGGTGAGAGTGAAAAATGGCAGAATCAGCCGTGTGCAAGATAGAAGCAATTGTGCAGCCCCTAGAACACCAGTTCCATCAGTTTCTTTCAACGGAGAGAACACGCGCAAGGACTTGCTCGCTGAGGAATTTAAGTGGAACGATTCGGTGACAGAGCCATAGAACGGGAGAAATTGTGTGAAGAATGGCAGAAATATAACCAAAGGTGCGTTCGCAAACGACCTACTTTTGAGCCTAAATATCTAAAAAGAATTTGAACACCAGTCAGAAGGAATTATTCACAGTGGACTCACAGCGACAGGACTTGCCACCGCAAGGAGTTCCTCAAGGGCGTGTATTGCTCGCGATCTCATTCCAAATTTACATATCAAATTGAGAGCAGTGTAAGAAAAAAGGAAAGGATAACAATGGGTGAGGAAAACGTGACAAGCCTTCAAGGAAAACGAATGGAAATGGAAACAGCCTTCCCAAGCCGTGTGACCTGACAGTGTGATTAAGAGAAAAAAGAAAAGGAAATTATTGGGTTCATCGCCAGGTGAAATGATTTGAATAACAATTATTCAAATAACCCGTTATTCAATGGGGACACACCCTATACCCCACCCCTCTCTCCGAAAGGCACAAAAGGGTCGGTGACAGTGATACAATTCTTTTGTTCGCAAAGTCTTATGAAGTTCGAGATGATGAAATTGTGACAGATATTCAGGTTATTCGAACTTCGTATTTCTTGAAAAACTAAAACAAAGGAAAACAGCTTGCTGTCCTAAAAGGAAAATTCCATGCATTTTTCAATTATATTTGAAAAGAAGTTATATTAAAAATATAAAGGAAATGTGCAAACCGGTTCATTCTTTTTCAGCGTCAGTGCATATACATTCGCGGGTGTATTTAGAATTTTGTACATATACTTATGACAGCGTAAGTCGAAAAAAAAATGCTACCATTCCACAGAAAACATTAACTTGGTTGATGTATGTGTCTCAGCAAGTAAGGAAATTAAATTTTAAACCAAAACTACGCTAAAATATGTAAAGTTCTCTTCAGGATATCAGAGATAAATAGAAGAAAAATACACTTAAATATGTGAAGTTCTCTTTAAGATATCGGAGGTAAATTAAATATGTGAAGTTCTCTTTAGGATATCGGAAGTAAATTAAATATGTGAAGTTCTCTTTAGCATATTGGAGGTAAATTAAATATGTGACGTTCCCTTTAGGATATCAGAGGTAAATAGTAGAAAAATACACTTAAATATGTGAAGTTCTATTTAGGATATCGGAGGTAAATTAAATATGTGAAGTTCTCTTTAGGGTATCCGAGGTAAATTAAATATGTGAAGTTTTCTTTAGGATATCAGAGGTAAATAGTAGAACACTTTTTCCTACCGTTTAATACATATTCGTTATATAGTAGGCACATGGAGAGCTATGGTATTCATAACCAGTTTTTCCCAAGCGTCAGTCCTTTGAATTACAAACACAGCAATAATAATAATAATAATAATAATAATAATAATAATAATAATAATAATAATAATAATAATAATAATAATAAGAAGAAGAAGAAGAAAATTTCCAAAACAGTAAGCCCCAAAGTTAGTTTAATTTTTTCACTTTTTATCATTCACAATATATCAGTTATTTGAACATAAAATCCTAAAAATAAGTCAAAAGCAGGATAAATACTTCATAAAATATGTCTCTTTAGCTAATGCCCCTCTCTCTCTCTCTCTCTCTCTCTCTCTCTCTCTCTCTCTCTCTCTCTCTCTCTCTCTCTCTCTCTTTTTTGGGTTTCAGAATTGGCTGGCTAGATGCGTGTACTCCAAATTCACTGACCTTACTGATATTGGGTTTCATAAATGCTTTGGTTACCTGCTCACTCCCCCTTGTCATTCATGGCTTTGAAAGCATTATCTCTCTCTCTCTCTCTCTCTCTCTCTCTCTCTCTCTCTCTCTCTCTCTCTCTGTATACACACACACACATATATATGCACATACTTATGATGTATGCATATATATAATGAAAATATATGTAACACGAAAACTTTATTTATTTGGTATACTGACACCTCTAAGTTTTTTAATGTAACTGAGCAAAATATATAAAATTTTCAAGTGCACGGTTGCACTGTGAATATTTCACTCTTTACAAAAGGATATAAAAAGTCGGATTGAAATATATAAAACTTGTGAACAACACATTTTTAGGTTACTTATTAATTGTTATAATGATAAAATTTAGATAATTTTATATAAACTAAATGTTTTAATCATTTATAAACAAAGCGTTAAAGTTTAACAAAGAATGTTACAGCTAAGAATAAATACTGAATTTTTCAATTTTAGTGATAATTATCAGTTATTAATAAAAGAAATCAATTTACATGACAAAAAAAATTATGAAATAATGCGAAGGTATTTACTGGGATTATTCTTAAAAATGTGAAAATATTAATGCGCATATAAAATTAATATTCATGTATATACACATTCTATATATACCGGTATGTATATGTATATATTATATATATATAATATATATAATATATAATATATTTATATATATATATATATATATTATATATATAAATAATGAGAGCAAATATTCTAACAAATGTTTCATCAACATAAAGTTATGTTATTTGCCTCAAAAATAAAGGAAGGTTCATCCAAGATTTCATCTACTGAATTATACTGTGGAAGGAACCGTTTAAGAGTACAGCTTAACGCTGTAATTTATATATATTCAAATTCATATATATATACGTGTGTGGTGTATGCGTAAGTAATTATGTAAAATTATTGTTCCTTCATAACAAACTCTCTCCTGATAATCTCTAATTTCCGTATGAGATCGTTTCGTGTGCAATGTGGTTCATGTTATTTTGCAATACGAAGGTCAGCATCATCAATCAAATCGAAATGCGAATAGTTATCTTTGGACGGAATACTGGGAACTGAAATCTGACTGACACACTGGGTGCTTCTAATTAACCTTAACGAAACATACAAGTCGCAATTTCTACTAATATATTAATACTTGTGAAAAAATATATACGTATATATATTACATGATATGTGTATTATATATACATTACATATATACATATATGTGTATTATATATACATACATAATATTATATATATATATATATATATATATATATAATATATATATATATAAATATATATATATATATATATATATAGTATATATATATATAAATATATATATATATATATATATATATATATATATATATATATATATATATACTTTACTATCAATTACTATATACTACATCAAACACACACTACTCGACATACCTGACTATACTCGTCTACTATTTCACCAGAGGCCCAGATTTACCACATGGCTTATATTCAAATTTCAACACAACTATACCCCAAAGAAATATTCGATAGTCATGTTTTACCTTATGGTTTTACTGTTGTAATTCTAAAAAATCTCAACCGGAGAAGAGATACATCTATATATATGTATATGTATAATACTAAAATACAATCTATATATATATAATATAAAATACAAGTATATATATATATACTATCTATCAACTATCTACACCCCTCACTAACTACTTACTACACTATGACTCCAAACACATACTAACACACACCTCTCACACACACTACACACACACAGCACACACTACACACACACACACCATACACGATACCACACACACACACACTACACACACACACCACACACTATCCAATTTCCGGCACCTCCCACCCTACCCACCACGGACCCAGGCCTCCCAAACAACAGCCAATTGCCCACCACACGGGTCCTGAAAAACCAATATACCCGAATGCCATACAAGAGTCATCAATGCCCCCCATACTCGCCCCTCACCGGCGGCACTCATATGCAAACACAAGTCCCATTAAGCCGGAACAACCTAAAATTTAGCAATAATCACACTCAATCTCCCACACACACACCCACACCACACACACCCCCCCCCCCCCCACACACATACCTCACGCAAAATCAACTCTAACAATACTTAGTCACACACACACACACTACTCGACACACCTACGCCGCTCTCTCGCTCGCTCTCTCGCGCGCTCTCGTCGGCTCTCGCTCTCGCTCTCTCGTCGCTCGCTCTCTCTCGTCGCCACAACAACGAGCCACAAGATTGTTAAAATAATCCTTAACACCCGTACAACGAGACACTAACTAAAACCGACAGCCCCCAATCCCCGCCCAATACCCATGCACGAATGTGACGGAAGCCGTACTCCAACCCCCATAACAGCACCTGCGCTATTGCCATCTTAATATTATAATATTGTACCAGGTTAATGGAAACATATACTCATACACCGTACTACATGTCCGTAAAATTCTTGAAACATCTTTTAACAACTAAAAGAACAATTAATATATGAGAAAAACATTTGAATTTTTATCTATACTTTGTATGAAACCGTTACTGATTTCATTGTTACAAGGTTCTTTAAAAAAATAAAAAGTTGACAGCACTAAATAGTAGTACCCTGAGTAAACGGAATCGCCCGCTTACCGACCAAGCAAAAATTAAAAATCATAAAATTGCTTTCTTTTTAAATATTCAACGATTGGTTTGCAATGGTCAGCAAAATGGCTTTTTAAAGAAATTAATAAAATTTTATATTTCAGACAAAGTAATGATTATTTATAATTATAATCCAAAAATACCGTTTTAACAACATTATCAATACTTTCCTGTCGCAACCATCAGCAAGATATAGGACAAATGATTGTTGCAGTAGCATATATATATATATATATATATATATATATATATATATATATATATATTATAATATATAATATATTATATAAATATATATATATTGGTATTATATATAATATATATATA
>JANJGK010000007.1:8282946-8296196 GCA_039081455.1 Macrobrachium rosenbergii | reverse complement strand
TACGATAAAAATAGAGGCCAATTGGTATTGTGATGTAATAAATGTATTTTTATTGACGACTGATGCTTATATAATAACAGTAATAATAACACAGTAACGCTCCTTGAATGAATATTGTAAATTTTCTAAAAAAAAATAATTCTGGTTTAAAAATGAATCTTGATACGCTAATGCAGTTCTAGTTCCTGCTTTTTCTGCAACTGATAAATATAAGTGAAGAAATTTAACCGAAAGTTTCTCCTACATGTGGGTCCACATTTTATATTGGCAAGCCTTCCGAAAATCTGAAGGCAAAACAATTGGAAGATCTGCAACTGCTAAGGCAAATTATGGTGGGCAAAGCATGCCTTGAGATGAACTGAGGGGGCATACATGAGACATTAATATTTGTTTTAGGAGGGCTTTCTAATCAACAAACATAAAGCCCACTGACTTTGGGCCTAACCCTTCCATTTCAGCACTTCTTAGTCATGACCCCGGTGTTGAGGTGTTTTTAAAATTACCTCACATGTTAACTTGGAAAATCAGGATGAGATGGCGGCCTTGAAATGTCATGAGACTTTTGGCTCTGATAAATCAAGCTAAATTATGTTATTCTAATTTGGTTACTTGAATGCAGCCACCGACTAAAATGTAATTTGACCATAATGTAAATATGAGTAGCATGGAGAAAGTTTTAACGGAGGGACCGACAATAATAATAATAATAATAATAATAATAATAATAATAATAATAATAATAATAATAATAATAATAATAATAATTAAAAAACACACTGTTCCGTAGACACCACTTAGAGATGATAGTGGCACACAGACCAATACGTAATACCTACAGCACTCATTAATGTAAGCATTTCTACTAACTCTAAGATGCATTTAACACAGCACTTGTTAGCGTTCAATATTCCAACATTTAAGACAGCATTGTGACGTACATATTATAAGCACGAGACCGAAGTTTACGTGCATGTCCCTACTTGTATAATCTCATAAACGTATCTTGAACATACTACCGTATTTACACACACACACACATATTTATATATAATGTATATATATCCATATCTATATATATATATATATATATATATATATATATATAAAGATAAAGTCCACGAAGGAAAGGGAAACACTGGAGTGCTGCGAGGCCTTTCGACTGTCTGTCGTCCTTTACTTAGCTAAGTAAAGCACGATAGACAGTCAAAGGGCCTCGCAGCACTCCAGTGTTGGCCTTTCCTTCGTGGATTTTATCTTTATTTATATATTCGTCACGTTCCATATTTTCGTGATTCAGTTATACACACATATATAATATATATATATATATATATATATATATATATATATATATACATACATACATATATATATATATATATATATATATATATATATATATATATATATATATATATGTGTGTGTGTGTGTGTATACAGGGTTTCATTTAAAAGGTGCCGCATGGAATAGAATGCCCTCCCTGAAACAGCGGAAAATAGGACAGACAGAGGCCAACTAAAAATAAATAGACGACTACTGAAGCCCTGTATTTCAGCGACAGGACAAACTACATCCAACTGAACTATGGTGATTCAGAATGAAGGCAGCAGACCAGAACAGAGAGCGGAAAAATGGAAAGCTATTCATCACATGCTCAATAAACGTGGACAGTCGCACTCTCTCACATAAATTTTCGAGTCCTTCATGGCTTAATGTGTCATTATAATGATAATGATGATGATGATGATGGCGATCATTAGGGACACGGTGTGGTGATATGATCATCATCAGCCACACGATGTGTTCATTAGCGAAGTCTAATTATTACAAGTGAGGAAAGGGTGGGGGGATGATGATGAAGAGAGAGAGAGAGAGAGAGAGAGAGAGAGAGAGAGAGAGAGAGAGAGAGAGAGAGAGTCATAATAATAATATTTTGTGTAAAGATGGAGTAGCATGGAGATAATTTTAACAGATGAACGGAGGGATAGACGATAATAATAATAATAATAATAATAATAATAATAATAATAATAATAATAATAATAATAATAATAAAGCGCATACGCACGCGCGCACGTAAAAAAAAAAAACAAGGCTAGGGTGTCTCCTGATAAGGATTATTAAACAAAAATACACAAATATAGACAAAACATCTCAAGCTTGTTTATTTCTTAATTGGGCTTGACATCACTCATATGATCATTTTGCTCGTTGTGACAGAGTATTCAGATCTGATTATATATATATATATATATATATATATATATATATATATATATATATATATATATATATATATATAATATATATATATATATATATATATATATATATATATATATATATATACATATATATATATATATATATATATATATATATATATATTATATATATATATATACATATTTATATCTATATATATATATATACATATTTATATCTATATATTTATATACATATATATATTTATTTATATATATTATATATATATATATACACATTTATACATATATATAAATATACATATATATATTTATTTATATATATTATATATATATATATATATACATATTTATACATATATATAAATATACATATTTATATAAATATATATAAATATATGTATATAATTATACCAATTTAAACTATTTTACTCGTCATACTAACACATAGCGCCATAACAGACACTAATTACGAAAATACACACATATAGCCTACATTTACTCATACATATACATAAATGCATACGCATATCTATAAATGATGATTATACATACATGAACAAAGAATATATATATATATATATATATATATAATTATATATATATATATATATATATATATATATATATATATATATATATATATATATATATATATATATATATATATATAGAGAGAGAGAGAGAGAGAGAGAGAGAGAGAGAGAGAGAGAGAGAGAGAGAGAGAGAGAGAGAGAGAAGGGGGGAGGAGGCAAAATGACAGTAGGAGGGACAAACAACATATAAGGGAGGAGACACCTCACGGAATATTAGGGGACGAACTGAACGCCCTTCATCCTCACCCTATGAACCCGACGGGTGGGGATGAACGCGTGGTAAGGGAACGGCGATGAGGCCCTGGTTAAAGCCAGATAGAAAAAGGACAGTAAAGGAAGGGATATCAAGAGAGTGGAATAACAGGTAAAACCACGTGAATAATGGAAGAGTGCTGTAATAATTAGCAAGAGAAACATTTCCAGATACAGCAATCGATATAGTTCAAATAAAATAAATATAACAAAATATTCTGCAAACTACTGTGTAAAAGAGTACAACATTTATACTAGATCTCACATGAACAGGTAAAACCACACGATCTTTTGAGGCGTACAGTATGGCCTGAAATACCTCATCTCTTCCCATGTCACGTCCTTCCTTCTGTTGAAAATACATGCTATTTACAGTTATGTAACAACGTAAATACGTAACTCCGTCGTGTTCAGCTGGAGGCGAGAAAATGCAGACCTCCCTGTCCGGGAAAGGTGACAGGTACATCCGTGCTATTGTGTTTGAGGGAAACATGAGGAGCTGGCGATACGCAAAAAGTAAGCGACCTCTTGGGAGATTAGCCCCATAGCACTTATGAATGACGCACGTGTAAGGTAATTAAGGGTATATAAAATAAAGATATAAAATGAATGGCATTTTCCTCAAGAGCGAAATTACTTAATCTGCACCTTATTATCTTGTCTGTTGTATGGACCATGGTCATACAACGAACAAAAATGTTACAACAAAACGAAGATGCACACATATTATACATATATACAGATATATATATATATATATATATATATATATATATATATATATAATTATATATTTATATATATACATACACACACACACACACACACATATATATATATATATATATATATATATATATATATATATATATATATATAAAATGTTAACAAATTATATAATAAAAACTTTTAAATACGACAATACTTTGGGATAATAAGAATTACACACTTATGGAGAAACAATGTTAAGATTTTCCGAAATTAAAACTGACAAATCCTCCATTCCCTAATGTAAATATCTCTAAGAAGAATGAAACCAACAAATAAACTGGCGGCGTTAATTTTGTGGTTCAAGTTCCAGACGATAAATAAAGTTACAGATGTCAAAATAAATCATGTAAAATTCCCGAATGAAAAGCTTAATCTATCCTTTTGATTGAACTATCCGAAATTGGGATAGGCTACGCCATGATTGTTATGTCAAAGGAACCATATTCTAAACTGGTTCAGTACCGTTGCTGATTCGGAGGGTTCCATACTTTTTGTACTGCTGCCTCGTACTAAAAACCCCAACAGGAAATACCTTCGAAAATCTTTATCACCAATAAGTAAGGGCTTGTGACTTAATCAAGTACAAAATATTACATACACATCTTATCGATCGCGCTGAAAATCTTCTGATCTACGAAAACCAAGTTGAAAAGTCCCTGCCATTCCATTCATAAACATGTGTTTATACACCCACGAGATATGAACATTTTCTGCTCTTAAGTAAAAAAATTACTAAAAAAAACTCCAACTATAAAAGGTACGTAACTGCCCCGAGAAGTAGTAGAATAATATCGGTCCCAAACTCTGATAAAAGAAGAGTTGAGAACTGGTCACAAAAAAAACTCAGACGTCAACACAGTAGCCATTAAAAAGGTGCCCATGTGATGGGCTACGTATAGAGCAAATCTATGAAAAGAGATGATGTTAAACTGATGGCATTTAGAGCTGTTCCTCAGCGGCCAATAAATATTTACCTCAAAACACTTTAAAATACCTGTTTTGAAGGTATGATGATGATGCAGACAGGAAATACCAATACTTCAATGAAAAATAAAAAAGTTCGATCACCAATTAAGATTAGAGAATAAAAAACTTGCTGTTATGAGACTTTTACTGAACACCTGTGAAACACACAGATGTAATATTTGTCGAGGTTTCATAAAAAAAATCCTTTGGGATTTAAGCTAACTTTATGGAGATCGTTTGTTCTGAACGAAACGATGTCATGGTTTCTACCACACAGGCGTGAATGTCTCTGCACGCAGGTGTGAAAAACCCGCTGTGCCTTTCTTAACCTGAGCAGCGATATGCACTTGGCAGTTAGTCAACTGTGTAAGGTTACAGTTATAGGTAGCATCACAACTTCATGCTGAAAAAACTTGCTGAGAACCAGAAGGTTAATAACTTCTGGAGCCAACGACTATACACTGAAAATGTGTAAAGTTAAAATATATGCAATATCTATTGAAGTCAATGGCATTGTTCACAGAAACAATGTTCTCATCAAAGCTTTGACTCAGTCTATACTTCTTCGTTTCTCTTCCGGCAAGCTTCTCAGGAATAAGGAAAAATCATTCGGAATTCTTTCTATTTACTTGTTCTTTTTCTAGTCGATGTACTGTTTCCTCACCTCTCTCGGCGGCTTCATCAGGACTGGATTATAAATCGACATACTGATGAAGCTGCCTAGAGAGGTGAGGAAACAGTCCGTCGTCTAGTAAAGGAACAAGTAGTTAAAAAGAATCCCTAATTATTTTCCCTTATCCCTGAGAAGCTTGCCACAAGAGAAAAAGAAGTATAGGCAGATTCAAAATCTTGATAAGAAAATATCTGCAAACAATGCCAGAAATTGTTAATATATATATATATATATATATATATATATATATATATATATATATATATATGAATAATGGCTCCTAACACGGTACTTCAAATTTATTTTTTCATTGCTCAGTATACGGATCTCGATTACTTTGCTGCATTTGTTTTATACTTACGAGAGGGAAGGGTCTTAAGACAGATTTTAAAAGTTGACTGAGATGGAAAATGATACTTGACTCAAACTGGATCATGGAAAAAAACAAAATTATGATGATCAACTTCTCTCTCTGACAAGTCTGATCCTAAGTCGAGCCATCCACACGACTGTGAAAACGAGTTCGTCATCTTAGTAGACCTAAGACCTGATGTAGCATAATATCCTTTTGGTGGGTTGCAGTCTAGAAGGCCACATCAGACCTATTCATTTCAACACCTTTGCCCATTCCCGGGCTGTCTTCAAGCAAGGGCCCGTCTGGGCACAAGGCCGGCTTTATTTAAACTCACTGGATAAAATGGTGGGAGGGGGGGGGGGAGTTCAGTATACGGTTACCGCTCTTTCACTGTATAAACGCTAATGACAGTTGCAGTGAATTTGAGTCGTCTGGAGGAAGTTTAAATGAGCCACAATAATGTCTGGGAGACCATGGAATGAGAGAGACGACAATGTGAATGAAATTGCAATATAGAGAGGCTTTCTCAGCCTAGGTAATTATTACTTGAGGATAGATACTATCAAATAATTAAAAGATAAACAAACGCAGGTTATATCATTTTAAGTATTATGACTCAAGGATCATCTAAGCGCACGGAAAGAGAGCTTGACCAGAGATTTTGCCTTCGTTCTTACACTAGTTATACTGACACCCAGGTTCGAAACCAAATAGGATATTACGATCCAATTTACTTGTCGCGGAGGGTTCCTATTAAAGATGAACCTACTAGTATGAAAACGGTAGTTGTTACACAGAATCCTAAGATCTGCATAGACTGGAAAATACGATATCGAAATCTGCAAAAAGATTGGAATCAAAGAAGTTGGTAACTGTACAACGCAAAAAAGTGGGTGGGGGAGCGGAAGGTATGAAAAAGAAAAAAAAAGAGAAAAAAAATTATGAACAGAACCCCCTTCAGCCGGGGGTAAACCGAGGTGATAGTCACCAGGCTTTAGACAATACCGTGGAGGAGGCAGACGCGAAGCTAATATGCAAAATGAACTAAGGAAAGTAGCTGGGTCCCGCATATTGTCTTCTCCTTACCACACGCTGCTGGACGGATAACTAGGCTCACACAGTTCCGCTGTATTATATTCTCTTGACGAAACTCAAGCTATCTAACGCACCTTGAACGCGATAGGGAAAACAGCGGATAAAGTCGTTTATTGACACTTCCAATGAAAGGCGGAGATAGACGATAACAAGGACAGAATAAGTGGCACGAACAGCAAAGATAGAAAACGCCACAGCCAGACATCTCGCGCGCACACAGGTCATAACGACGGCCAAGGCAAAATATTGTTTAACGTTTGGATTCAGCCGCCCCAGGCAGCAGACGGGCCCTTACGGCCAGTGAGCGTAAGGGCGCAAATGAGCCCTGGCCTCGGGTTATTCTTTTTGAAATGAAAATGAAGTTATGTGGATTCACGCCAGAAGCCAAGGTGACGTCGCAAATTGAATTAAATTGATTAAAGTTGGGAAAGATAAAACTTACAAGCAAGATTAGTTATGTAGGCTTTGCCTTACGCTTGTTTTTTATTCCGTATATTTTTTGTATGCGTCCCTCCAAAAGTTAGGCCTATCCAGCACATAAGTCAATTTGCCGTGGATTTGGATCGTAATCCGCCGCTGGTGCTAAATACCCCGCTTAGTCTATTAAATAGGATTTAATTGGTGTTATGACAGCGTTTCCACTGAGGTTTTATTAAAGGTTATGTCTTGGTCCTTCACAAAACCGGGGATTACAACGTACATTAAAGGCTGTGAATTACGACTACAATGTGGCTATAATACGGGAAGAACATAGCGGGAATTTGGCGCGAATATTGGCCGTTGGCTCCCACTAGTGGCAGGATTTTTTAATTACGGCGTGATCATAGTTTGTTCATATTGCAACGACTACTGCGCCGCAGCAAAGTTAACCCGGATTTACAATAATCCCAACTAGCAGTCCGATACAAAAGTCCTTACATTTCGAAGGTAAAGATTTGATAAGTTTCTAAAGGTAAATGTAAAAAATAGTTCTTGTAATAATACTAATTATTACTAAGACGCTCTTGAAATACAAGTATGTAATTAACCTGTGAAGTTACTACACACACAGACATTTTATACATACATACATACATACATACATACATACACATATCTATATATATATACATAAGTATATATATGTATATATATATATATATATATATATATATATATATATATATATATATATATATATATATATATATATATATATAATATATAAATTTGTCTCCTACCAACATCAGTATGCATCGTTGTAATATAATGTAAAATCACTTTAACTTAGATACAGAAACTTAAGTGGCTGAAATCGTCATTTATTTTTAACTTCCTCAACTACTTGCAACCAAATAACCGCCCACCCCCTTCTCTCTCTCTCTCTCTCTCTCTCTCTCTCTCTCTCTCTCTCTCTCTCTCTCTCTCTCTCTCTCTCTCTCTCTCTCCTTGAACAGTCCATATTAGAAGCGTAATAAGAGTTTTATACTTCCCTCGATCATCTTCTAATATTCCTCTAGAGAAATAGATTCCCAGAATAGCATAATGCAAGACGGAAAAGACGTGGAAACGAGCCAATCAATGAGGGAAGACGTTCACTCAGACACTGCTACACTGCTACAAAACAGAACGTGGGTGGGTGTGTGTGTGAAGGAGGAAGGGGGGTGGCCGGTTAAGGTGGGGGTAGGAAGAGCAGGAAAGGGAGAGAGAAGACACGAAACACTTTACTTTCATTTGATTTTTCTTTCATCTTTCTATAAGAGCGTTTTATTTCCAGAGACAGGTGACGACATCACGATACATATAAGATAGTCATTCTTCTTCTAGCAAACATGCAGTTTAAGACGAGGACACCACAGCAGTTACTGCATCATGCAACCTCCAATGAGGAATCAAAGACTAACCACAGAGTTTTCACAGTATATTACTCTATGCTTGCTGATTCGCATTTCTTAATTTTCCGGGATCCTGAAGAGAAACTACCACAGCGTTCCGTTCTGGGTCTGCCAAGTTTCAACCAGTTCAAGAGAAACGTGTTACTAAAGGGTTACAGACCCAGATAATAGAGATGCAATGATTCTAACAAAACAATGATTGGTTTTATATAATCTTGACATTTTGTTGAATGAAACGAACAATACTTTTTCAACTTGAAATCAACAAAGGGTTTTATTTCTGTGGAAATTCTGACTAAACTAAGTGCCGTAAGCTACATAAATTGATTTATAATTAAACTACTTATTTTTCCGATGACTGCAGGGTTCCCGAACAATTATGTTTAATTTTAGTTTATTCTGAAAAAACTACAAACTCTAGGTACATATTCCGCCATATTTTACTGCTATTCTTATTACGATGGCCACACTATCAAATATTTAACAAAAATAAACATAGTAACCATGATACAAAAGGTGAAGTGAGAAATTCAAGTTTTAAATACTATCGTCTGATGTGCTATTCCACTTAGTGCACAAAATATACCTGAGTTACCTGAGCTCTCAGAGTTACCACTGATTCGGAGATTTTTTTTTAGCTAGCACATGAATGGCAAGTTTCGCAAATGCAAGAATGTACACAAAGATCCTAATTATCTTAAATACTGCTACTGCTGCTGCTGCTGCTGCTGCTGCTATATTATAATAATAATAATAATAATAATAATAATAATAATAATAATAATAATAATAATAATAATAATAATAATAATAATAATAATAATATTATTATTATTATTATTATTATTATTATTATTATTATTATTATTATTATTATTATTATTATTATTATTATTAATGAAGAACGACTAAACTTCAATCTCTCTCAGTACAGCTAACCTCGACATGGCCGCTACTTTCAAAACTGTTTAGTGTCTCCCTTTTTTTTTCCCTAGGAAAAAATATTCTCTCTCTCTCTCTCTCTCTCTCTCTCTCTCTCTCTCTCTCTCTCTCTCTCTCTCTCTCTCTCTCTCTATAATTATGGGGACTGTACAATGATCAACAAAATCCTGAGGAGACAAGACATTAGGAAAGACTACTCAGCAACTTTCCCTATGTAACTCATGCTCAATCTCTCATTCTCTCTCTCGTTACTACCTAACTGACTACTTCGCCAACTGTTGTATTACTGTTGCAAATAAAACCAAAATAAAACTGTATCTTTAGAGAGACAGGGGTAAGAAGCTTCAGAAAATATCGACACTGCATTAATGAAAACATGGAAATATTCGTCGTATCACAATGACCGGTTAATTAATAATTTTGGAGTCATTGGCACAGTTTATCGCATCGGATCCACCTCGCCAGACTCAGTTTTCAGAAAAAAAAAAACTTTAAAAATGAAGCGCAAAGGTTCAAAGGGGTTAACTCATGTTTTATCATCGTTCACTAATCTCTTGAAAAAATGATGCGGATCTGCCTTGAAATAATTTAAGAGTGCCCTGGAAGTTTGCACTTCACTCAGCTTCTGTTCTGGTGTTAACATTCATGGCACCCAATATTCAATTAGTTTCCATGAATCTGAGAAGACAGTGAAATTAGTGTATGCTGAACTAGTACTGATGTCCCATTTAAGTTTCTGAATCTCCTGGCAGGGAATCATCTTTTGCAATTGTCCTTAACTTTCTTGAATTTAGCAGCACTATTCTTAACGACGGAACTGGGTGGGTAATCCACATCAGGGGTGTTTATTAACGTCTTAATGAAATTTCATTTGGGGTTATATCCTTCTTCAGAAGAACCTTAGTCAGCGTAGCCTTCCTTTTTACCCTGTTGGTCGCGAGTTCGAATCTCCGACCGGCTAGTGAGGAACAAGAGGAATTTGTTTCTGGTGATAGAAATTCATTTCTCGCTATAATGTGGTTCGGATTCCACAATAAGCTGTAGGTCCCGTTGCTAGGTAACCAATTGATTCTTAGCCACGTAAAAATAAATCTAATACTTCGGGCCAGCCCTAGGAGAGCTGTTAATCAGCTCAGTGGTCTGGTTAAACTAAGATATACTTAACTTATCCATTTTGGGATTTTCCTTAAACTAAACAAATTTTAAAGTGTCTTAGCTGTAAATAATTAAGTTTTAGTGCACTGCCATGTAAATGATTCCATTTAGAAGTCACATTAAAAATGTTAGTTAATGCTCTTCTTCCTGAACAACGGGGACAGGGCCGAATGACGCAAAATTCGAAGGGAGAAGTGTACACCTGAGAGTGCAAAAGTATTTGTTGAGGCTGTAAGGAGTCAAATTTATAGGGTGAAGACATGAAAGATACCAGGAAAGACAGAATTACATGTGAGACAATGACACAGTGTGCAGTAAGATTTTTATGTAGAACGTAAAACAGATGACAGAATGATTGATAGAGAAATGGGGTTTTAAACATGGGTTGTTTATATGGAACCAAATAGAATATTGTATAACTGACAGAGATGCAACAAGAGGTCGCTGAAGATGTAAGAGATTAAAAGTTGTTTCTTAAGAACGATTAAAAGTTTATGATTCAAGTGTAGCAAGTAACAATATGAAGGTGACACGAAAGTATAAGATGAAACGTGTTTTAGAATCATATTGAGAGAGTGACTGGTTTAGTGTAAAAATGGGTCTGAGGCAAAGATGCATCGCATCTCCACTGATATTCATAGTCTTCATGGATGAAGAAATGTAAGAAATCACAGAATGGCCATATACGAGCAAATTAAGGGATCAAAAAAGTGGTTATATATGAATTTAGAAGCGGCTGATACTTGCAAATGATAAACTTTTCAGTTGAGATATGGGCAATTAAATATTTCCTTACTCCACAAAACTAGCGACGAATCTCTCGACATCTTCAACGTTTTTTCCTTCAGTCCATTCAGCATCAATATCTAATTTAAAATAAGGTAATGTACATTGTAAAATGAAATTTACCCGCAAATTACGTTTCTATTTGCAAATGTAATGATACCCCAAAAAAAAGCTTTTATCCTGAGTCTTGGCAGCATAATTACTATTTCTACAACTGTCATCCTTAGGATATAAAAGGTTATAAGTGTTGATCTCCTTGATCGCCAGGTACGATATTTTAAGAGAAATCATCCACACCGTCATTTCCAGTACTTTCCATTCGTCCTCCTCCTCCCTCGCTCATTCTAGTTTCCGGCCTCATTATGACCCACC
Source organism: Macrobrachium rosenbergii (assembly GCA_039081455.1). Lineage (NCBI taxonomy): Eukaryota > Metazoa > Arthropoda > Malacostraca > Decapoda > Palaemonidae > Macrobrachium > Macrobrachium rosenbergii. The sequence goes on along the minus strand of JANJGK010000007.1, from coordinate 8,284,133 downwards.
GGCGTGTTAGTAACACCTGTTTAATTTCTTCCAGGCACTGATCTTAACTCTACACCCAACCCTCATCTTTTATCCGGGCTTGGGATCAGCAAGTGGGTATAAATTTTCTTCTCGTTGGAAACTTAAAAAATCTATACTATCTGCAGTGATGAGAGCCAACCTTTTTTTTTAGTGGAAAAAAAAGAGATCTCTGCTAAGGGTACGAATCTTCTTATCATGGCTGCTTTTTCTTTAAGATTGAAGAATCCTGATATGCTTAATGCTCATAGTCCTCTCCCAAGTGTTTTCTTAGGAGTACATATATATATATATATATATATATATATATATATATATATATATATATATATATATATATATATATATATATATATATATATATATAACGAGAAAAGAGAGGATCAAATGGGTGCGAAACATGAGTACAAAATTATCAAGTTATCAATTAAAGGATTAATAATAAATAATTAATAAATGTATTAATCACTGAACAAAGTGGATAAATAGATGCATTTGTCGCATAGCTTATTAGCGTTTAAGACTTTACTTTCTTATGAACACCTCTCTCTCTCTCTCTCTCTGTATTGCCGAGAATCCCACCCCTTCCACTTCCTTCATTAGCATCTTCTTCGCGGTGTTATTGTCTTAAACTTGCAATAAGGCGTCAAATGCGACAGCGCCCTAATACGGGCAACGGTTAGCCAATCTCTCTAATGTGTCCTACGTAAGAATTGATCAAATTATCACCCTCCCCCCAACCACCCCCTCGAATAATTAACCCCCACAGCCATCCCATCCCCCCCCAACATCTGTAATGTCTCCCCTCCTATTCATCCTCAACCCGTCCTCACACATATCCAATCTAAGTCCTCCTCCCTTCAAGTCTCTTGCACTCCCCCCCACCCCCACCCCCCCACAACCCTCTCCCTCCTCCTACTCAACACCCACATCCACCTCCATTCCCTGCCCGTCCTTTTTCTACCCCTGCCACCCTGCCTTCCTCCAGTCCCCAACGACATCGCAACCCCAGCTTCTTTCTTCTCTTCTTCCTCTTCCTCCTCCTCCTCTTTCTCTCTCTCTCCAAGTTCATCTTGAGACAATTATCCCAACCGAAGAGGGCGAAGCAGGGATTACGATGTTTATTTTCTCATGCATACGTTCGAGACAGGTGGAGGAAGAAGACAGGG
>JANJGK010000007.1:8270446-8280446 GCA_039081455.1 Macrobrachium rosenbergii | reverse complement strand
AGAAGAAATTATTTCTTTTTAATGGATCTACACACAAAAGCAGGAATCAGAAGGGAGCATATATTGGCATAGGGCCCCGAGTGGCGGGGAGAGAGAGAGGGGGTGGGAACGGAATTTTTAAAAAATTCCCAGAATGCCTCCGTCGCTCTGTTTTAAAATTTTCCCGCCCTCCCGTTTCGAATTTTTCCTTATCGACTTCAAGAGCGAGAAGAGAGACCGGTAGAAACACAGCTGGAGTCTTTGAAGTGCTCGTGTTTGGTTACTTCATATGTAGCTCACGCTGATATTTTTTGCCTATTTATGATGAATGCACCTTCCCAGAGAGAGAGAGAGAGAGAGAGAGAGAGAGAGAGAGAGAGAGAGAGAAGACGTGTGTGCAGAAGTTAGCTGGTGTGTGAGAGCAGGACATAATTAATTTAAGGCTAGTAACTTCGGCGCACTGAGCCAGAATCGGTATTTTTAGATGGAACTCACTTTTCGATCAGAAAAGAAAAAAAACACTGAAAAAACCCATCTCAGTGTCTAGTTTTCTCCAACGCTCGTCTCCCCCCGCCAGGAAACCCCGCGCCTTTTCTTAGGCTTGCAATCCCCCTATTCTTCTCATTCTTAACTGCTTCTTCTTGACCTCCATGTTCTTGGTACCGTATTCTTAATTCTCCTTATTCCCTTTACACGAAACTCCCGACTAGGACACGGACAGCAAATTAATGCCGGTCTCTTATCCGGTTTCATCTACGTGCGCTTCTCATCTGGGCGGGCGTCACACACCGGGACTTGTGCAACTTAATGAAAGTTAAAGGAAACAATCAAATGAAGCCTCCGCGGTGTCGTCTTGGGAGATGAGGGAAGGGGGAAATCAAGGAGCTGTAAAGAGAGAGAGAGAGAGAGAGAGAGAGAGAGAGAGAGAGAGAGAGAGAGAGAGAGAGAGAGAGAGAGCGCACAAACGTGGGTGAATATGATAATGATCTTTGACTTCGTTCTCGTAGCCATTTGATTCACAATAACGATTTAATGCCTAGAAACGACACAAGACGGGAGGGGTGCGCCTCTTACTTGCTACAAATGAGTTGTATTTTATAAAAAATCTCATAATCACATGAGTTACTAAAATGGTGAAACAGTCTATACTGATGTAAGCGTAGATATATATTTAAAAATACATATACAACGACAGCTTTCGAGGACCTTTTCGATTCTCCTTATCAACAGATTGATAAGGAGAATCGACAGATTCTCGAACGCTCTCGTGGATTATATATTTTTAAATATAAAACTACACTTATATCAATGTGGATTTTTTTACCAATGATTTATATGCAAAGGCGGATACAATCAAAGAAAAAAATACTATAGAGATGAAACTCCCCCGCATGTGCACAGACATAAAATCAAGACATCTTATCAAGAACAAAATTTCTATCACAAAGCTGCCAGTTTGACATAACGATTTGTATGGCTTCTGTTACTTGAAGTGAACTATTTGTTTCTCATATTTGTAATCTCTGCGTGATTTAAGATGAGAAAACGGGTATCATCGCTTGCCTCTGCAAATATATATTCACCTCAAACCTCGACATATTCCAATGCCGTCCGCGGTCAAAAACGGCAGTAGGATATCTCTCTAACTTAAACAGACAGTATGACGTCAGCTCAGTCTGTCAGTCTGTTAACAACTGGCCCATCAAAGAACCAGTCAAATCGATTGACAGCTGGATAATCCATGATGAATAACCAACCAAATATCCTTGCGACAGCCCTCGGTATCGAGGGCCGGTGTTATGTAAACACCTATTAAATTCACCCAGTAATAATTTGTGACCTTTCTTGTTTACAGTTCCACGAAGTCTGAGCGCCGCCATGTCGATAGAAATCTGTAATTTTACATGCCAAATGCAATACTCAGGAACTGGTACACCTAGTAAGGCCAATGCTAGCGCAGACTAATTCAGAATAAACGCTTCAAGAATATAACAACTGCAATAGCTAAGCAGGATGTGACTGAAGGAGAAGCTACGGCCACTCTACATAAAACCGCACGGCGAGCTGAAACTACGCCTGCATGCCACACTAAAAAGTGTGTAGGAAAGGGGGGTTACAGTTCATACTCTTGTCATGTCTATAGATAGTTTAACTGAACACAGTAAAGGTGCTAAGGAACGCTTCGTTAACTGGCAATAACCTATAAGATTTTGGGGTCTAAAGCAACTGCGCCAAATTACATACGTATCAGTATAAATCAAACAAATACTCACAGGAAAAGGTGAACGATGTGGGGGTGAGATTTTATAATAATGCAATAATCAACCACATTCAAATGTTTTCTGATGGTTTCTCCCAGTTGGAGACAAGGTGGCATGCTTTTATTTGCGGCGGGTGTATTCACTAAGATGTCTTAGTTTGTGATATGCTTGGATGAAGAAAGTAACAAAATCTAAACTCAATATTTGCTTGTGAAACCCATTGCACAACAGTGAACAGAAAGGGTAAGAAACGCTCCTTAGCATTCAAAGTAAATGCGTTGCAAAGCGTAATTTCATGCAGTCTTGTGACCTGACCGATGCATTCAAAAGACAATGCCCTGGGATGATACGCGTGACACTGTCCAGAAAGCGTCTTCCGTCAGGCAATCATGGTCGTCGCCGATTGGGCTGATCCGACGCGGAAGGGACGATCTGAACCTTAACATATTGTTCACCTCTCTCTCTCTCTCTCTCTCTCTCTCTCTCTCTCTCTCTCTCTCTCTGTATGTCATACGGTATACCAAACTGCCTAAATAATAAAAAAATTTCCTTTATAATCACAAATTACATATGTTGTAAAATGTATTCCAAGTAGAGTTCGTGACATTACTGACTGACAGTGAAATTGTTTGTACTTGCAAGAGATTGAGTACAAGTTAATACTGAATTACACAAACAAAACGTAAACAACACACACAAACATACACCGGTATATATATATATATATATATATATATATATATATATATATATATATATATATATGCGTATATAAACACACACACACACACATATATATATATACATACATACATTGCCATATAACAGAACAAGATGATAGAATAAAGGAAATTATTTTTAACGTTGATTTCAGGGTAATATGACTTATTTCAAGGCATAATACTAAAACTCGTGACACTTGTGGACGGATGAACCTAAATTTGTTAAGTAACCCAAAGGATTGATTCAGTGACTGGGAATATTCTGGCGTCACAATTACCAGGTCACTGACGACGAACCCTGAAAAGGGATAATTTTCCAGTCAAAGAACTGCTGGAGATTTGGAGCACTAGAATACCGAGCAGATGTTCCCATTCTAAGAGCTCTTGAAAATTTGAAGAGCTCCACAAACTGAAGGAATGATAATGAATGTCACCGTAATTTACTCAGGATGTATTTTCCAACAGAAGGACTCATTTCCACCAACAGAAGGACTCATTTCCACGCAGTCTCATCATGGAGAGAAGTAAAACGATAGTTTCATAAATACTTACCGAAAGAACTAATGAAGCCCTTGCTTTTCAGTTGAATGAATATCTATCTTTGACAGACAGGAATTCTAAAAAAAAAAAAAAAAAAAAAAAAAACTCAAATTACCAAGATTTTTCAGTTCGTAAAAAGACGTGGAAAAGTTCCTGATAGCGATGAAACCAGTCTGTTACGTTGCTCCTCGAGAAAGGGGATCGAATCAATTTCAAGTCTCAGATTATGTCGTGTCTACTCCGAAATCTGCAAATTCAGGAGTAGTGCGAACTTCCAAATAATGTTAGAATTCATCACAACTAGTAATCGTGTTTACAAAATTAAATAAATAGCTGCTTAAAACAGACTTTATAACTACCAGTCACTGTATCCAATCCTTGACACTGAAACAGGAATCAGCTGCCTCTTGTAAAAGAAAAAAAAAATAATAAAAAAAATTATTAGTGTGAGCACAGTCCAGAGAACGAAGGTAATCGAAGGAATGAATAGAAGCGCTTTGTCAGGTAAGTAATCCTTTTAAACGCTTCATATGAAGATCTTCGCAAAGACATTAAACAATAACAAGAAAGAAAACAGTAAATAATACAAAGAATTACTTTCTTTTACAAATGATAGTACTTAGAGGAACTAAAAGGAATAAATGGTTGCTAAAACATTAAGAGTCAATAAAACGACCAGAAAGGAACCATTTAACCAAATGATAGGACTGGGAAAATATTGGCTAAAGACCAATATAGCTTCTCCATTTTCACTACCACTAATAAGCAGTCTTAGGATGCGTTCATACTACAGTAGAACATGTCATAAACACATGTGGGCAACTTACTGCAAACATACCATAAACAGGTGGAAAAAAGTCAACGACCGTAATTGGAGAGCGAATCTCTGGCGAATGCTGGATAACCGAATGAAGCAGCGCTGGTTAGGATTGACAATAAGTCGTTAACTTGTATTCCACCTGTTTGTGACGTGTGAATGATCAGTTGTCGGCAAGTGTTTATGACTTGTTTTACTGCAGTGTGGATGCACCCTTACGTATAAAAAAATACACACACACACAAAACAAAAGAATTAAAACTTTGTGTGTACGTTGACGAATTCATGGTCCAAAATAAATAAATTAGTTTTGCATCACCATTTTGGGTAATTTAGCTCACGTTTCCGATTTCCTGGTCATTCAGATATGATACTTACCTAAAGGTCTATTTGCAAAACTTGAGAATGTCCTAAGGCCGAAGTAATTAGGTGAAAGGTTTTTCATACATTGTTACGATATAAGTGCGGATCTGAATACATTTTCACACATTCCCTCGTTAACAATGACCATAGATACATATATAAATGCACATAAAGTGAAAAAACCGAGTAGCAATGTCCACGAGAACATATCACCTCAATGCTTATTTAGGCTGGTTCTTGATATCCTAGTTCCTCATTGGGAGGGGTGGGTACCGTTCTCAGCTGGGCACTCTTCTGGCCCCGCGTTCGAATCTCCGATCGGCCAATGAAGAATTAGAGGAATTTATTTCTGGTGAAAGAAATTCATTTCTCGCTATAATGTGGTTCGGATTCCACAATAAGCTGTAGGCCCGTTGCTAGGTAACCAACTGGTTCTTAGCCACGTAAAATAAGTCTAATCCTTCGGGCCAGCCCTAGGAGAGCTGTTAATCAGCTCAGTGGTCTGGTTAAACTAAAGTATACTTAACTTTTCTTGATGCTCTAGAAAATTTTGTTCAAAAGACAAACGAATAAAGGAATAAGAAAAAGTAATTAGAGTGAAAGGTTTAGCACCAAAAAATTAAATAGCTAAAATACCTAATGGTCGATTGGTCTTTACGAGAAGACACGATTCAATTTAGAACAAGAGCCAAGGAAAATACTTGAAAAGAATAATTGGGTTACTGAGAAACACAACAAAACATACCGAAAACTCTGAGCTTTAACACATTAAATTTTTTTTTTTTATCTGTGCATCTTTTCCTTTAGAAAGGGTGGCACCAGAAAGTATAACCCTAGTTGACAGCCCACTGCAGTCGAGTAATGAGTTTGCACGGAATGATTCTTTACTGTCCGTCCACGCCCGGAATCTAACTTCATGCGCTTCTCTCTCTCTCTCTCTCTCTCTCTCTCTCTCTCTCTCTCTCTCTCTCTACACACACACAAGTATAATAAATACATATATGTATAACATATATATATATATGTGTGTGTGTGTAAGGTTTTCTCGCGCTCTCCCTCATAATATATATATATATATATATATATATATATATATATATATATATATATATATATATATATATATATATATATATATATATATATATATACACACACACACACATATGTGCGTGTGTGTAGTCAGGCTCTCTCTCTCTCCCTCTCTCTCTCTCTCTCTCTCTCTCTCTCTCTCTCTCTCTCTCTCTCTCTCTCTCTCTCTCTCTCTCTCACTTTAGCGAGAAGCTCAGGAGAAAAACCTGGGTAAGGAACGAAACACTTGGGCCATGTAATCTTGAACCACTGCGCCTCAGCTAACCTAAGACCTAGACAAAGAATTACGTAGCTAAGGGTCAGTCGCTTTCGAGATGGAGACGGAACGAAAGAGGAAATGCCAAATTGTGAGAGACCACTGTTTCGTAAAAGTAAATGCATTACAATAACCACACAATCGACATAATCTGAGGTCATCTTTACGCTCCAAAGTCCGAAAATATTCACCGAATATTGTCTCCAGTACGAGAACAGCTAAGAAGCAACATCGGCTAACTTTACAGTACTAAGCACTAAGTCCTGGAGAGAGAGAGAGAGAGAGAGAGAGAGAGAGAGAGAGAGAGAGAGAGAGAGAGAGAGAGAGAGGCGCGCACAAGTAGCTTAATCAGTGACGCCTTTGGCCACCACCACCGTAACTAAGGCAAAAAGAATGGGCACCAATGATCTCCAGCTGGGGGTGTCGACAAACACTGCCTCTGGCGGACGCAGAAAACGGGAAGGAAGGTGAGCGTAGGTGTCAGTAGGCTTAGAGACTTGTTAGTAGGCGTAGGGCTTGAAATCCTAGTCAGTGAGAAAGGAAGCTAGGTGTACTGTCGTTATTATTATGATTAATATCATTTCATTTGCAAACATTCAGATGGTAGGTGACTATATGAGTATGAACTTGTAAGTCAAGATTCCGTGGAACAGAACCCCATGGGTGAAAATTAGCATGAAAAGTTGTAAATAAATGAAGACAAATCAGCAAACAGATTATAAACTGTGAGATATGCACGAGATGCACAGTTCTACAAACTTAGAATTAGGCACTCACATCCTGCCACCAGGATCGGTTCACAGTTTAGCCGTTTGTAATAATAACCATCGTCAAATTAGTTTATAATAATACAAACTTAAGTTACACATTCTTAGAAGCTAGTCAATGAATTGTCTTCAACTAGCCTCATCTGTGATAATGAAAACAATGCAACTGATAAATTTTCTTATTCGTAGTTTTTTTTTTAAGTCTCTTTTAACCTGTTCTACAGTAATGGTAGGGGAGTCATTACTAACTCACAAAAATATGTTTTGGGTTCATTTACCGGTAGAGAGAAGTTCCTCTGATTCATTAACTCGGAGACAACTGTCTCGGTCCATTTACCGATACAACAATGTTTCCGGAGGTTCAGCGAACAGAAACTTTCAGTATCTAAAACTACTTACAGAATCGTTTGATGGTTTCGGGAAACGTAACGCTGTAATGAAATTACATTAAAAATTTACGTATATATTTAGGCAAAAATTAAAACTGAAGCTTAACAATGACAACTGTTATATTTACTTCTCTTCAAAACAGGAGTCAATTCCAGAAGAGAATATTACCTAAAAGGGATTAGCTTATTATCATGAACCACACAACAACGGGTATCTCAGTGCACGGAAGTGAGCCTTGTTGATCAATTCTCGTCAGGTACTAAAATAACTCTGGTTGTTTCTTTTGATGTACTTAAATGTGAATGTTTCTGTTCAGGCATCCAGTTCATTATTTCCATTACGGCATCGAATAAATTTTACAACTTTGTGAGCTTTTCCGATTTTTTTCACTCTTATTCCTTCAAGTTGAGTGGAAAAAAAAAAACATAATGTCATTCAGCACTAGTGAAACTAGAGGGCCGGAAATTCAAAGCAAAAAGATAAAAAGTAATTAGAACGATTACGGAAGGGAAAAAATTGATAAACAATTAAATGTACAGGCGTGAGAAAGACAAAGCAAGCACTAAGTTACAAAGACAATTAACAAAAAGTTGACAACAACTGAAATGAATAAAAAAATCAGAATAGCAAATAAAAGAATTAACTTGAAAAGACGTGACAACAGTTAGAAATGTTGCTAAGATGAAATACAGAAAACCTCCAAATAAAACTCCATCATGATGAAATTCTGACAAAATGAAATTATGGTTTTATTTTTTATCAGAGATTTCACAGCCGGCAGTAAATCTCGAAGGTGAAAAAATATTGCCGCCAGTGAGAAGCAATAACGTAAATGATTTATATTGCTCGATTTTATCTTTAAAATTCTATGATCTGTCAAACGCACATTTTATCTACCTACCTATCTATCTATCTATCTATCTATCTATCTATCTATCTACATATATGTATATGTATATATGTGTGTGTGTGTATTCACATTCACATATATATGTGCGTAAGCGTTAATAAAATCATTCCTCTCTGTAAAAGTGTTATTGATGGCTAGTGTAATTGGAGAAGCAAATAAGGCAAAAGAACCTCACAATAGAGAGAATGTTTTTATTAAGGGGCAGGCGGTTTGCATACATTGGCTATTTAACAAATCTAATTCAAAAGATCACAGAGAGAGAGAGAGAGAGAGAGAGAGAGAGAGAGAGAGAGAGAGAGAGGTGGGGGAGGGGGATGTTTCAGTGCATTCATTAGCGCAGTTCGAGACATCCCTCTCAGCGAACCCTGTTCCGCTATGGCGATGCTCACTCAATTGTTTGCCGCCTTTTGAAGCTTAGATCACGAAGCAACCCTGAATATCCTCAGTAAAGCCAAGGACATATTTTGTTGAAACATGCACAACAGCGTCATCTTTTCGACAAACAGCGCACGTGAAAGCTCCCTGTAAGGTGTCTCAATACATTTTGTGCTCAGTAAGAAAGAAAAAAATGCGTTACTGTACAGCACAAGCAGTGGGAGTAAAAATAAGTAATAATCACTGTGGCCTGATACCTACGGACTCAGATCTGAGACAGATACAAAAAGCTAATTTAGGCAAGTAAAAAAAAAATATCTTGAGTAAAAAGAACGAGAAGAAATAATTAAGGTAATAATCTTGGCACAGGTGCAGTATCTCTAGAATCATCCAATAGAAAACACACCCTCACTCCGTGGAACATTCCCTCGGCGGAACGTCTGTGCCGTTGTATTTCCATGCGTGGCAGAGCTGAAAGAAACTCCCAGACTGATTTGAGACTTGAAGGAAAATACAAAACTCACAACAGGGTCGTTAGTTAGCTTATAAATCCCTTGCAAGTGACACACAGTTTAATTCTTGTGTCATAACATTTCCGATGGAATAATGGCGTTGCCAGACGCACGATGAATACCCATTGTGGCCCCGACCATTATTAGGGGGCATTGTCATGGAAATTAACCCATGAATTCATTTTCGGGAAGGACGATGTATTGCCCCCGACTTAAGGTGTTTGATTATAGACGCTCGAATGTTTTACGGGGCAAGAGTTGATTAAATTACATTCGGTATAGAAGAAGGAGAGGGGAGAACCATGGCGTAAAATTAACTATTCGGCAACTCGGTCAGCTGGAGGGGGTGATAGTAGCGGTGGTGGTGGCATGTTGATAAGGGGGTGGCTGGTCGCGAGGGGAGGCGCTGGAGGGGCGGGGGAAGGGGGAAAGAGCCACCAACAAATGAAAAGCTGTATCGTATAACTTATAACTATCAGAGAACGTGTACCTTAAAGAAACGGGGACAAAGAAATATGCAAAACTCCGGGTGAGTCTTAATGGAAAATAAGCGATTCAGAATGGGATACAAAGCAGCGTATGTCACTTTTATTGTTCTCCTCTTCCAATCTTTTCATTCTCGGCTCAGAGATTTACGGTTTTGCGCCATTCGAAATATGAAATTAAACGCGAATCATAAAAATAAGCAGAATGAAAAGAATGTATTCATTACTTTTTCTGCGATAAAATAATTAGAAGAGAGAGAGAGAGAGAGAGAGAGAGAGAGAGAGAGAGAGAGAGAGAGAGAATGTTGTGGACATCAAAAGAACGTGAGTGAAAAGGTTAACACAGTATAACGATGGTTAACAGGATAACGCATATCCATGAAAGTTATAAAAATTCATAGCTAGTATTCCGAACAATGAATTTATAAAACCAGGTAAAGCATAAGAACGAATTCAGAGTAAGGGGTAAATACAGAATATAACACCAAATTCAGAACATAACAGCAAATTCAAAAAGGTAACGATTTCCTG
>JANJGK010000007.1:8237946-8265446 GCA_039081455.1 Macrobrachium rosenbergii | reverse complement strand
GCACAACTGCCCTGGTCAGAAGACTAATCATGTCGAGTAGGTAAAATGTTTTGAAAAACCACGTAAATTCTGTAATGGTTTGCGGTTTTTTACTTACATATCTTTTTACTTATGTTAGCGTTACTCTCTCTCTCTTTCTGAGTAATATAAATAATTAACTGAATAAATAAATATTCGTCCTATAGTGGGAAAAAATAGACACGAATACGTATCAAAAAAATAGAAGCTTCATGGTTACTGATTTTTTCTCTTTCCCTTAGCATGAATACGTTATCCGTATTAGTATCTGTTGCCGTAATTGTCAATTATTAGGAGGAGGATGTTCGAATCCTCATTAAATACGTAATCTATAATCAGTAATAATTTCCTTGGGCAAAATTTCGCCCGTGAACTAAAACCATTGCCCCTAAAGTCAGCCCCAAGGATAATTTTTCACAAATTAATCTCAGGCCAGTAATTACATAAAATAATTTAAATTCAAGCATAGCCGATCCGGATGGAGACTCACCCTTATTCATAGATGGCGCATGGGTCGTAATGGCTGCGTTCAGGAGACTCCTTTTCGCGGAGGTTAACCGTACTAAACGAGCCTTGTAAACACATGGCATAAAGATGATGTAGGACATTAAATATGCAATTATAAGAAGCAAGTTTAATATATTCCAGCGCAGCTACTACTTCTCTTTGAAGGGCCCTGTTGCTGCGCTGTTAAAAGGAAAAGTGATTTCCGTTCTGGAAGGTAAAGCACACAAAAGCCCAGACGTTCATGGAATTGCGAACGCTGGGGTAATTTTCATACGTCTAGACGCAGGAAAAATGTTCAGAACGTCCAAAATCAAAGTGATGAACACGGCTGGTGCTTTCCTTTCGTTTAAAGCGGTGAAGCCTTCGGAAATCTGTAAATTTATCTATTACTACTGAGCAGTTAAGCATTCCGAAAGTTGTTATACATTCTGATTTCGAATTTTCTTAAAACGTTTACCCATAAATATTTCACAACCCAAAATAAGTTTTTACGCGAGGTTGTGGCCTTCATCAGCTTAACAAGCGGGATACTAATGAAATCAGTCAGATGAGAATTAGGAGGTCAAGGATCGCTGGGGTAGAGAACAGTAGCGGAAAAAGACTGAAATGTAAAGTTTTAACCGTTCTGGCGTCACATTCAATGAAAGACTTATTTACATGACCGAAGTATATCAATTCAAGTAAAACACGTCACATCCAACAAGCTATACTGCGAATTAATTGGTCCTGCGTCACTTGGAACCGTACAAATTGCCTTAGAGTTTATATACTGAATGCTTCTGGACTAGCACGGTCATCAGAGTTCTGACATCGCTTCGCTGATCGGGAAGGAAGCACAGAAGTGAAAACCTTACTTCCTTTGGAGGACTGACTAAGAAATACACAGAGATCTATTTTTCTCACGCTACAATAAAAATACATTTGAAAACACATTAATAAACAAGCTCTAAAAATCATAAATAATGCATATACATAAACTTTTGCATATTACTTTCTTGCGAATACATTTCAAAATGAACATCATAGACATATTTATCCTATATATTTCTCTCTATCTGTATATATACTGTGTGTGTATATATATATATACATATATATATATATATATATATATATATATATATATATATATATATATATATATATATATATATATATATATATATATATAGAGGAAACTGAAGTACAGAGTGTAGACTTTCTCCTCTGAGGAATTCTTAAGCAAACTAAACAAACCGTAAAAGATTATAGAAGTTGCTATGCTTTACATCAAAAATAAAAATAAATAGTAACACTGAGGAGGAACAGTGTCATGGATTAACCCATGAACTGGATTAACCAAGCAGAGGTTAAGGATATTAAGATGAATTGCTGGTACCCTTGTTTTCTCTTTTAAAAGTCCCTCAAACATCTAAGCATCCTAGCGTCACTAGCATGAAAAAGAATAACAAAGTAGTATTAAGAAAGCATTGTGTTCCACTGACTGCGAACTAATGCTGATTGTTAAGCCTCGCAACTAGTTATTAGCAGTCCACCTAATTACCTATTCACAGGGATGTCAGTGTGTGTGACTGCATTAAAATACAAGTATCCTATGCGTAATGGGGACAGGGCATACAGACCAGCAATTAAATTAATATTACTTTCATTTGCTTGGTGTACTGATGCAGGTTCTGAGGGGTTTCTAGAGACAATATTATCACATTCTGTTATGCCACTAAGGGGACATTCAATTCTACATGATTTTTTTACTTAGTTGTGCAAAAAGATCTCTTATTCTTTTGGCTGGGTCTAACTGAATATTTACATTAACTTTTTCTGACTTTCAATTCCTTACTCATCTTTGCCAGATAAAATGAATGGCAGTTCATACATGGGATTTTAAAATCAATGTTGATACTCTGTAGATGACAATTTCTTATAAGAATGTTTTTTTTACAATGAAGTGACACGAAAAGATTACTTATAGACTGAATATTTTCAATACTGATTTAATAAAACCAAGCCAATTACTTTTATTGAAGAATGTCTTCAAAGATTTACTGTAGCACAATTCCTTGTCTTTCCAATGTTATGCGGTTCGTGATAGAGGCTTTCGAGACTGACAAAACGTAATGTTCGCAGGAACACTGAAAGAAGATATTTTTGTATTACCATATAAAAAAAGGTTCACGTCGAATTATTCAAACAACCATCTTTTTCTATATCTTGCGTATTTGATAGATGGGACTTGTACAATAGCCAAAAGGTCATCTACAAACCGAAACCATGGTACAGATATGGGTTTGGTAATGATGCGGATATCCCTAATTTATCTTTGGTAGACATGTGAAAAAAATATGTTGAAATAATGTACAGCACAGAAGCTTCTGCGTGTATGTACGTATGTACATACATGCATGTATTACACACACACATATATATACTATATATATTATATACATACATACACACATACATACATACATATATATATATATATATATATATATATATATATATATATATACATACAGTATATACATACATACATACATACATACATACATACATACATACATACATACATACATACATACAGTACTGGTAATCTTCTTAGGCACGCAGACATATCATTCAATTGTATTCCACACAGGGAAAATGAAAATGTAAATTTTTAATAAGCATGAAAGCAATGAAATGATTATTTATGAGATATTATGCAAGTGAGGAATTTCCTACATGTGCCAACCTGGGAAGTCACCCAAAAAAACAAATTTTGAATCATAAGATTTTATTTAAGAGCATAGGTTTTCTTGCAAGAAATGTTATGGAGTCACTTGCATTTTTTTAACGCAAAAGAAAGAACTTCTCTTTATCTCCTGGTTTATATAAATTAGATCTTTTTCTTTTACGTTATGAGACGTCAGAACAAACTGAATAATGTTATTAATGTTATTTGTTAACCATCATTCAATATTGTGTTACAATGCATTTACTTTTATGCGGACATATAACCTCATTTGACACAAAGGTGATTTTCAATAGTTTACCTACCATTTTTATTTTATTGTACTTTGTTACCACTATATGTTTTAATTTAAAACACTAGTTTTTGGTAACGATATCAATGTTTTTAAGAACAGCCAAACAAGAGCTATAGTCAACATTTTTATCCCACTGGGACGTTTCGGCTTTAACACACTAGGCCATTTTCGAACTAAAATAGAGGCAAAACACCAAAACATAAAACTTTATACTAGTAAAATACAAATCAAAGAAAGGTCACACTCGAGAATAATTTTTTATAAACTACGTTACCATAAAAAAAACACACTATTCAGAAAAGCAAACATAGTGACTTAAAACTAATACAGTTCAGTGAATTACAACAGCCAAATTTCTTGAGTTTGGTTTCTTTTTCTTAGTTTTATTGGCTATTGTAATTCACTGAGTTGTATTAGTTTTAAGTCACTATGGTTTCTTTTCTGAGTAGTGTTTTTTTTTTGCGGTGACGTAGTTTATAAAAGATTATTCTCGAGTGTGACCTTTCTTTGATTTGTATTTTGCCTCTATTTTAGGTCGAAAATGGCTTAGTGTGTTAAAGCCGAAACGTCCCAGTGGAATAAAAATGTTGACTATACCGCTTGTTTGGCTGTTCCTGATGAGGATCAGATTCCCTAGAAATCAATCTCTAGCAACTATGTTTTTAAGATTTTAGGCCTTCATTGTCAAATTTTTTTTTCTTAACAAAGCTCCAGGAAGAGGTCCACTATCAGACGAAACTGTTCAGCATCTTTAAGCATTTACGTTTTCCACTTTCCCTTTGTGGAATACAATCTATATGCTGTATATTATTTATATAAATAAATATATATATATCTATACATGTGTGTAGACATATATACTATATACACATATGTATATATATACATATATATACTGTATATATATATTATATATATATATAAATATATATATATATATATATATATATATATATATATATATATATATATATATATATATATATATATATATATATATATGTATGTATATTTGAGACTTTAGAGTGTTTCAAAGTTTGTTCATCACCACGGAGGACCATTATACAGCATTTTTCACTGCTAAAGTTCATTTTTATATTAACTTAAGGGAATATGAATCTTTAATTCATAACTTTTAACTGAAAACATCTTGTTAATTGAGGCTTTATTGTGACACAATGGCTGTAACTAAACTAAAAAAATTAATTCTAATGAGTTTACTAAACTTCGAGCAATAACGAAGGTAACTAGGCCCAGTGGTTCATTTCAAAATCATCTTCTGCATTGGTGATTTCAAAGTTAATTTTATGCTTGAGCCTTTACATCGTAAATCAAGCGCTTCTAACTTTAATCAAATCATTTCCTACGATGACTATTTGTTTTTAACTCTCATAGCAGAAAAATATATACAGTAAATTCAGCGAATGTTTTCTTTAACTGTATCAATGCCAAGACAATAACAACACAAACTAATGTTTATTTCTTCACCAAAATTTAGATCAGTTAAGTGACTAAAGTGCGGGTTGTGAACTGTAAATCCTCCCGGTGGCAGTAATGCCACCTAGGCGTTTTATTAGCAACATGGTTTTTTTTTTTTTTTATCAGGGAAAACAGACCTGGTGGGATTCAGGAACAAAACAACACTCATTCATTTACAATAATGGAAAACCTCGAATGCTAACAGTTTTTCATAGTTTAACTAGAAATGATACCAGCAGATAGCACCACTGTTAACTTTGAAATATGCGACTGAAACATTGAGATGAGAACTATATAGTTTTGAGGCTTTCTGCATAATTCATACTATTTAAGAGGATATGAACTATTATACAGTAAAGAAAGAAAAAAACTTTAAAATTGTAGTATCAGTAATAACGCCACATTAACATGTATTCATTAGTGTGTGTATATATATATATATATATATATTACATGCATACATATATACATATTTATATATATATATATGCATATAAATGTGTGTGTGCATGTGCCAGAATAACTCTGAAACACACCGAGCAATTTCAACCAAACTTGGTATACATATGACTCGCTAATTTATCTGGTAAAGAATAATGTGGGGATAAGACATCACTGGCGCCAAAGGGGGGGTTGTGGGAAGGTGGTGACATGTAAAAATAACCGAAAACGACAGTTATTAGTGTCTAATCCACAGTTTTCGAGGTCACTGAGATTAATAGCGACACTCCTGATGCCCTTTAAGTCCAAGTGCAGCCCTGATAGTAAGGGGGAGGGATGAGAAGGGGTGGGAAGGTGGTGACATGTAAAAATAACTACAGTTATCAGTGTCTAATCCATAGTTTTTGAGGTTACTGAGATTAATAGTGACACTCCTGATGCCCTTTAAGTCCAAGTTCAGCCCTGATAGTAAGGGGGGGGGGGTTGGTTGTGGGAGAAGGGGTGAAAAATAAAATGTTATAAATGACAGATATTAGTGTCTAATCCATAGTTTTTGAGGTTGCTGAGATGAATAGTGACACTCCTGATACCCTTCAAGTCCAAGTTCAGCCCCGATAGGAATAGGGGGTGAGAAGGGGTGAAATACAAAATGTCAAAAATGATGGGTAATGTGGCTGAAACAACTATCTTAATAGGAAAGGGAGAGGAGGAGGAGGAGGAGGAGGAGGAGGAGGAGGAGGAGGAGGAGGAGGAGGAGGAGGAAGAGAGAGAGAGAGAGAGAGAGAGAGAGAGAGAGAGAGAGAGAGAGAGAGAGAGAGAGTTTATCAGTTGTCATTCAGAGTTTTCCTGGGCAGCGGCGCGTTGATCAGCTAATATATATATATATATATATATATATATATATATATATATATATATATATATATGTATATATATATATATATATATATATACTGTATATATATGTACATATATATAGATAGATAGATACATAATATGTTATAACCAAAATGACCTCATAACCCATCGACTGCTTCACACTTTTTTGGGTATGCTTGTTACCACAGATGGATAACAATACGCCGTTCTGACATGACGGTAGCAGGTTCAAATCCTGCTACAGGCGACAGAATGTCTTCATTTGGTTTTTCATGTAGATATTAGCCTTTGAAGTGACAGGCATATCCGAAAAGTACGAATAAATCGACAAGTTAAGAGGTCGCTGTGGTTAGATTATACACACACACACATATATAAATACATATAAAGATATATTATATATATACTGTATATATGTGTATATATATAGATAAGTATATATATACTTTTATATATATATATATAGAATGCATATTCATATGTACATGAAACATGTATCAAACATGAATATCCATGATGAGGACGAAGGCGCAATGCAAAAGCAAAGCAAAGAAATCCGATTAAGTGGAAAGCATGAAAGCAGCATATTGCAGACGTAATAACAGCAATAAGCAGAGCTTCTAAAACCGCGTATTAAACTTCAAACGCCGAGATCGGGCCTTGCCCCTAATTGTATATGCGGAAGGGTAATCTTATGCGCAGTGACTAATCATTCCTTTTTGGATGAACTAATTTGAACATACATCTTTCACGACGGCCCATACATCTTCGAAAACAATCTCCCTTCCTCCGGGACCTCCCCTGTCAAAGAAGGCCCTCGCTTATTCGCTGCAGGAGGAGGAGCAGGAGGAGGAGGAGGAGGAGGAGGAGGAGGAGGAGGAGGAGAATCCTCCGAGGGTGAGCATCGCCAGGATCCTTCTTCGGGATATATACACCCTGCCTGCCACATTAAATTCTCTCTCTCTCTCTCTCTCTCTCTCTCTCTCTCTCTCTCTCTCTCTCTCAGTGTGAGGCCTATATTTTTTTCCTCTCTGGTTTTTTGTCTTT
Organism: Macrobrachium rosenbergii; assembly: GCA_039081455.1. NCBI lineage: Eukaryota > Metazoa > Arthropoda > Malacostraca > Decapoda > Palaemonidae > Macrobrachium > Macrobrachium rosenbergii. The sequence continues at coordinate 8,258,049 of JANJGK010000007.1, read as the reverse complement.
ATTTATCCATATGTATTTTTCTCACCCTCTGTGTATGTATGTATGTATGTATTTATATACAGTATATGCAAAAATAAATATAGTAAAATTCTCTCTCTCTCTCTCTCTCTTTCCACCTCGGGGACGTTAACTGGATGGGAAGGGTTGGGGGGAGGAGCTGAAGAAGACAAGAGAAGGGATGGTTACTCGGGTGGCGGTGGGGAGGGGTGGAGATCTTTTGGTAGGAGGGTTGGTGGGGGTGGGGGCCATCAAAATGAATCCTCGTATGGTGGAATTATGCAAATGAGCTTCTTGACTACCTTGAATCATAAAGATTTTAGCGACATTGTTCCACGGCGGGGTCCCTTCGGGCCCGTCTCTGGCCTTGTCGGTGGTAATTTCCTCGAGTTCAGAAAATGAGGGAGATTCGCATTTGTACTGTGAGAGAGAGAGAGAGAGAGAGAGAGAGAGAGAGAGAGAGAGAGAGAGAGAGAGAGACAGAGAGACTCACCAGCACCCTCTGACGAATGTAGAATATTTGCGACTTCTACCAAGGCAAACTGCGCACATGTACACACATACAGCTGAGAACACTACAAAAATATGCAATTAAACTTTCAGTACAAGATGCGATATACAAACGAGCGGGCGCGCGCGCACACACACACACACACACACACACACACACACACACACACACACACACACATATATAAATGAGTAATAGTCGGAAGGATATTTTACTAATTAACTGGCCAAAGTTCCGAGGATCATCCCATTTCAAGGGTAAAAGAGGACTTATTGATAATATGTGAATAAAAAACTGTCAACGCCATAAAACTTAAGGGAAAAGTAAAAACTAAAAAAATTGAAATCTGTACAAATTACATAAAAGTGAAAGATGAAAATGAAATTCTTAAAAAAGGAAGTTTTAGAAAAAAATTCTCAAAATTACCAAATAACACCAAACCAGAACAACTGAGGAGACCAACCTATCAGCAACAGGTAAAATCACTGAATAACAGTGGAGAAAAGGGGGGCTTAATAGCTTCAAATCTTAAAATACGCCCAGTTGCATTTAGTATAATCGAACGAGTTACCAAGGTCATTATAATAGGAGTCGACTGCAGATTACTGCTGCCTTCAGCTGACAACGAGCGATTAAGGGTCAAATACCATACATCGTATATTATGCATGTTATTAATATTTCTCTATCTGGTTTGTTGATATCTGCATATGTGAATTGTACATGATATTAAGGGAACTCAATAAAGACATAAATATTCTGCATTACTATAACTCTAAACGTATGCGGGTACCGGAAAACAAGTCAACCGAACTCTAAATGCATAAGGGTGCCGAAAAAAAAGTCGCCCGAACTCTAATGTATAATGGTGCCGAAAAAAGTCCACCGAACTGTATATGTATACGGGTGCCGAAAAAAAAGTCGACCGGACTCTAAATGTATAAGGGTGCTGGAAAAAAAAGTCGACCGAACTCTAAATGTATAATGGTGCCGAAAAAAAAGGTCGACCGAACTGTATACGTATACGGGTGGCGAAAAAAGGTTGACCGAACTCGAAATGTATACGGGTGCCGAGAAAAAATGCGACCGAACTCTTAAATGTATACGGGTGCCGAAAAAAAAGTCGACCGAACTGTATATGTATAAGGGTGGCGAAAAAAAAGTTGACCGAACTCGAAATGTATACTGGTGCCGAGAAAAAAGTCGACCGAACTCTAAATGTATACGGGTGCCGAGAAAAAAGTCGACCGAACTCTGAATGCATACGGGTGCCGAGAAAAAAGTCGACCGGACTCTAAATGTATACGGGTGCCGAAAAAAAAAGTTCGACCGAACTCCAAATGTATACGGACCCCGAGATAAAAGTCGACCGAACTCTAAATGTGTACGGGTGCCGAAAAAAAAGTCGACCGAACTCTAAATGTATACGGGTGCTGAAAAAAAGGTCGACAGAACTCTAAATGTATGCGGGTGCCGAGAAAAAAGTCGACCGAACTCTAAATGCATACGGGTGCCGGGAAAAAAGTCGACCGAACTCTAAATGTATACGGGTGCCGAGAAAAAAGTCGACCGAACTCTAGATGCAAACGGGTGCCGAGAAAAAGTCAACCGAACTCTAAATGTATACGGGTGCGGAGAAAAAAGTCGACCGAACTCTAAATATCTACGGTTGCCGAAAAAAAAGGTCGACCGAACTCTAAATGTATACGGGTGCCCAGGAAAAAGTCGACCGAACTCTAAATACATACGGTTGCCGAAAAAAAGGTCAACCGAACTCTAAATGTTTACGGGTGCCGAGAAAAAAAAGGCGTTCCGAGAAGTCGGTGTAGCGCTGCGATGTTAGTATTCAATTTAAAATTCCACTGTCTTAGGTATACCTCTATATATATATATATATATATATATATATATATATATATATATATATATATATATATATATATATATATGACTCTTTATCACATCACCGTGATTCACATACAATCAGTAAGCTACAAACGTCCTTTAATATCCAATTCGCTCTACCTCGGAAATAATATATTTTCATATATGTTACCGAAGGGGAATTTTTTTATTTGATAATAAGTTCGTCGTCCCGTGGGCTCGAACCAGCGAAGGACAAGAACTCAGGACTACAGTGGACGCATTAACCCTCTTCGGTAACATATATGAAAATATATTATTTCCGAGGTAGAGCGAATTGGATATTAAAGGACGTTTGTAGCTTACTGATTTTATATATACATATATATATATATATATATATATATATATATATATATATATATATATATAGACAGATAGACAGATAGATAGACAGATAGATAGATAGATATTATGTATATATATTAACACGTTTAGATATTTCATTTCAGCAATTCTAAGTCATTCTTCAGAAAAATTTTTCATATAATATATGTGGATCTTTGTGACTGTTGATTCAAAGTCAGTCTGCTACCCCGACACTTGGAAGTGCCAATGATAGGTCTACGTAGCTTTTTTTTACATCTAATTTTGCCGTGATGCCGGTAAAGGTGAACGAGCTTCTTGAGGAGATTGCCTCTGATTTTTTGGAATAAAGTACAACCTGACACTGAAGCATTTCTAAGACCATCACACCGCATCACTCGCTATTAGTCAGAAAAAAGTATACCTTAGTTTAACCAGACCACTGAGCTGATTAACAGCTCTTCTTGGGCTGGCCGGAAGAATTAGACTTATTTTACGTGGCTAAGAACCAACTGGTTGCCTAGCAGCGTGACCTACAGCTTATTGTGGAATCCGACCCACATTATACCGAGAAATGAATTTCTATCACCAGAAATAAATTCCTCTAATTCTTCATTGGCCGGCCAGAGAATCGAACGCGGGTCCAGCAGAGTGCTAGCCGAGTACGATATCGACCCATCCAATGAGGAACTTATTTATTAGTTAGAAAGGAAAATGGCCTGAATGTAACAGAGGAAAAAGCTCTAACTTTATACAAAGTAAACGAAACTACGGTGAGTGAAGAGTCTGGTACTGCTCTAAGATGCTGGGTTTAAATGACTATACAGCGAAACAAAGAATAGACGAAATGTCTGGAGATGTTCATCTGATACATTACCCACTGATAGGGAGAATCTTTTGAAAGTATATCTTATAAGAATGACTGGGTGTCGGTGGAAAAATGAATCTGGCAACAGAAAAATTAAACACCAAACTTCTTGATCACCATCTTAACCTTGTAATTTTCCGAATAAGAAAAAGATTAAAATAAACATCCAGCAGGCTCTTAGGTGATATTTCAGGAAAATAATAATAATTGATATTTCATATATCTTTGGCGAAGAGCGGAAGAGTACAAACCTGCATTTATAAATCCTTGCACATCACATTATAGGAAAAGCCATAATTCACTTCACTGCAGAAAAGCCATACAACTCTCAAGTTTGCTTACAGAACTGAAGGGCTTCTTATCAAGTCCAGTTATTGCACGACTCCCCACAAGTCCTGCAGATCTCAAGTTCCTGCTTGAAGAAGCCTTTCCAGTGCATGAAGGGAATGTATGAATACCTTTCGAGAGATATATGCGGTGACAAGTTTACGCAATACATTTCGGCCTCGACTGACAATTCAGAACTGTTCATTCCATTTAATACTTGCCTGATCTGTAACGATGTATAACATGGGTTTCTCAGTAAGATGTCCATGTTCACTACACCGATGGTTTCCGAATCTGTAAAGTCAAGCACATTATGTCTAATCAGCGCTTGGATGAATGAAAACCGGTATGACCGTGACTGAACTTTGCGACAGACCTTCGGAGTCAGGTGAGAGTACCAGTGGGCCATAATCAGTCACGAAAAACCAATTGGGTGAGGGAGTGAGAGAGTCTGAAAAGTGTAAACGCAGTTCACAGAAAATTGAATGTAGCCAAATTAGCACTTTTATACATCAATTAGGGTAACCTGAAACTGGACTGCTCTCACTGATGACGAAGTATACGCGTAGTTACGTAACTCCCACCCACACACACAATATATATATATATATATATATATATATATATATATATATATATATATATATATATATATATATATATATATATAATTTAAACAGGGTAGCTAATGTCCGTTTGCTGTTGTCAGTGTCGTCATATTTAAGGTGAACAGAATAGTTGGATCTTCATCCTTTAGCAACCTATTTATCTTTTGATCTCCCTCTGCCTGGCCATCTGGAGGACAGCTACCCACTGACATCTCTAAGACCTGAGTGTGACCTTAACCGGGTCTCGAACCAAAGATGAAAGAATGTCAATTTGTCGCCTCGCTACCAGTGAGTAACTTATTTTTATTTACAATTATATTCTTTTTTTATCAACCGAATTCATGTCACTAACTAAAATTATAAAAACGCTTTGTGTAAGGAAATATTCAAATAATGACTTTTAATAGCAAGAATAAGTTTTACAATTCACTAAAAATGAATACTCTCTCTCTCTCTCTCTCTCTCTCTCTCTCTCTCTCTCTCTCTCTCTCTCTCTCTCTCTCTCTCTCTCTCTCTCTCTCTCTCTCTATAGGTCAATTCTGCTATAAATCATCATTTGCAATTTTTCTTTAATGCACCCTTTCTATTCACGTGGGCATCTTCCTATGCCATATGAAATAACTGTTTAATACTTTTCAAAATGAAATGTCAAGTACATATTAACTTACAGAGATATGAACCGTATAAAAGAATGTCAAAAAAAAGAGGAAAAATAATAACATTAATCAATTTTCTTCTTTAGCGACGCATTTTGTTAATCTGGAACAAATGCCTTCTAAAATAAAGCAAATCAAGATCCAACTGATAACTGCTGAATGAGACATGAAACCCGAATAAAAATCTTCCAAAGCATTGCATCCTCCTCACAAACACACTAAAAACCCCATCAACAGTTCGTTGTCAGCTTTCAGTACACTGAGGATTCGCTTATAATATGAAATAAAACGAAATATGGCTGTAAGGGAAGGGAGGAATTGCCTAAAAATAACGGGCTTGCCATTAAAACCGAACTGTTATTCAAAATTTCATATATCCCTTTCTGCACTTGTATTTTTCAACTTCGGGATTTATCTTTCGAGTATTCCCCCTTTCCATCTATTTTTCCCTCCAGCTAAATCTCTCTCTCTCTCTCTCTCTCTCTCTCTCTCTCTCTCTCTCTCTCTCTCTCTCTCTCTCTCTCTCTCTCCTGCAACAACCATTCCCGTTGCATTCCCATTTCCGATTAATTTACTTCAGGAAAAGCATTTCACTCATCAGTTTTCTCGAGATATAATTCCTTCTGGTCACATTAATGTTCACCTTTCCTGCCTTCATGGAAAAGTGTTCTGGATGCTGCTTCCATGACTTTAGTTAATACTGACGTTCTTCTAACTAATCTTTGGTGATTAATGGAAGTACGAAAAGAAACAATTCAAGCCGACTTATAAACGCGCATTTTGAAAAGTAAAAGTCTTATAAACAAGTGGATGCCAAGTAAACAGACAAGGCTAATTTGGGAAATCTCCCTAATGCGGGTTCCAATCGTAAACAGGACATAACCTCTTTTCAAATGCACATCTATAACAGTTGTTAGTTTTTCACGTCAAGAAGTGGACATTATGCGATAGTCGCCTACCTTTTACTGCTTGCCTACCGTGCTTATATTATTGATTTTATAAAGCAAAGAGAGCTTATATAACTGTGACTCCAGGTTAAACAAGACCTGGAGGAATACATACATATATATGTGTGTGTATATATATATATATATATATATATATATATATATATATATATATATATATATATATATATAATCACTGATGAGAAGGATTTAGTTTTTAACTTTTGACATCCTAAACAAGTGAAAAGTGAGATGGCCGTTGGCCTGAGGTTTGGGGGCTTGCTCGCTACTCACAGCTCTCCACCATGGAACGCAGTACTACTGAACTTCACTTGACTTGTGATTCTCAGAGCAGCAATAATCGTGAAGTGCTGCTTTTTGCCACCGCAGTGGCAATCATCTTTACGTTGACAGACCAGACGTAAATAGGACAGATAATAAAGGGACTAACAGCGGAAGAGCAGTATGGGATTAGACAAGGGAAAGGATATGTGGATCAAGCGTTTAACATGCAATACTCATGTGAGAAGTCTGAGAGTAAAGGGTCAATGTTGCAAGCAGCGATGGAAAACGAAAAAACTGAAGATGGATGTGAGAGAGAGAGAGAGAGAGAGAGAGAGAGAGAGAGAGAGAGAGAGAGAGAGAGAGAGAGAGAGAGAGAGAGGAGGGTACTGTGGATGCACAGTGTAGAAGGTACTTTGTTGAGTACCATTAAAAGCTTTTATGCTGGAAGCAAAGTGTGTGTCAGAATATGCATGAAGGAGAGTGGTGCTTGATATAGACTCAGTCTAAGAAAAAAGTGTGATATGTTTCCGTTATTATTTAATATTTTCATATATGGAGAGAAACGAAAGTCAGGAAAAGGTCGTTTGGTGTAGGTGCAAAGCTGTTTTATAAGAAAGGGGTGTGAGTGAAGTGGAACAGCTGATCTTATCAAACGACAAACTACTGACTATGGATATCGAAAAGAAACTAGAGATTAATGAACGAGTTTCAAAGTGTTTGGAAGAGGAAAAAGGTGAAAGTGAATATGAGAAAGAGTAAGGTTTCGAGGGGAAAAACGAAACCAGGAAGATGAACTATGAATGTTATTAAGGATGGTGGAAGAATTGAAATGGCTGATTCACAGTGACATCTGGGAATACATGTAACAGACGATGGCAGAGAGAGAGAGAGAGAGAGAGGAGAGGTCAGTCGCCCAACTCGTGAAGGGAGCTTAGGAGGGTACGTGTCACATTTGAAGGAGAAAGGGAGTGTCTTTGGAAGGCATCGAAGAATGTATGAAGGCTGCTCTTCGTGCTTTTGAACCGTTAAGGCCGAAAGAGAAAGAAAGAATAAAAGGTTGAAGCTGTTATGATGAACTGTTTGCATAGGAAATGTGGAGATAGGTGTTTTGACGTGGTTTATTTTGGTGAAGAAAATACGTAGACTAGTGAAAAGTGCATAATTAAGGAAGTTCTTGATGAAAAGCCGAGAGGTAGAGATGGATAAAAGCTGAACAGACTGAGTGAATAGGTACTGGGTTACAGAAGCCTTAATATCCAGGTGTGATTTCAATGATGCAGTGCTTGTTGGAAGATTCCACACACTGCTGATGAGCCTTTCTGAGTATGTATTTAATGGGGCTGATGTTTTGGCGGCTTTCTACAAACGGAGTTCGTTCTTATTTCAGGAGTTAAGATATGGATGCGACCTTGACTATTGTAACCTACGGTTTTTCGAGCTCCCCTTACAAGGAAATTTACTCCTATACATAGATATACATACATACATATATATTCGTGCAAGCAACCAAGCAGGATTTGCGTCGCCTTTTTTCTAAAATGAACTTTCTTCACTTCAAGGCATAATGCACATCTTCAGACGGAGATTAGAACTCATATAGGGGCAGTGACCCGACGAAAGCTGTTGCTTGTACATTATGATAATTCATTAGAAATGTTTTCATTGGTTTGCGTTTTATATCCATTTTACTTTTATGCTTTACTGCTTAAACCATGAAATGATGCCCGAATATTCTGCAGCTTATAATCACGCGTAGGCACCCATATTTCAGGTAAAAGGCTGGTTATTAGCCATAGACCACACGTGGAATAAATCAAGCATTATTAATTATGGCGAAATAAATACTATAATTATTCGATTTCCATACACACAGTCCAGCTCGTTAACCTTAAATGAAAATAGTCATTAGCGATATGCACACTCGGATTAAAATAAACCAACATCACTGAGTTCTAAGCCCCGATTAACCAATATTTTGGGTTCATTTGGAATCCATCAACTTCATTAATAGCGGCTGGAAAAAAATGGTAATTAAATACCAAATTTGCCTACAAATCCACCTGCCTTCACATATAGTTATAAAATCTATGACCTACACTTTATGGTGCAATACTCCAGGTGTCTGAGATGTATGTTAGCGATGGCTTCATCTGTCTTAGACCGGATTCTAAAATTTATATTTTACATCAGCTACTAAGAATCTTGTAAATGAAGAAGCATTTTGAACCCAAAATATTATTTTGGTTAACTTATGTTTTTAAATCATTAACACAATCTCAGAACTAAGCAAATATATATATATATATATATATATATATATATATATATATATATATATATATATACATACATGCACACACACACACACACATATATATATATATACACATGCACACACACACACACACACACACATATATATATATATATATATATATATATATATATATATATATATACATATATACACAGCTGACCTCTGAAGAATCCCTTATAATCTCTTCCCACCAATTGACAATAATCCCAAGGTGGGCACTGAACTACGTCGCAGCTCCTAAATTATACGTTACAATTTTGTAAAATTTGTCATAAACATCCACCTCAATAGAATTCTTGACTCAGATTTCGCACATACTTGTTACCGCAAATTTATACGCAATTTTAAACCTCAAATCTATATTAATTAAGTATAACAATAAAAATTCATCATGACGGACAGTAAAGTACAAAGTTCAAATAACGGGTCACTTAACCACAGCAAACTTTATCTGGAGAAGAAAACAATAACAAACTTTAACAAACATGTAAAACCCCACAACATGGACTACTTAAGAAATATAGCCCTTAGCTAAGGATAAGAAAAACAAAAAAAAACTTTAACCGAAGATTAATGAACCACCACTGATTTAATGCCAAGGAAAAGAAAAGAAAACTAGAGACATTACTAAGAGAATAAAAAAAAAAAACCGGCTAAAACTAATACTTTGATATATCAAGAAACGCAAACTAGTATTAAACATGGCAAAAGGCACAAATGCAAACGAAGCATTGTTAACATCCTTGGAAATGATGCCACAAACTTTAACCTTTGTTAAATACCAGGTGATCTTAAAAGCATTATCATGCCCCACAAAATTTCATTTAAGACAATGAAAAACTTCAAAGCAAATCTTAAATTTAGATATACGCAATGTGTTTTTACAAAAAATTCATATATCTTGGACAAGTGAAACAGAATGAAAGCACAGGAACAAGATCTAAAGAGTGAAAAAGAAATTCTCCGTTCAGAAGTACCCTGCCAGTGAAATATAAAGTGGGCTTCAAAACCTAGCAGTAAATCTTTCATTCGGTGTTGATTCAAAATTTCAATAAAGGTTAATGAATCATTCCAAAACTGAACCTGCCCACGACTTAATAAATTAATAATAACGTGAAACTAATAAAACGTCAACGCAAAACAGCACCAGTGAACTTGTGAACCTCTATCCAGGGTGCAAAATACATTAGATTTTATATAAAAGCGCGTACCTACCTACAGATTCATAAACTAATGAAAATTATCTTTTGCTTCACTGGGAATTCATGTAACACTGTACACTATTTCCAGTTTCCACGGTAGTAGTGGTTTTCTTGTCAGAAAAAATTTTTTTACTTTTGGACGCTCTAAGACTGGGTTACGCTAAGATTCTTATGATTAAGTTACGCTAAGATTCTTCTGAAATGGCCCTTTCTTTTTCATTCAGTTCATTTATTGCCGATGAAATGAAAATATAATGACTACAGCTGACTGAACCATCACAAAACTCTATGCTAAGCTTTTTACCGCTTTTAATAGGTATATCCAAAATTCTCAGCCTCTTAATTTTTCTTGCCCCTCATATATAAATCAACAGATACATCTAAACAGCTTCAACATTTACTTCATACCTATTCAACATACACACTTCACTTCCTTTGAAGAAAGCAGATGAAAAAAATCCCTTTATGCATTCCAACTTGGCTCTCATAAACATTCCCACTCACTTAAAACTTTGGCACTCACCCTGTTCCCTTAATTGCTTTGAATACTCGCTACCAACATCGTAAATTTATTCCCAAAGCCCCTACATGAATCAGCTGCTTACATTCTCTCACAAACAAAAGAAACATTACTTGCTTTATATTCCTGGTTTCTATCTACCCTTAAAACTTTACTCTTGCTTACACTCACTCTCAACTTTCTCCTTTTGCAAATCTTTTCAAACTCTTTCACTAATTTCCAATCAGTCTGCACCATCCACAACATCAGTCATTCCAAGTTCAATTCACAAACAATTTTCTTGTCCCATAATTTACCTCTTACATCTGACGCCCTTCCTTTGAACTCTGATATCACCCCATCTCTAAAGATAGTAAACAGGCCTGGACGTAGTCTAAGAGCTCTTTCATAACAACCCAATCATACTCCCGTGTGCATATTCTATTACAAGCTTCACTTCCATCAAAAAAAGTTTTAAACGTTCTTACCAACTTGTCTTCTATATATAATATGCATAGGCCTACTCAGCACCCTCCAAACTGCATTTCAAACTGCATTTGTATTAATCTAGGCATAAGCTTTTTTTTAGGCTCTTAAATGTACCATGTAGCTTTTCTCACTTACTTTACTCCCAAACTTCTAATGCTCACGTAAATCCATCCATATACATACATAAACAGACACACACTCACATATATAAATATATATATATATATATATATATATATATATATATATATATATATATATATATATATATATATCACGTAAAATGATTCATAAGTTTAAGTATATTCATCATTTATAAACCACAAAGGAAGGAAAAGGGTTTCTTTTCACTACTTTCGTGACACATGAATAATTCATATATCCTATGCAAATTTTACCATGTATTTATGTGTGTATATATAAGTGTCTGTGTTTTTGTGTGTAAAGTGTATTTATATAAATACCTGCGTCCAAATTCGTGGAAGTATGAATTCCCCTTTTCTTTATGTATGTATGTATAATGGAACATAATTCCTTATGTAAAAAGGACATGAAAAAATGGAAAAGCAATGATACCCTAAAGCCTTCAAAACTTAAATCTGTGAGAAACAAAGGCAATCTAGAATTTCGCCCTGAGGAACGTCAACTGTCGTTATCCCAAATCTAGACTAAATGGACTTAAGCCGCAGGGAATATACATATCATACACTTAATGCCATCCGCCTGATTAAAATGGCCGATAGGAGCAGGACATCAAAATCCTAAGGATTCACGAGGGTAAGGAACGGGCTTCATCCTCCTCCTCCTCCTCCTCCTCCTCAACCTCATTCTCCTCCTCCTCCTCATCCTCATTCCCCTCCTTCCCTTATAAGCCTCATCTCCTTCTCCTGTCATAAAATTCATCTCTTCCTCTTCCTTCACCTCCTCCTACCGCTCCTCCTCCTCTTCTTCCTCCTCCTCCTTCTCCTCCTCCTCCTACTCCTCCTCCTCCTACTCCTCCTCCTTCTCTTCCTCCTCCTCCTCATTCTCCTCCTTTCCTCATAAGCCTCATCTCCCTTCATAAAATTCATCTCTTCCTCCTCCTCCTCCTCCTCCTCCTCCTCCTCCTCCTCCTCCTCCCCCTCCCCCTCTCGAGGTACAGCCTCAAAACTACGCCTTTCAGGAGTAACTCGAGGCATCCTATCGCTTATCTCGAATCCTTCCGACTACGGTGTCGCATATCGTCCCGTTTAGTCAGAGGAGGGAATTTACCTGCCCAGGCTCACCTGTTGGCCAATATGCAGGTCTTCGGGCATCCTGCGCGACGCCTGGAAGGTATCTCCAGTTTGTTGTGTAGTATATTACAAAGTTAAATCCTCTTTCAACCTTGATACTTTGCTGTAATCTGTCTTATATCGCTTTATTATTTCAAAGACGGGATGATGAACCAACCCACGTTCCTCTCCCTAAAAAAGTGGATGAGAGAAATATAGACAACAAACGAAAACATGACCGAAAAAATGAAAGAACGGGCAAAACAGAGTAAAAATAAGTGAAGTCGATTTAAGCCTAAATTGGAGATGAACCTGAAGTTTGCATGAGTGTTGGTGACAGCAGTTCATGATCATGATACAGACTAATGGGTAGACAGCAAAAATGAATGGCATATAAAGGTAATAACTTGAATAAAATGAGATTATAATTAGCTAATCTAAATAAAGGAAAGTTAAAACAAGAATGAAAAGATAAACAAAAGTAGCGTAGGGAGGGACCTGATCCCTCAAGATCACCATTAATGAAGGAGAAGTCAGCAGATGCTGCTCCCTCAACAGAAACAGATGCAAAATGCTTTTGACAGTGTCAAAAATAAGTTCGCAGAAGTGTGAAACCACATGAGAAAGTTTGGCTGACAAGACTAGTATACCCAACTCGATCAAACGCCTCAAAAATATCAGGAAGGAATACAAAATATTCTGTGAGCTCAAACAGAAATGGTGACCAAGCATCAGTGAAATGAGGAAAAAAAGTCACAACTGGATCATGCCGTATGGAAGTAATACTGGTGATTCGGAAGAAGATTCGAGACGAAAAAACTTCCGAATACTTAATGGATATGGGAAGTAGAACTATAAGATATCAGCATATTTTAACAGGAATGGAGTAGCCATCGTTGTCCTGGGTAGTCCGAGTCAGTGCAAGTTGCTGAAACTCTGACTGGACTGATTTTCCAAATGGGAAATAATTCCCAAAATGAATTTGCAACAAATGGGAAAACGGAGTAAAAACGAAAGATTTTATATATAAAGCAGCGCGACTCGTGGTCGCTTCAACAAAATAAATTGTGTTACTGCTCGCCTTCGAAATAAAAAACCATCACAAAAAGGCCTTTGACGTGCACGGCTTGGCAAGATCGATAGAAAAACGCATTCACTAACTAGCAGCACGTCGAAACCACCTACACACTGCTTCATTTGCGCATGCACTCTCTCGCCTCTTGGTGATGCCTCTTCCATCAGAGGCAGGATAAATCAGGACAACTCAAGAGGGGAATACTGTAGCTTCAGCAGATATCACGTCCAGAACGCCTTTAACCGGAGTTGGGGGGTGAGTTTTTTATTAAATAGTCCACAAAAAGGAGTGGAGCTTCACACTAGAAATGGGGGCTTATAGATTACACAGCCAAACACATACATTAAGCATGCACACACATACACAAACGCATCACACACAAACACTTTATATATATATATATATATATATATATATATATATATATATATATATATATATATATATATATATATACCATCATCATCGCACATGTCTTTCCTGTGCTTCTTCTTCCACAAATCTCCACGGATCTCCAAGCTTCCATTCGTCATAGTTCTCATCCAAGAAAGTCTGGGCCTACCAAATCTTTTGATGCCCACGGGAACCCAGCTGCCACTATCATGTACCATTCTCTCAGATGTTGTGAGAAGGATATACAAATAAATAAAGAATATATATTATAACATATACATACACACACACATACAGTATATATATATGAGTGCACCGTGGCCTTTTTTATACTCACAAACATTAGGCTATAAATGTCGTTTAATATCAAATTCATACAACTTCGGAATAAATACCGAAGCAGAATTTAGAGGTGATAAGTAATCCGTCTTCACATCAGAATGGCAGCCTCACTGAAAAGTCATCGTTCCCCAACCATTCTGTGATTCGAGTCTGCCTATGTCGGATCGTTTATCACTTGTAAATTTCCCATGGGTGTTTATGAAATTTGTAGCTTAATGTTTGTGGAGATATACAGTATATATATATATATATATATATATATATATATATATATATATATATATATATATATATATTATATTTATATATATAGATATATATATATATATATATATATATATATATATATATATATATATATATATATATATATATATATATTTTACATGTTTATATATCTAATGTAAGGAGCCCATAAAAGAGCCAAAATGTAGAAAGTTAATACTATATTTCAGAGACCAAGGCAGGTAATGAATGAGAGGAGTTACAGAAAATCGGTATTTATACCAAGAGATCCAGAGGTCAGCCGTTACGTCCCTCCAGTGGACAATATATATATATATATATATGTATATATATATATATATATATATATATATATATATATATATATATATATATATATATATATATATATATTATATAATATACGTGCGTTTGCATGTATGTATGTATGTATGCAAATATAAATTATACATAGTTCGGGCACATTTTCGTGTTACTTAAGTTTAGATAAAACATGAATTCCAAAACATGAGCATAACATTAAATTAACTAATGCGATAGCTGAAAATATACTGAAAACATGTTACCAACTAAAAAACTAAGTTCAGGAGGCTTTCAGGATGATAAATGAAGTACCTGATCATCAAGCCTAAAAGACTTGTTAAAAGGGAGCAACCGATGTCATGCTTTCCTTGAAACTTAGCAGGAATTAGGCTTCTTCAGAAGAATTACACATTCTCGTGGGATCTTAAGTCTTTGCTTAGCGTGCATATAGAAATGTCCTTTCAACACCTGTGCCTACGTAGGTTTCCACGCTCGCTAAAAGATAATGGAATATCATTCTGGCCGTAAGTGTTTATTTATTCACTTATTTAATTATATATGTATGTATGTACAGTATGTATGTATGTATATCTTTTTTATGTATGTATGTATATATTTATTTATTTTTTTTTTATTGGGCGTGACCTCCTGTTCAAACAGGGTAAATAAACCCCATTCGCGTAAGCTAGACAAAATCAAAAGTAATATGTTTTCTAGCACGAAATCATTCTTCATCAAATGGATGACTTTTTCTGTACATTTTGGAACCTTTGTTAGAGTTATTGTCAGTGACTGTAGGCTTTCCTTTTATATCCTACAACGCTATTGCTCCGTTTTATCTTGGGAGAAAAAAATTGGTTTTTGTATTCCCCTGGACTTTGTTCCAGTCCCTAGACCTAAAAACTAAATAAATATATAATATATATATATATATATATATATATATATATATATATATATATATATAAGGTCCATAACAGCATTAACTCTCATCACAGAAAATGAGGTTTCTAAAGTAATTCTGAGATGTTAGTAACGAAGCTAATAAGGTTCTCTTGAATACCCGGTAACCACAGACACACAGAGAATTCTGTAACTTCTGTAAAAGTAGCACGATGGCAAGTGACAATTCAGCAAAATATAAATGAAGTAAAGGAACAATCTCCTAAATACTGAAACTTTGGGGTAAACGAAATGGAATAAAAAAAAAATCGACTTAAATGTGATACTTTTAAAGAATTATATTAAAACTTCAAATTTTCTGATCACCTACTAATCAATCATTACTCGTCCAAAGATCAGATGTATTGGAGTCAGAATTTATTGCAGATTTTCATTCATGCTCACAATTTCTTATCTGTAAGATACTAACCACAGCTTGCAAAAGTTCCGAGAAAAGTGTAAGTTTAACATTACCAAGTCTTCGTCACTGAGACAAAGTCAAAAATTAGACATTTGTTGTATTTCGAGTTCAATGAAAACGAAGAACTTTGATCCACCCTAACGAAACTTCCGGTTAAGCCTACCTATACCATTACAGCCAAACTACCGTAGAAACCATATATAAGTTAACCATTATTTCTATTCAAGTATTGTTTATTATACTGTGACGTCAACCAAACAACAAAAATATTTTCACAACTTTAAGAAGATTATTTCCTCAATTTTCTTGAGCGGATTTTTCTTGAAACAAAACGAATAAGAAATGTGTGACGAAGACATATGAGGATATCACTAATTATGCAGATGATGAGAGGTAAACCCAGGGGCCACTGAGTAAACCAGCAGGCAAGCTGGCAAGTTTAACGATATGAATAAGAGTAGAACTACGAAATTCCATCGAATAAAAAAGGGATTCCAGTGAACTTACCCATTCATGCAATTTGATAATGATATACAATAAAAGGAAAAAGAACACACCTCCTACCTTGTACCAAAAGCAGTGAGTGACATCTCCAGCAGTGAGAACCACTTACCTGAAAAGTAAATTGAAACCCTTTTAAAAACAAATTGATAATTTATGCGTTATACACACACACATTATATATATATATATATATATATATATATATATATATATATATATATATATATATATATATATATATGTATATATATACATAACACATACACACACAATGTATACATATATGTATATATATAACAGTATATTGTATGTATATCAGGTACGATACCGCTTTTAGAAGTTTTTGCATTTTAGGAAATACATTTAAGAAAATATCTTTACCTTTATTATTCTAGTTTTGGGATTTAGTCAATTTATAACTCTGCTGGCGTGTGACACAGCACAAAGAAACCAAAAGTTTGTATTTCATTATAAGTTAGTAAGACCAAAAGAAACCCGCAACGTCTTTCACAGACTCAAAACTGTTTATTGCAAGGAAAATCTTGACATAAGTACAGAAGACAAAATGATTTAAACAATGCTCAAAATTCACAGCTGATCTTACACAGAGTCTCTACCACAGAAGAAAAGGGATGAGCAACCAGAAGAAAACATGGACAAGATATATGTATTTTGCGGAATCGATTAAATGTCAGTCAGGTAGTAGCAGCCATAAAATAAAATTTTATATGATACCTATAAACTGTATATAATTCTATTATAACTGGATACATTCATTACACCTTTGCTCGAAAAACATTATTCTTGAAACTTGTTCTCCCAACTGATAGTGAATAATAAATAGATAACTAAAGTAACTCGGTGCTTTTGGACTCTGTTACTTCGGTACCTTTAATATTATCCTTATATTTACTCAGCGCCACAAAAATGGCATAAATCATACCAAATTTTGCTTTTACAACCCTTTCCCTAAAAAATGAGGCTACTGGAGTACACGAATCAATTAATTCATTCTTAATAAAACCAAAATATGGAAAATGGACGAGAGGAAGAAAAAATATATAAATAAATAAATAAGTAAGCATATGAATCCAAGTAAATAGTCAATAAAGTCATCCTAACCGAAATTAAAATGAGGGCAATAACTAAGCGGAAGAAAAAATATTTAATTAAATAAATTAAACAATCAATAAGAAGCCATCAATACAAATTTCCTAAACGAATCCAAACACACGGTTCCATAAAACATCCTGATGTATGAATTTCTGTATCGCCTGAAAATCGGCCACATACGCACATGTCCTAGAAGCACTTCTATCACAGACGGGGCACACAGATAAACGTACACCCGCACGCAAACACATGAAGAGAGTGCGCACACACAAAACAAGAGCACACGAAAACAAAGGGGTCTAATGAAACCACAAAAGATTACAGCTTAAAGCCAGGGTACACGGGGAACACGGGTACAATATTGCGCGGTTTCAGAAAATGTACTCTCTCGGTTTCTCTCTCTCTCTCTCCCTTTCCGTGGCAGCAATTTTCTCTTTTCTTTTTGGAGAGAATTAATCTCCACGATGATCTACAGAGACAATGACATTCAACCTTTCTTTCTCGTGGAGATTTATCATCGCTTGCCGTCTTCCTTTTAACCGAAAGGAAACGCTGTTACATAGTAATGTTAATTTCCTACCTTCATGAGTTCCTGATGTTTTCGTTTATTTGGTTCATTTTCTTGGTGATTCTTCGACCTATTTCTTCTTAAATGTCGTCAATTATATCAGAAACTTTTGTGTTTTCCTTGATCTGCAACGATATTATCATCTTTATTCGGTGTGCTCTTCTTAAAATTTCCACGCGCAACCCTTCTAATTTGGAAAAAAATCCTGTTCTCAAGTTCATTTCTAGTTTTCCTACGCAAAATACTTTTTTTTTTTTTATTTCCTATTCATCTGTTTTAGTATGCTGTATACATACACAAAAAAGGGTGAGAGGGGGTGGGATGCCCTCATTTCCCTTACCATGATCGTTAACCCTTGACCATCTTTTGTTACAGAAAACACCCTCCTTTACCTTTCCACTGTTTGCCACTTGCGAACGTATTCTTTTTTGTCGTAATTACCGTGAGTTCCATTTAAAAAAAAAAACATTTCACTTTCCAACCAGATAGATACAATTCTCATCTTTAGTTTTTAGAGATAACGACCACCACACATCATTACATTTCAAGCATAATTTTTACATCCAACTTTCAATTTCTGTTACAGTTATTAACATATATAATGCGTACACACACATATACATCTATACAGATATATACGTATGTATATATATATATATATATATATATATATATATATATATATATATATATATATATATATATATACGTACATATATAATATATATATGTATATATCTCCAGTTCACTATACCTCGGGAATAAGTTACACAAAATGGGAATTATAAATAATAAGTGCTCCGTCACTTCTCCTGATGGCTCATTGGTCAAAAGGTTGTTTTCCAACCATGCGGCAGTTCGAACCCCACTGGTAATAGAGCACTTAGCATTGATAATTTCCCTTGGGCTTAAGTTATTCTCAAGGTATACTGAATTGGATATTGAACGACATTTGTTTTGTGGCCCAGTATCTTCTTCTTCTTCCCAGCTTGTTCCCATTTTTATATGGGGTCGCCGTTTTTGTGGCCCAGTATCCGAGTATATAAAAAATGACACGGCGTATATGACAAAAATTCATATATATATATATATATATATATATATATATATATATATATATATATATATATTTATATATATATATATATATATATATATATATATATATATGTATATATATATATTATATATATATTATATATATATATATATATATATATATATATATATATATATATATATATATATATATACAGTACATATAAGTGTCTATGTATTTAAAATTTTCCAAATAATTCTCATGCATGAACAGGGCCGTAATTGCACACCAGCTTAAACCTCAGAGGCACCAACTATTTTTTATGAGAATTAGAATGCTTTTTCTACTTGCGCTACCGTCTTTCTTTGCAATATCTGTTAGTGTGACTCTTTTTAACTTTATTTTCATTTTCACGCAATTTCTATTCCCAGTTTCTTTTTTCTTGTTTTGTATTATGTGCATGAAAGCACAGTTTGTATTTTAATAGTCATTTACGTATGCTTGACATATTGACAGCACAGTTTTAATAATAATAGTAATAATAATAATAATAATAATAATAATAATAATAATAATAATAATATTGCAATCAGTGAATGTCAGTACTGTTGATCCGTTTTATCACACAGAAGGCTTTCCAGCACAGTTTTAATAATAATAATAATAATAATAATAATAATAATAATAATAATAATAATAATAATACTAATAATAATAATAATATTAATAATAATATTGTAATCAGTGAATGTCAGTACTGTTGAACGGTTTTATCACATAGAAGGCTTTCCAACACAGTTTTAATTAATAATAATAATAATAATAATAATAATAATAATAATAATAATAATAATAATATTGTAATCAGTGAATGTCAGTACTATTGATCCGTTTTATTACACAGAAGGCTTTCCAGCACAGTTTTAATAATAATAATAATAATAATAATAATAATAATAATAATAATAATA
>JANJGK010000007.1:8187946-8230446 GCA_039081455.1 Macrobrachium rosenbergii | reverse complement strand
CACACCCTTACTTGCACTAATTCCACCAAGTAATCGCATGTTTCTCCATTGTAGACAGAGTTTTCTCGCTGTGGATCTTTTGCAACGATTGTGCTTTATTGCTACTGCAATCTAATTTTTGGTGCCCTTTAAGTGAAACCCCGGCACCTCAGTTATCATCTTTTCATCTTAATTTTGTGTTCCGGCATGACTCCATTTACCTGTCTTAATTATTCCCCATCTTCTGATTATCTTATTGTAACTATATATGATTTTAGTTATCCTAAGAGTTTATCCCAAATTCCCTTTCTAGTAAGGCCCTCAGCTCATTACCTTTTCTTCTTATGTTCTACTAGACCATGCATTTTTAGTCAGATCAGCATCATCCCTTGTGCTAAGTTCCTTCCCCCTAGTTTAGAACGTAAAAATATATGTACCTTCATCCACTTCTCTTCTCACTATAAGGTACATCAACATTCCTATGCATCTACTCTGTACTAACACGTAGTCTAGCAAAATCTTTTCCTTATCTATTTCTCTTTCCCAAGTAAAATTATACATATTCTTCTTTTGTAATAATGTTTCGCCCACATTCAAGCTTCCCTCATAACACAGTTCCACAAGGTTCTCTTCATTCTCATTGACTCAAGGAAGTCGATCCTACCAACAATGACATCTTTCTCTGTTACCTTCCTTTGCATTTAAATCACATGGCGCTAAAAATGCTACCTGTACTTAACTCCAAACTCTCCAGCTGCCCCTGGCACAATCACTTTTTATCCTTCCTATTTCTGCACACACTGCTTTTCACCTCTGCCTCAGTATATCGCAATCTTCCATTATCCTCACTGTAAACGTCTCATCAACAGGGTATTTAACCTCTCTTGCACCACATTCATGTAATATTTCAAAACTACTACTTTATTATTTTTTTTTGCAATAACAATATAGGTTATGGAGTTGCAAAACACACATAACACTGGGGATGCTCTTATTTTCTTTTCCCGACATCTCAAAATGAGTGAAAAATATAACTCCCACTGGCCACAAGAGAGGAGGCTTATGTTCCATTTAGGGGGCATTTCTTCCCACCAAGACATCCACAATCCTTTACTAGGTGTTCCTCTGCCTTGAAATGCAATATATCTGTACATCAAATTCTAGTAATTCCTAGGGAAGCGATGTCCAAGTTGTATTGTGGCAGCATTCCTCAGTAAATATATAGAACCTTAAGAAGGGGAGGCTCATCTGTCTCCCACAGGGTTCACAAACCACTCTTAGGCAATATGTACCTTGGGATATGTTGTGTTATAATCCCAAGCCATTAGTACATCCTTGAGCCCCAGAGTCCAGGCAGTGCTACTTACTACCACCATGACTGCAGTTAATTTTAACAGACCTATGCATATAATTCATATATATATATATATATATATATATATATATATATATATATATATATATATATATATATATATATGTATATATATATGTATATATATACACACATATACATGTTTTTTGGGCAAAGTCTTTCTTGTCAGCAATTTTTAATGAAGGCTGATGCACATGTGGCAACCACCATTTCAAGGTAACAGCTTTCATATTTTCGTTCAGAGTTCTCACTCCAAGAGAAAGAATTTTCTGGAGGTCTTTCTATTAGGGTGAGAACTCTGAACAAAAATATTTAGGTTGTTGATATATTGTTCCATTTTATCTCCTCTACCCACAGCTTTTTTAACCATTAACTCATAGTCATCATCACTGCTTCAGTAGATCTACAGTGGAAGTATATAACAATAATGCGGAGCACAGTAAAAAAAAGAAATTTCACATATTGGCTCACCCTGCTCCAGTGAGAGACCTAATGGTTTTCAATGGAACTTTCTTCTCCTGTAGGGGAGAACATTGTCAAAAAAACCTTGATATTCAATACAGGTTGTTCCAGTAAGATACTCATCACTTCTGTGACTACAAGCTACCCATAGCTATCCTACTGGCGAACATTTTGTGTGTCTGATAAAATCGTTTAGAGGCAATGCCTTTTCCTGCGCATCCACAAAACGGGGGTGGATTTAAGTCACATCTTAGAGGTTTTCATCATGTTTTCAACATAGCTTATACTGAGGGGCTTGCCTGCCTTTTCTGCCCCTGGGGTATTCGTCACCACACATCTCCAGACTATGGTCTTCCCATCAGCAGAAGGAAGTTCCACTAAAAACTACTAGGACTCTAACAAGACCTGGGTGATCCAGTACTGAGGTGTTTACTGAGAATAATCCTGATCTGCAAAATTTCGTTACTTTTTCCTTTTATTTGGGTTGTTTGTTGGAATTTTTACCTGTACTCAACTACATAGTGTAGTTCCATCGTAGATATAGTGAAGGCCTCATGATAGCCATGCGTTAATGGCTGAGATAGCTTCCGGCAGAAGAAAAAACTGAATGGCATAACAACAATTCTTTTATCTTTTCCTTCAAGGGATAAATAAGATTAAGAAAATGTTAAAACTGGTGTCTTCTAATGGTGGACGCCACACATACACCAGCATTAACAGGTATATATATATATATATATATATATATATATATATATATATATATATATATATATATATATATATATATATATATAATATATATATACAGTATATAATTTCTCCTCAGAAGTGTTGCGGAAGGTGTGGACTTTCTGACTCCCTGGAAATCCATTTGGATCAAGTTGGCGGTCTCATGTTCGATACACACACACACACACACACACACACACATACACACACACACACACACACACACACACATATATATATATATATATATATATATATATATATATATATATATGTATATATATATATATATATATATATATACAAAATAAAACTGCATGTTGAAAACATAAAATGTCACAATAATGTTAAAGGGAAATCATTCTCTCTCTCTCTCTCTCTCTCTCTCTCTCTCTCTCTCTCTCTCTCTCTCTCTCTCTCTCTCTCTCTCTCTCTCCCATTTTAGACCCTTAATTCTCCTTTTACACAACAACTTTGAAAAGAAAACCCCGATAAATAACCTATCCCTAGTATTTAGCATACAAAATACATGATAAATTATGAAGTTTTGTTTAAAAAATGGAAATAGAGCCATTTAGATACCCTTTTGTCACTCTTCCCTTAGTCTAATACATAAAAAATATGATAATAAAATAAATATAAAAGTTGACAAACGTTCATAAATGAAACATGAAAAATTTAACTGATTCATCCAACTATCTTAAAACTTATTCTTATCTTCAAAAATGTTTGTAACGAAAATATGAACAAGATAAAGTAAATTCCATGAAGTTCCTTGATCAGGTTATCTCAAAACAAATAACAAACCTTTAACCAGTCACACAAACAAACAGGAACGAAGGAAAAACGTTTGGCCAGGCAAATATACAGCAAACAAACAAACAAACAAAAAAAGACATTTAGCCATAAACCTTGCTTACTACTGTCAGGACGAATTGACGCTTGAACATCGTCCAATTAAACTTTAATGAATTAATGATGGTAATAGCCAACTAAGGATGGGGGTCTGATCTCATCCCCCTATCCAAACAGGCCCGCCCCCTCCCTCGCCCAAATCTGGCACTGGCCTGAGTTCCAATCATCTATATAATTCAGGCCCCATAGCATTCGATCTCGTTTTTACGAAGGTAAATTATCTTCATTTAAATAAGTTTATGCGAATTGGCTGATTCAAATAGGAACCCAGCGAAGTCAGCTGCAATTTCGCATTTTTCTCTTTTTTCCTTTTTTCTTTTACACTTTTTTTCCTATTTGGTCATTTTTTTGGCAGGGGGGCTAGGGGTTCCGATATCTTGTTACGAAGCAGACCGTTAGATTATGGTAGCCTTCTCTCTCTCTCTCTCTTTTAGGACGTCAGTTTCTGCCCTCGAATAATTTTACACTAGTGGATTTATTTAAAGCGTAAATGTTCTTTGCCCTGGGGACCGACAAAATGCCAAAATGCTGAAATTACAAAAATCTTTAAATGGAAGATATACGCAATGGATGGCTAGTTTCGAAATTGCAAACACCCGAAATTTGCACAGTACGACACTGGGAATGGGATTTTAAACTTGCTGAGCCAGAATTGGTCATCAGGATTGCTCTTGGTGACTTACGTATGAAAGTGTATATGTGTTTGCATTATATTTCATAGCATTTTCAACGTCCCTTATAAGTAACCAACATTTAATATCTTGGTATTTATTGTTTAAAATACATACAATGAAGTCTAACAGAATTTTTATAATTTATCATACGTACTCAAAGTAAATTCCAACGGCATTGTCCGTGTTCCTTGCAAAGATTTATTTGAAATTCCACAGCATTTTCGACACTAATACTGTCTTAAATCTTTATAGCTTTTCGAATACATTCGTAAAATATTGATCATTGTTGCACAATTAAGGAACGTCAGAAAAAAAAAAAAACACGCTGAAAATACTTCTGAATTCAAGTCATTCTTCCCCATGGATAATTATCAAATGCCAAATTCTCGCGGAGACCTACTAACTTTTTTTTATACAAAATCGAAATTAAAAGCCCGCAGAGACAAACTGATATGAAATTTCAAGTTAAGTTAACGTGACTGTAATAGAGAAACGTTAATAATGACGTTCATATTTTAAAACGCTAAACTGCTTATTCTGAATTCTCTCTCTGGCTTCAGTTTTAAAGACCACGTGATTTTTATTTTACCTCAACTATGATATCGCTATTCTTTTACTTTCTGGGAAAACTGTAAAGGATCGAAAACTGAAATCAAAATCACTCACATCAGACAAATATAAACTTAAGCATTCCAAAACAAGCCTAGTAAATGACTATCTCCCTTTCAAAAGAATTTCTTCATTTTCAGCAGTGCTGTCCTTAATTTTTCTATCGGTTAATGAAATTTAGACTATAAGTGTACAAACTCAAGGAAATGTATTTAATGATACTGAGGTGAACGAAAAAAAAAAACAGTTATAACCTGATGAATTTATTATAGGTTGGTTGTTAAGCTAATGCGAACAGGTGTGTCCTTGCGTATTTAGAGTGCGCAGAAGAGTAGAGCAAATTCTATTTGGTAGCTGGTACAGGTCGGTTTACAGAAGTCTGATTAAAACGGTGTTTTGAAGTCCAGAGGCAAATGTTAATTTCAAACATAATACTGTTACATACTGTAGGTAATCATGAAACCTTGCAAACCACTGGGAAATTCCGGGTGAAGTTTTATTGCAGATAAAGAGAAATTATTAACACACCATTGCAAAATAATACTAAGAGACACCAATTGCTAAAAAGAGAAATTTCATTACAAGCAAGACTACAACGAAAACATTTTTATATATTATCTGAAAATATACTTCGGCACTTTTAAATTCCATTAAGATAATTTATTGTCCTTATTGCAAAGAAAACAAAGACACCAATACTGTAACCCTGCGTAAGTCACGAGTCATCTTGCTACTATACTTTTCTAGCCATAATGTGGCCATTTAGAAAAAATGTATGACATGAGAAGCTATTGAAGGATGCAGTAAAACATATAAAACAGACTTCTCTTAGCTTTATGGCGTTGAAACGAATATCCTTTTATTCCTCTGGAAGAAAAGTCAGAGAGTCAGCTTTAGACAGTTTGGATTATTGATGCTGTGCTTCTACATTAGATAAATGCAAAGGCTTTAAACAGCTATAAGTGCTTACTACTTGGTAATCATTTATATAAATGTAAATTAGGTACAGTATGGTCAGTTATTTACCATACAAAATTATGAACACATTCGAAAGGCTCTGGTGTGTAAAAATTGACAGTAGGGGCAGCTTGGAGTAAAAGGGTAAAAATAAGCAATGGTTAAAGTAAGGAAATTGTGTGAATATCTGTACCGCTCAAGAAGATAACTCTATTATCAGGGGCTTAGGAAAATGACAAGTAAGATCTGATAAAACCCTACCTACCAACTATGTCTATCCATCTACCAATATATATGAGGTGTGACAATAAAGAAACGAGACTGTGGAAGCCACGCATATGCCTTAATGCCAGTTGGCTAACCGCTTATGTCATTGTGTTGTGCAACATCTCACCACTATTCTGCTATAATATTATTCACCTCGCTCACTCTGCGCTTCTGTTTCAGGCTGTCGTGTATCACACTGCTGTTACGCCTTGTCACACAACTGGAGATGGCGCAAACATGGAGCAGAGAATCAATTTGAAATTCCTGGTTACGTTGGAGAAGGTCCCAACCAAGTGTCTCAAACTTCTCCAAGAGGCTTGTGGAGAAGATGCGATGTCCTCAATCGCCTCCATGAGCAAGTGCGGTGCAGCGGGCAGGCTCTATGGAGAGACAATTCGTGGCTGCTTCACCACGACAATGCGCCTGAACACACTGCGCTCAGTGTGAGGCAATTCCTTGCCAACAAACAGATCTCTCGCACCGTGCGGCTTCTAGCTCTTCCCCAGGCTGAGGATTGTGCTCAAAGGAACCCATTTCGCTTGTAGAAGAGATCAAGGCCACTGTGACGAGGGAGCTAAGGGGCCTCAAGGAGGAGGACTCTGCCGAGTGCTTCCTAGGGTGTAGACGCGAATGCAGAAGTGCATTAACTCTTTGGGGGGGGAGGATTATTTTGAAGGGGGCAATGCATAATTTGTCTGTAAATTTTGTAATGAAACTATTTTAAGATAAGTTTTGTTTCTTTATTGTCACACTTTGTGTGTGTGTGTATGTATATATATATATACACACACACACACAAGGTGTGACAATAAAGAAACAAAACTTATCTTAAAATCAGGGAAAAGACTGTTTCTTGGTAATCAGTTGTACAATGAGGTTAGTATTAATATCAGTGCTAACTACAATTTCTAATGCCAAGCTGCAGGCAGCCTACTAACCATTTAAATGTATGTAAATTAGATGCGATATGGCAGTTATTTACCGTTCGAAATAATGAACACATTCGAACTGCCCTGGTTATTACGTCGCAAGTGTAAAAATTGACAGTCAGGTAGTTCGTAGTAAGAGGATAAAAATAAGCAAAGGTAACCTAATGAAAATTATAGTGAATATCATTCTCGCCAAAGAAGATAACTCTGACATCAGAGAATGAGGAAAAGATGGTAAGATCACATAAAATCCCGCCGACTAAAGTTTCAGTGATGTGACTGTGGCCCAATCCCTACTATCAAAATGCATAAGTATACTGGGTATCATTTAGAATCTAGATGGGCACGGGCATTTAGCAAACACACACACACACACACACACATATATATATATATACATATATATATAATGTATATATATATATGTAGTATATATATTACTGTATGTATATATACATTATATATATATGTATATATATATGTGTTTGCTAAATGCCCGTGGCCATCTAGATTCTAAATATATGTATATATATATACACATATATGTATGTGTGTATATACACATATATGTATGTGTATATACTGTATATATATATATATATATATATATATATATATATATATATATATATATATATATATATATATATATATGTGTTTGGTAAATGCCCTTGTCCATCTAGATTCTAAATGATACCCAGTATACTTGTGCATTTTTATAGTAGGGATTGGGCCACAGTCACACCACTGAAACTTTAGTCGGCGGGATTTTATGTGATCTTACCATCTTTTCCTCATCCTCTGATGTCAGAGTTATCTTCTTTGTCGAGAATGATATTCACTAATTTTCATTAGGTTACCTTTGCTTATTTTTATCCTCTTACTACGAACTAACCTAACTGTCAATTTTTCACTTGCGACGTAATAACCAGCGCCGTTCGAATGTGTTCATTATTTCGAACGGTAAATAACTGACCATATTACATCTAATTTACATATATATAAATGGTTAGTAGGCTGTCTGCAGCTTGACATTAGAAATTGCAGTTAGCACTGATATTAATACTAACCTCACTGTACAACTGATTACCAAGAAACAGTCTTTTCTCTAATTTAATTTCACTTTCCATTCTTCGAAAAAATTATGTTACTTTACCCAAAATATGAACCTTTCATTAGTCAGCTATACCCTAAATACATATAGCTTTTCTTTTCTTTCACTCAGGCCTAACAAGAGAACACACTAGATTATCTTTTTTCTTGAATATTCTAAAGATTCCACCTGCTTCATCCTTTCTCCAATTTATGCTATTTAATCTCTTTTTGTATACTCTGTCCTCATTAATTTAGTTTTTATTAGATTCAACCCCACGTCTCATCTCTCTAGATATATGAATAGATATATGAAGCATTCTATTGAGCAAGTTCTATTTTTACCCCAAACTAAACCTTCTTCCGCCTCCAACCACTATTTTTCATTATGGAGTCCATAAGGAAGGCTGTTAACAAAAAAGGCGACATAAAGTTACCCTGTAACACCCACTATTTGCTGCCAATTAGCATGACAGGGCTCCACCATCATCACTTTGCATCTGCTTTGTTCATTGATAGTTTCAATAAGTTTCAGTTACTTAACGAGAATGCCATAATGACGTAAGACGTTCCACAATATTCGTCTGTGGAAACTATCAAATGCATTTTCGTAACCAACAGGCAGCTATCAGAAGGGGCTTTTTAAATTCCGTAAAATTTTCCGCATTATATATGATCTGCGCATCTACCCCCTTTTCTAAAATCTGCGTGTTCGTGTGCATGTACGAGTGTGTGTGTGTACTGTATGTGTATGTGTATGTGTGTGTGTGTGTGTGTGTGTGTGTGTGTGTGCGCGAGAGACAGAGTGAAAAAGGGTAACTGCTTAGGATCCTCGAATGTAAAAACTCAAGATGCTTGAGAACTTGTCAAAATGATTTCCTGGCATGACAAAATGCCCTAATAAGACCGAACCGAGGACAGCGAACTCCCCAAGATGATCACAACCTAACCCTTCCTTACTTCAGTGAAATTTAGAAAAGAGACCATACAAAAATTCTGGATATATTCTGGCACTTCCACCCTCCTCCAGGACCACTGAGGGGAAAGTGAAATGGATAATGGTGGAGGGGTTTGGAAAGAAGGGGAAAAGTGGAAGCAGGAAGAAGGAGATTACGAAAGAAAGGGAAGGAACGAATAGTGGGAGGGAGAAAAGGATAAAGGGAGATGGATGGGCGAGAATCGGAAGGGAATGGGGATCTTAAAAGGTATGGTATAGGGAGAAAGGTTGAACGAAGAGAAAGGGAACTGAGGAACAACTGCGTGGAGGGAAAACCGAGGGAGGAGAGGGGAGGGGAAGAATAGGAAGGGGTTAAAGAAAGGAGATGATTCCGATATCAATAATTCAAATTCGGTATCAATAGAGAAGCCAAGGTCGCCGAGTCATTCAATTAATTATGATCTCTATGGCACGTCTTGAATATCAATGCGGGGAACAGCTGTGCCTCCCTGCGCTTGTTTTCATGTCCAGGTGCGAAATAAAAGAGAGAGAGAGAGAGAGAGAGAGAGAGAGAGAGAGAGAGAGAGAGAGAGAGAGAGAGAGAGAGAGAGAGAGAGAGAATTATTCAATCTTTTTTTTTACGCAAGGATGTTTTATGTGGCAAGCTAATGAGACAAGAGAGATAGTTAGTACTTGTCAATGTAGGTGTATATTATGTCTTTGCGAAAATAATATATATTCTTTTCCTCATGCCAAAACAATCTATGCGTTTTCTTTAATAGTCAAGCCTTATGCGACTGGTGACTTGAATAAGTCACTTTTTGCGCCTTGCTCTTATTCAAGTTTAATTAAGCTAAATTTAGCGATATTACTTAAATTTTGTAAGAATTTTCAGTTGCATACATTGGAAGCCTTTCATAAGTAAGAAAATCTCTGACATTAATATCAAAAATGAAAAATAAAATCGAAACAAAAACCAGACCCCGATACAAATTACTGATTATGAAGGAGGATTTCCGACTGTGTGTGTGTGAGAGAGAGAGAGAGAGAGAGAGAGAGAGAGAGAGAGAGAGAGAGAGAGAGAGAGAGACCCGGTAAAAGATGAATAGTAATGAAGGGGGATTCGTAAGAAAGGGAGCCGGAGAGAATGTATAAGGTTTTACGGTGCAAACCGCCCTATCAGCCATCACCAGTATCATCAGTGCTAACATTAACCCACTACCACTGCTCTTGATGTAATCCTATTAATGTAAGCGTCCGTGATGGAACATATTCTATTCCGCATTCAGAAGAAAAAAAATAAGGAAAATGCGGTGGCGGTCAGGTATAAGTGTAACAAAAACTACTTGAAATACTTAGACAATCTAGCAACAGAACACAAAGAAACAAACAAAAAACATTCTACTTATGACCTGGACGAAAACTGCAGCTAAAGCGACTGAATGGAAGTATTCACAAAACTGATCGACTGATAAAAGACCTCAGGGTTTCATTTTGTATTTAAGCACGGGATTGAAACCAAGTCTGTATTTTTGCCGAAGAGTGTTATTTGCATTACTTGATTTTCACGACCAGTTCTTTCTCTCACGCGCACGCACACCCACAAACACAAACGTATGCATTCACAAAACGACAGCAATTATTGATTATTCACTCTGCACCGGACCTCTGGATAACCAAGAGTCATCTTGACGAAGAAGAAGAAGAAGAAGAAGAAGAAGAAGAAGAAGAAGAAGAAGAACCACTAACTACCGGTACCGGAAAAACGTGAAACAAAAATGAGAGGGAGTGAGAATTTGAGGATGAGAATGTCGGCCATCTTGTGAACCTTTCCCCAGGTGACCGGCGCTTTAAAATTCTCCTCTCGACGACAGCGCGACAAAAATGATTGACACATGAATATGAGGACGGCGGTGTCCACGTCACAGCGTGATTGATCAGCCACTGACCAATGAGCGCTTTGCATGTGCTCACTGAATATCGAATGGGGATTGGGAGAAGAGAGAGAGAGAGAGAGAGAGAGAGAGAGAGAGAGAGAGAGAGAGAGAAGGGGGAAGGGAAGTTGGATGGGGGGGAGGGAGATCAAGGGTGAGGCAAAGAGCAAGAGGTGGGGGTGAGAAGCATTCTATCTCCATATTTCTTCTTTATACCTCCCCGTCTTTTTTTTCTTTTCTTGCGCATCCTTCTTCTCCTACATTTTCAAGTCCCCCATTTAACTCAGGGATGTCTGATTGGTGATGTTTTTTATGAGCAGCGTGAAACGCGACAAGCTCATTCCTAACTGCAGGCTTAACTTGAGAGATAAACAAAGTTTTCTAATTAGGCAATAGTGTCAAGTAAACTATATCACACCTGAATGACGACGCTAATAAACTGCAGGATAGAGAATGTTCCCAGGAATGAAACAGAAAGAACGAAAAATGAAACAAACGGCAAGTCCTGGCCATGCATGACGTGCTAGAGAAACAGGAATTATTAACTCTTCACAAACAAGCTATCCGAGTGGAGAGTAATATTGTTCCTTCCTATCCAGCGAATAAAAGCGAGGCTTCCTTAGCATCTCCTGCGTTTTTAAGGTGCCAATCCTAACTCAGGAGCAAAGAAAACAAAGCCACCGAACGAAAACAAAGACAGCAAACAACACACCATCAAAGGCAAATGTCAAATTCATCATTAGTGCTATCAATAGCGCCCTCCTACGAGCTCTGTCGGACTTAGCAAAACAATACAACGCAACGACTTTCACAAATTGTTCGAAAATGTAAACAGTGATTCTGGCTTCATTGAATAAGAGCATATATATGAGTTGCCATGCCGCCACGGAATGATCAGCAAACTATTGTCAGGATACGGTCCCACAATGCCAACTTGAAGACATCCTTATAAAAAATTGACAGAGCAAAATACAGTCAGTGAAGCAACAACAAGACGAACAAAAACAAAACGAAAAGCAATTGTCAGTGAAAATTAATAGACAAACCGCCAACTCTGACCCCACCAGCGTATCCCTTCCCTGGCGCGACTTTTCAATGCATTTTTGGCGCTAAAACAATAGCAGCCGAGGTGGCTGGCGGGTTAATGAACAGGGGATCGGCTAAGTTAACGAGGTAGGGCGAAACAACGCCAAAGGGATCTGGCTATGCTGCGCCTATCTATACAAAACCCGATTTACCTGGGAATACTGCGTTTCCTAAACTGAAACAATCTGTCAAGGAAATCGCACACAAATGGTTTTCGTACCTGAAATCCGGAACAAAGATCTCTGCTAAATTCTAACTGGTCAGAGAAGCTGGCCTTAAATCTATACGCTGAGGAGAACCCCTTACCTCACGTATTTGTTCAGCGGGAGCGTTTGCTTGCAAACATGTTTTGGTTAAGATCAGGTTAGGCAAAACACGTCCGAAAGATATACTGAATGAAGAACTCGTGATATCAGAGGAAACACAAAGAACATGATTCACATCTGTATGAGGGGAAAAATCAGGAACCTGGAGTGCGCCCCCCCGTCCCCCCATAAATAGTTAAGCTATTGTGAACTGCCGTCGAACAGTTATGGTTATCGAAGTTGTGGCAATCTTTGCCCAAGTTTAGATATACAAAAATATACATATATGTATATATGTCTATTTATTATGTGTATATATATACATATATATAGTGTACGTGTTTGTATGTATATACAGGTTGTACGACGGCAAGTCTATATACAGAGTTAATTACCGGTGCATAAGGATACAAACAGAGTTTCCTACAGAGATGTTCAAAGATCTTCTGCTGACGGGGTCTGGCTTGTTTATCCATCGTAGTAATGATCAGATCCAGAACCACCACAATGTTAAGTAACACACACTTATTTATGCACATACACATATGTACATACAAACATACATAATATATATATATAAATATATATATATATATATATATATATATATATATATATATATATATATATATATATACTGTATATATATGTAATATGTAATTCTAATATAGACACAATGCTATTAGAATTACATATGTGTCTGGTAAAAGTGACCAGTAGATTCTACATATATATATATATATATATATAATATATATATATATATATATATATATATATATATATATATATATATATATATATATATATATATATATATATATATATATATGACTTTTTTTATCACATCACCGTGATTCATATTCAATCAGTAAGCTACAAACGTCCTTTAATATCCAATTCACTCTACCTCGGAAATAATATATTTTCATATATGTTACCGAAGGGGAATTTTTTAGTTGAACTTATCAACTAAAAAATTCCCCTTCGGTAACATATATGAAAATATATTATTTCCGAGGTAGAGTGAATTGGATATTAAAGGACGTTTGTAGCTTACTGATTATATATATATATATATATATATATATATATATATATATATATATATATATATATTACTGTTCATTTCTGTTACCAGACATTGTTACAACCACGAAGCTCTCTTGATTTCTCTATTGCTTCACACTTTCTTGGATATGCTTCTCACTACACAGCCTGAGATCTAAATGAAGGACCAAATGAAGAAATTATCCAGATGTGGTTCTTCATTTGGATCTGAGGCTTTGTCGTGAAGTGGCAAGCGTAACAAAAAAATTTTTAAGGAATCAAAAAGTTGCAAGGGCATTGTGGTTATTACAGATTTTATATATATGTTTATATATAAATACATACATACATACATACATACATACATATATATATATATATATATATATATATATATATATATATATATATATATATATATATATATATATATAATGGTTTCTCACTAGTTCACACGTATCCACGTTATACCCCTTCATATCGAATTTACTTTATCTTGCACCTTCCATCAAAATATAATTATATATGCAAAGTGCATCTACCTGGGTCAGGACTTGAACCTATGCGTTTTAAACTGTATACAATGATGACAATGACTTATTCATTCAGCCATCGAGAAATTATAATCGAGTGGGTAGTTCTTTGTTGTCCTTGTCTCAACTCATGCAGGCATAGATCGAGTCCAGAACAGGGTAGATGCATTTATGTATGATGCCCTTTGGGAGTAAGTTATTTCCATGGTAAAGTGAATTCAATACTAAGGCATAAGTACGGCTATACACACACACACATATATATATATATATATATATATATATATATATATATATATATATATATATATATATATATATATATATATATATTTGTGTGTGTGTGTGAATGAGCTTATCACTCACCTTACACAGGGCATGTTTGTTCTTTTAAATTTTAAGCTTCAAATAACCAACTAATATCGAATTCACTTTAGCTCGGGAATAACTTACATCCAAAGGTAATCATATATGTGTCCTCTCACCCTGACCAGGATTCGAACCTATTCCTTTTGGTTTTGAAATAGGGTGATAGTAACCTTACCCATGCAGCCATCTGTCTTGATGGCTGGATGGTCACTGATATCCTACTCTCAAGACTAAAGGCATGCGTTTGAACAGCTGGTCAGGGCAATGAAGATACTAAAACAATTCTGAATACTTACTTTAAGGAGCCGTAACACAAGAATTTTTTGGTGGGATCACACCTGTTTTATTTTTTTATTTATTTTTTTTTTTTGGCCACCGCGCAGCCAATAATGACACCAAATGGACCTCATGCTATGAAACGGGCCTCATATTTTTTTTTTATTGTAAATAAGCATTTTTTCCTGCTTCCTGGCCAGGAGCTATAAGTATTTATCAGTGTAATATGCTTTCTACGATCCATTTCGTATATGCAAACTGTTAATCATTTTAAACTTTGTTTCAACCCAGAGCTGGCTAAAGTAATGTTGCCCGCACGCCGTTGGTCTTACCTACTACTCAATCTGATGATTATTTAGGCCTGTTCAAGTTACAAAGTAAATATTTCACTCCCAGAACATATAAAATATAATCCTGATAATTAATGTCCTTTGAACTACTATAAGCAACTTGAGTTTCTCCACAAATACTGGATCTCTCGCACAAATTGCACGCGTTACAGCGATCGGGGCCCGTTAACTTACGGGTTTGAGTATCAAAACAGGTGACCTATGAATCCTCGGTACCAAAAATCGAACTTGTAATATAGCAGTACTTCAATAAACAGATCATTCAGTTAGGAATCGAACGGGGCCCCTGACTATACCTATGAGCATCATTTAAACCTCATGAGCCTGCTTCTTCGGCGTCACTTGTGACAAATAAAACTGAAATGTCGTTTCTATGTTCTGTATCAACTAAGCTGGAAGTCGTTTAATGTGAAATTTGAACCAAAGCTTCAAGGATATATAAAAAACACAAGGAATGTAGTTTTCATTTCATATCAACTTCATCTTCAACATTACCTCACAAAATTCGATGAGCATAAACATTACGGCTCATGAGAACAAATGCGTACTTCCTCTGGTTTTCATTAGGTAAATGGGAGGAAGAGAGAGATTGCCATTTCCCTTCTAAACAGTAGGCGATTCATCAGAATTTGCACTTATTAATATCATTCATTCTGAGAGCGGCACAATAATGACATCAAATACCAGAAGGTGGGTATTAAATGAGTTCTACGATGTACTTCATAAAGTGATAAACAGACGGCTAGGCATGGCAACTCGATTTGGTTCGAGATAAAATCGCCTGAGGCCATAGAAAACGGGACATAACTCAGATGACCATAGAGATAATGTATAATCGACATTATCATCAAAATGCGTCTCCTGGAATGGAACAAGAAAAAAACAGAGAGAGAGAGAGAGAGAGAGAGAGAGAGAGAGAGAGAGAGAGAGAGAGAGAGAGAGAGAGGGAAAAGAAAAAAGGCAGATATCCTAATGACGGGTATAACGCAAATATAATTCACCAGTAATTACAGCCATAAAGCAATTATGAATTATCGTTCGGTGGAGAAACAAGTACCGAACCAATACTTTGCAACGTGTGGACAGGGGGAACGGTGGAACACGGGACGGCGAAGAGTTACGGAGATATTATCGGCTCCGGGTCTTAAAAACCTAATTACGGGTGTGAAATACAAGTAACTCACCATTAATAACAACCCGCCGGCAATTACAAAATGTCAATGAATACAGATACGTTATTATTCCAGGTACACGACATGCAAATGCAAGGAACAACAAAGGGAATATAATAAACAAGTTGTTTTACATGCACAAATAAACATGCAATGGCCAACATAAGAAATAATTAATGCAAAATTGGGGAAAATATTTAAAACCGTGTAAATGCTCAGCAAAAATACATCTAATTACAGTAAACAGCAGAAGACTTCAAGTAAAGTTTTTGCAAATAATTCCTTGTCATCCATGAGCACTTAATCATAAATGCTCATGCAAAAACAAACTCTCAAAACTGACCCGATTCGATTGTCTAAAATTTTGTCCAAAAAGGTTTCGGTGAATTTCAATTAAATTTTGTGGAGGGATGGACATGAGCCAAGATGGTGGACGCGAATCCAGGTTTCTTTTATATTTTTTTCCCCTGATAATTGCAAGATAAAGCAATTTTCGGATTTATTTGGCTAGTGAAAGATACAACAGCGTGAGCGCCGTCAACATCTTATCCTGAAATATTTCATGCAGATCCGAGCAACAGATCTGGTGGTTAAGTTAAGTTTAACCAGACCACTGAGCTGATTAACAGCTCTCCTAGGGCTGGCCCGAAGGATTAGGCTTATTTTACGTGGCTAAGAACCAACTGGTTACCTAGCAACGGGACCTACAGCTTACTGTGGAATCCGAACCACATTATACCGAGAAATGAATTTCTATCACCAGAAATAAACTCCTCTAATTCTTCATTGGCCTACCGGAGAATCGAACGCAGGCCCAGCAAAGTGCTAGCCGAGAACGATATCGACTCGTCCAACGAGGAACTAGATCTGGTGGTGTTGCCTGGAGTAAGGAGTATCTGCGTGTATTTAATAGATCTCTTGCTTCTCTCTATAGTCAAACCTTTCAAGGAAAAAACCTATGTTTGTAAATGTGTGCCCCTCTCTCTCTCTCTCTCTCTGTATGTGTATATATATATGTGTGTGTACACATATATATGCATAGACTGTGTATATACACACACACACACACGCACACACACACACACACACACACATATATATATATATATATATATATATATATATATATATATATATATATATATATATATATATATATATATATATATATATGTATGTATTAGACTGCTAAGTAAAGGACAAAAAGTCGAAAGGACTTGCAGTCCTCCACTGTTTCTCTTTCCTTCGTGGATTTTGTCTTTATTTATATATTCATCACGTTCCATATTTTCGTGAAACAGTTATATATATATATATATATATATATATATATATATATATATATAATTATATATTGTTTAGATTACCCTAATACCCATATAATGTACTTCTTGCTAAAATAAAAAAAAAGCACAAACGCACAATTACAAAAGACTATTAAAAATTTCGAAGAACTATTTTATGCGTTGTCTATAACGAGAAGTTAAGAATAAAAACACAATCATTTTGAATATACACCAACTAAATTGGGTCTTTTAAGATCGATTATTTATTCGTTATATTGTATTATGTACAGATCAATAAGGCATGAAACAATATCGTATTAATCTAAACACCTTCTCAATGATGAGAGTGCGTGTGTTTGCGTGTGCTCACGTACGTGTTTTGGTTTATTTGAGACGAAAAAAGAATTAGCGGTGACTACCGTATCGAAAATGGACTGCATAATACACACGAACACACAAGCATTTGGTTGAAAATCATAAAAATTAAGTTAACAGAACATTAATGCATCATAACTGGAAGATGGCTGAGGCCTTAAATAAGAGAGGAGACAATAAATTTAAACTAAGCTTAAAGCGGTTAATTAATACCGGACATTTTAAACGCCGAAAAACTAAAAGACTGATGTTAGTTATATAAGATCAGTTTGCATTCCTGTGCCGTAACCATTACTTTAACACAAAATCGCCGTAACTTCAAAAACGACTTAAATGCACCACTTGTGCACTCTCACCATTAAACAAATTACAAAAAAAAAGGCTACTAAAAACTGAGATCAGACAAAACACTCACACGCCCGAAGAGGAAACGATAAAACACGATTTTTCACACTGGAATGACGGAAACAATACATTCAATAGAAAACCCACAATCACATCGTATCGAGTAAGTCACAGCCAACCATCACCTTCGCATGTGAGCGGCCTGACTATCAAAGCGGGCATTTTTGTCCTTTGATAACTGGGTAGCCCCCGTTAGATTACGATCAGGGAAGTGTTAGTTTGAATCCGGAATAACGCATTTAGAGAGCGCTCACTAAATCGGGGGTTCCTTGTGTAAAAAAAAAAAAAAAAAAGGGGGGGGTGGAGAAAGAAACAGGGTAAAAAAAAAAGTGGGGAGGGGGAGGAGAGGGGTTGGGGGGGGAGAGGGCAGAGAGAGACCGACAGACCAACCCTTGCATATTAAAATGCAACCTTTCGTATCCGGCAACGGAGACTCGATTTCCGACCCCAGGGTCTGCCGATGATTGTCGGTCCCGGTGTTATATATTGATGTCGATCGCGAGTGAATTATACTGATGCGGCACAGCCTTTGCTGCCTTTCGGGTCATTATGGTGAAGAGACTGATGGGGCCTCAAGACAATACATACACTTCAAAGGTTCAGAGGATGAAGGAAAAGGATATACTGACACCAAAGGCTCACGGTAGGATGGGAAAGGGATAGGTTGTCTCGGAGAGTTCCCAGAAGAATAGGAAAGGTGTATATGGAGTCGGAAAGCGCTCATAAGGATGACAAATGGGATGCTAAAAGCGCAAGGATGGATGGTGGAAGGATGCAAAGACCTGGAGGAGGAATAGAAGGATGGGAAAGCGATAGAGTAGGAAACTGCAAGGAAAAAATGGGAAAAGCGTAATTAAGCTTGAACAGTGCACGGGTTAATGTGAAACGGATACATATGGGAAGAGGAGAAAGGTCTAGAGGAGAATTGAACAAGCAACCGCCAAATCTCAAGTTTTATATAGTTTAAAAGAATTCATAGACCCTACGCGATGTACTTGAAAGAATGCATAGACTTCAAGGGTGTAAATACGGCGGGAGAAAAATGCATATATTCTGAAGGCGGGAGGACGATTGCAAAAGGATACATAAATTATTAGGTGAGCGGACAACTGGAAGAAGGTTCATAGACTGCAAAGGTGAGAGGGCAATTGGAAAATGACAGATTCCAAAGGGCAACGGGGAAATGACAGACTCCAAAATTTTTATGGCAATTGGTGATGAATGCATATACTCAAAATGTTAAAGATAAAAACTGGAAAACCAAGAATCATCGTCAAGGGTGAGGAGGTAATCTGAACATAAACACATACTCTCCATAGGATGAGCTTATTACAAGAATACCTATAGGATATATACGTGAAAAACGACTGTTAAATGATTCACAGGCTCTGAAGGTGAAAGGAAAATTGGAAAAGGAGGCTCCTACTCCGAAAGCGGACACACATGGAAAAGAGAAAGCACTCTTAAAGTTGAGAATACAATTGAGAAAGGATACAATAAACTCCAAAATCGAGAGCAATTATGGGAAAGTATACTCAATCTAAACCTGAGTCACTCTTGGAAAACGTTTACATATACTGAAAGAGTTAGAGCACTACTGGAAACACTATTGGGTACACGGCACATACATTCTGAAGGTAAAACGTTAACCGAAAAAGATGCATAATTTCCGAAAACAAAAGCATAACTTACAAGGGATACATATCCTCGTGCAGTCAGACAATAACAGAAAAAAAGACTCTCAGACCCCAAAATGAGAGCATTGCAGAAAATGATACATACACTCCAGAGGTGCACGGGAGGATGGTTATATGAACCCCTGACGGTGGGAAGGACGATATGCTGATGATGATGATGATGATGGGAGAGTATTTTGGGAGAGCACTCAATGGATGGGTGTGTGTGTGTGTGTGTGTGTGTGTGTGTGTGTGTGTGTGTGTGTGTGTGTGTGTGTGTGTGTATGTGGGAGAGAAGGCGAGTCTGGGTGCGAAAGAAAGGGAAATCAACAAGGGAAATTGTGTTAATGCATCATGGAGAGAGAGAGAGAGAGAGAGAGAGAGAGAGAGAGAGAGAGAGAGAGAGAGAGAGAGAGAGAAATAAGTATACCTTAGTTTTACCAGACCACTGAGCTGATTAACAGCTCTCCTAGGGCTGGCCCGAAGGATAGAGCACTTAAACATCACAGAAAGTCAGTGGAATTTTTTTTGTAAAATTGTGAGTCATAATGTAGCTGTGAGAGAGAGAGAGAGAGAGAGAGAGAGAGAGAGAGAGAGAGAGAGAGAGAGAGAGAGAGAGAGAATTGACGTTTATGATTAAACAGGTCGTAACTGGAATGAGAAAAAAATTCAGAGGTAGGAGGAAGCTTGGCCTTAGATATATAGAAGACAATGCATACAAGAGAGGAAGCAATGAGAGAAAATCTTCTAGAAAATGATCGATTTTCTAATTAGGAAAATTTTAAAAAAATATTTCACTTAAACTATAGGAACAGTTACACCGCACAAAGGAATCTTAAGTAAAATGTTAGAAAACTTGAGCGTACAATAATGGGTTTAAATGATTTACAACATGAAAGTAATCAGCTATTTTATTTAAGAAGGTTCATTTCAGTCATTTGTAAGCCATTCTTTCTAAGAACATTGATTTTTTATCACAGAGGACACTGTCAGCTCATTTTCATGGTAGCTAAAAGCGAGATTTCATTCGGGACAAGTTACGTCACAGGTCCAGTTCCCAACCTTCTACCCTTGAATCAGCTTTAGTGCTGCCCTGGAAAGAGTCGCTTTGGCCCATGTTCTGTATTAGGCAAAAACTGAATACTTCAGAATTTCCAAGAAGCCCTTGAAAAAATACCAGGATTAAACTAAAAAAAAAAAAAAAAAAAAAAAGTGGAGGGGGGGAATTCGATGACACTATGAGATTTCCAGCGATCTGTGCCTGACTTCCTATATGCGAACCAAAGAAGGGTTGAAGATGGGCGTTGTTGTTTATTTCAAAGACTGTAATAATGATGATAATGATAGTGAGTGTAGGATACTTTTTTTTTGGGGGGGGGGGTATCGGTTTTCTTTGTGCTATTTTCTGAACGTCTGGTTAACGGCTGCTTTTTATGCATGGATTTTTGTCCATTGCGACGATTTTGGGCAAACTTTGATTATTTTCGAAAATAAAGGCAAAGACAAGTGGTTCCGTGTTGCTCATCTTCACATACCTAAAACAGACAGCCACACGTTATAAGCAGGAGCGATGATCCACTCCTGTCATGGCACGCTGTGTCTCACCTTCTACCTGATAAATAACTTTATAAAGCAAAATGGGTAGCATTTCACCAAGAGTACAGTCAAGCCTGCAAATAAACTCATTACTCAAAAATTACAAACTGGAGTATTTACATTTGTCAGAATAATTCGGAATAAAAAATGTTGATGAAAATTCTGTCACATAACATTCATATATAAAGTATATACCTACAGTACATATGTTCAGACGAACCATTAATCATGCAGAAAATTATTTAAAAATGAAATAACTTGGCCTATTCCTTAAGTTAGAATTACGCATTTTACATTCGACTTGGCCACCTTTTTATCCATACAGTGATTCTCAATAAGGATATGTTAACTTGAAGCACAACGACTGGCTTCATTAAATCCATACTGATACGAGAGGTAAAGAAGACCTAGTTACTGAACATCAGATACATGTAATATCTAGTCATCTCGTATTCTTACGTTTTTCCCGTAATCATCCAAAATGCTCCTTCAAATTGCACTCCTTCATGAGTTCTCTGTAACTTTTGCTATCATTCTGCTCAGAAATTCCTTCCATACAATGGAGAAAATGAGTTTCTTTTGGTATTCATACCCCCTGATCTTATGGCAAATCATTTTGGCGAAGCCATATTTCTTTCTACTGCCAAGTGGCCCTGTCTCGTCTTTTCTTATGTTTTATTGTTTGGTCCTTTCCACTGTGCTTAAAGATAGAGGGCCTTCTTACACCTAGCAGACCATCAAGTACCACATTTACTTTGTGGAAATCAGTTACCCCTTAAATACGCAGTCAATGCTCATCTCCTCTCCTCTGATGTCCAGCTTTCAAATTCGGTTCTGGCTTGGGTGTTCTTTGACACTTGAAAGGAATTCATTCTTTGAATTTACGTTTTTTCATCCCTCTGATTTCTTGTTTCATTAGGGCACGTGCTGGTTTGAAACTTTAGCTTTCCCACCTCATCAGATTCTTCACAACAAAAATTAGTTGATAATTTTGTTGTAAGATGAGTAGAGTATTACTTCGTTCCAAAATCAATTATTCATTTGACGCTTAGCAATTTCTATATACGCCTAAGTTTCCGCGCTAGTAATTTTGTTGTATTTTCACCAAAATAGATTTCTGCACTACTAATGAAAGAATAAAAGATATTGGGCAGTGTATTTGTTTTCAACTTGAATTACATGGAAAGGGGACCAATGCATATTGCGTGAAAGTAGGGAAAATATAGTTACTCTGACCATGAAGAATGCAAAGTGTATCCACAAATTCCGGAAAGAACGTGACCTTCATAAGGTTAGCACGATGGTCGACGGGTCATCCAGGCTAGGGCCAGACCTCCTTGCCACTGGCCCAAATCAAGTTCGTGGATGAAGAAGGTCCGAGCAATAAGGTCGGGACAGTAGTCTATCGGCAATAAACATCACATTCATTAAAAAAATAAAAGTTTTTGTTTAACATTCCTTCGCTACACCATGAAAGGATTTCAGAGGCATCAATACTAAACTGATTCTTAATGACAACCCCTTCTCTTTCCCCTTGAATTCTGTTTGAGGCTAGACCCGACACAAATCGCATTAGGAAGATTAATTGTCTCATGATTTTCCTTCTCGTATCGGGAGGAACTTTCTTTTAATGCCAAAATCTTTTAATATTCATGCGAATCACAAATTACAAAGGTGAAAATAAAAAAACTATGGGATTTTTTATTAAATACTTAACGTTACAGACCAGAGCTGAAGATAAACATGGAATAGGATAAATAACAAAATGAGAAACAGAAAGACATAAGGAGCAAGCTGTGGGTTAATAATAAAAAACTAGACTCAAAGACACGTTTAGGAAAAGAAGCAGAGAACATTCAAAAGACTGACTGATTTAGCAAGCAACAATATTAAAAACAACTTTCACTGGACCAACTAGATAAAAACCACAACTTATCAAAGTAGGAAGGCAAAAACTAAGTCTTTAAATCTACAAGTAAACCGACTTAATTGATTATATAGTAACCTTGCAAAGGACAACCGGCTGGGCATTCAAAATTTGGTTATTTCGGGGGTTATAAATCAACTACGGTCTTCGCAATTAACGTAAAGAACGAAACTACTTTTAGATTCTAAAAAAGTGGCAGTCGTTGGTATATGTAATCAGGAACAAACAAAGATCATTGATAGCAAGAGCCATATAATGCATCTCTCTATAAGTAGGTACAGGTATAAGAAAAAACAAAGTTGGCTATCTGAGCAGTTAAAAAACATTCTTCCTAGCTTGAGCTTGGCTATAAGAAAAAGAAAAGCCATATCCATTCAGCACACGGGTCACGCAACCATTCTGTGACCCCTTTTTCGTCGTAGATAAACAAATCATTGATATAAGAATAAAGCTACACTGTCACCTACAGCAGACGTTAATGTACAGTCACTTCCCCATTGGGCTGAAGTCAAAATGCTTTTAAAGTTACAAGAACGATCACACGATCACCAACAGAATCCATTTAACCCTTCACGGCAGTCATACAGCAACTACTTAGAACCAAGTCCCCATATAGGTTGCAATATACAGTCAGGTAGAAAATCACCACTACAGCAACAGTATGTTGAAGAAGCATATCAGAGCATCTCTCGGTCAGAAACTACCCAGTATTCTGGTTTCCATGTGTTGATCCAAACTCAGCACTCTTTTGACTTGCAAATTGTCAAGAATGGGAAAAGTGGCAGCGCCTGGCGGTGAAGTTAAAC
Source organism: Macrobrachium rosenbergii (assembly GCA_039081455.1). Lineage (NCBI taxonomy): Eukaryota > Metazoa > Arthropoda > Malacostraca > Decapoda > Palaemonidae > Macrobrachium > Macrobrachium rosenbergii. The sequence goes on along the minus strand of JANJGK010000007.1, from coordinate 8,206,372 downwards.
CTAAGTTAATGAATCTTGATGAAATCGTGTGCCATAAATAAATGCGTAACTGTTATGCAACCCAAGTTACTGACGCACTTGCATACTGTGCGGTCATCACACGACATTCGTTGTTTAAACGATGAGGAATTTTAACACCGTTTTTGTATCTCACACGTGATGAAAGTGCAAAGAAGATATTCCGTAATAATATAGAATGGGAACTACACGGCTACATGGAGGGAAAATTCCACTAAAAAAGTAATATTCCGTACAATGTTGGTGATGAAAACACTGGCGCTGCAAGGGGAAAAAAATACCATGCAACAAAGCATGAAACATGCAGTGAGGATATGGTACTAAGTAGGAATAATAAGGAACCCAAGGAATATTTCAGACAACGTAATGAGGGAAATATGGTATTGCCGAAAAAGCACTACACAAAAGTATGAAAATTCCGAATAATGTATGGCAGAAAATTCCATACAGCAGGGAGGGTAAAATACCCACAACAGACTATGTCGAAAATAGTAGTGAGAAGTAGTGCAAGCACTATTCAAAATCTTGTAGAGTAAAAATGTTGGGTAGGGGAAGTAAAATAAAACACAACAACGAATATTTCAGATAATGCAGTGAAGAAAATGTCCAGCTGCATGGGAAAAGGGTGTCACATCACATAGAAAGCAATATTCCTGATAATATAATGGAAAATGCTATACTATACTATACTATACTATACTATATATATGTATATATACATACATACATACATACATATATATATATATATATATTATATATATATATATATATATATTATATATATATATATATATATATACAGTATATATATATATATATATATATATATATATATATATATATATATATATATATATATATAATCTGTAAGCTACAAACGTCCTTTAATATCCAATTCGCTCTACCTCGGAAATAATTATTTTCATATATGTTACCGAAGGGGAATTTTTTTTTAGTTGATAATAAGTTCGTTGTCCCGTGGGCTCGAACCAGCGACGGACAAGAACTCAGGACTACAGTAGACGCTTAACCCACACGGCTAGCAACTAAAAAAAAAAAATTCCCCCTCGGTAACATATATGAAAATATATTATTTCCGAGGTAGAGCGAATTGGATATTAAAGGACGTTTGTAGCTTACTGATTGTATATGAATCACGGTGATGTGATAAAAAGTCATATATATATATATATATATATATATATATATATATATATATATATATATATATATATATATATATATATATATATATATATATATATATATATATATATATATTCTACACTGTAAAGTTCGAAAATACCTGAGCTGCAGGAGAAGAAAATTACCAAACCATAATTCAAGACATACTACAGATAATTTGGGGTGGAAGATAATGTGCTGTTAGGAAGCAAAATAACACACAGCAAGATATAATCCCAAAAATGCAGTGAAGAAAATACCATGTCACTTGCGGAATGACAATATCAAACCACAAACCGTGAAAAATTCCAGAAAAAATAGGTTTGGAAATATTAAGTTGCAGAGGATGGAAAATGTCATACTTTAAGAGAGGAAGATTTCATATGAAGCAGGGTGGGAGGCAGGGAAGAAAACCTAGAAATAGATTTAAAAAAACAATGTGGTGTCATAAGAAAAATACTTTGTTACTAGGCAAGAAAAATCTCAAACCAATGAACAATAAAAAAAATTCCGTATGTAGACAGGAAAATACCACGCTGTAGGGGGAAAGTGGGTGTGGGGGGGGGGAAGGAATACAACACAACAAACTAAACAACATTCCAGGTAATGTCATGAGGAAAATACGATGCTGCAATGAAATGAAAGCCTCACGCCACAAAGCATGGAATGTTCCAGATCAAAAAGGATAAGAAATACGATGCCGCTAGAGATGGAAAATACCACACAACACAGCAAGAAATATTCCAGGAAAGGTTATGAAGAAAATACTGCGCTGCAATGAAAAAGAAAATACTAAACCCAAAATACAACACCAGAACCAGCGTAGGATCTGATCAGCACCTGGCTCCGTGACCGCTCGACTTACACACCACCGACAAGGAGAGAGAAGAACGGGGCTAGCAACCTCACACCTTGCAAAACAATACTTAGGAACGAAGATGTAAACTCTTCAGAGGACACACGAAGCAAAAAAAAAAGTCCAGTAATAATAAAACCAGTCACACTGAACCTAACAAAGCTAACAATAAATCGCAAAACGGTTACAAGGAAACCAACACTTAAGAAGGGTAAAAAATGCATCGAACTTCCTGTGATAATAATTGACTCCAATTATGAAGATAGGATCAAGACATTGAGGTGAGACTGGGTACTCGCCTGTATGCAACAAAAGATTTACTTCTTTTTCCTGTATCAACGGGAGGTAGATGACAAGACAAGGATCAGCTCAACACGAATACAGACAATGAGCTGTATATGTATTCTGATTAACGAACGATCAAAAAAGCGATATCACACAAGATTTATAAAGACAGAACTGAATACATTTACAGTGACGTCGCTTTTATTACACGCCATTTCTATGAACTACAGAGGATAAGAAATTTATTCTAGATAATAATAATAATAATAATAATAATAATAATAATAATAATAATAATAATGTATTATTACGCTGTATTAAGATACTTTTGAAAGCATATCAACGTTAACAATGAACATTTTTATACAGTATATTTGATGATCGACAGTATGGAATATGTTTATTTTTCAACATAGCTGTAATTACAAGGAAAGCAGATGTGCTATCATACGTTTCAGACATACACACATGCACATTATATATATATATATATATATATATATATATATATATATATATATATATATATATATATATATATATATATATATATATGTAACTTATACCTCTCTTGATGGCTCAGTGGTTTGACCGTCGACTGGACTTGTTGGAAGGTACTGTGTCGAGGGATCGAGACCCGGCGGTAACGATACATTCATCACTTATAAAATTCCCCTTCGATGATAATTCCCCATCGGGGATATTCCCGAAGTAGCGTGAATTGGATATTAAACGACATTTGTAGCTTCATGATTGTATATATATATATATATATATATATATATATATATATATATATATATATATATATATATATATATATATATATATATATATATATATATATATGTGCGTGTGTGTGTGTGTGTGTGTGTGTGTGTGTGTGTGTGTGTGTGTGTGTGTGTGTGTGTGTGTGTACAGTAAGTGGGTACGCAGACTATACTCACTATAACTTCTAAGTATTACTAAAATCTCCCTCATAAAGACTGTAAAAATACACCAGAAGAATTCGAAGTTACCTAAACCTATTATGCCTGACAGGAGAGTCTTACAATTGCAAAAACGATATGAAAAAGAATGACCGCATTAAATTTATTTTTCCAGGATTTTAAGCAATTTCTAATATAAAAAAAATCTACATTCAAAAGCATATTACACACATAAACAAACACATATGTATAGAATTAGAAGACTAAAATAAAACAAAATAAATGGAAAGTTATCCATACACCAATCCTCATACAGTGAGACATTTGTTTTTCCTGGCAAATATTTACGTCACTACTAAGAAATCTTTATGTTTTTTCCCACCCTATTTGAAGTATCGGCGGCTTCTGCTCCGTGGACACCCAGATAAATTAATTAATAAACAAGAAGTAACAAATGTTCAGTTTTTTCTTTCTTCAACATATACGTCTTATATCTAAAGAACCTTGTTATAATGAAAAAGCAGTCGTGAATCTCTTCCCACTATAAAAAATCTGAGTGTTTTAAAAGCTAAAAAATCAGTTTTAAGTTAAAGGCTGTTATTACACGAACAGGTAACGTTTTGCTACAAATACGAAAACTACTAGCTAACAAATATAACGGGAACACACAGGTTTACCAGACTTCAAACAAAATATTAAAATAAAAATCTAAACGGCTCACCTTTCAGTGTTAGTTTAATTTTTAGAAGTTGACACTTCTGACCTCTATGTTCACTGTGCTTAAAATACCTTGAGTCTCTCCCGGGACGCTCTGCGACTCGCTCCCACACCGCCAAGCTTCTGCATTTGGTTTACTTTATATACGACGATTCTTTCTCTCATATTTTAAACTATTCTAGAGTAATGAATATATTCATCTTACTCTTTCTTTTATGTGTATGCTTTCATTTCCTTCGATGCCACTCGAAAGGGCTATGACTCTTAAGGTCTGAGTCAGTGTCAAGGTCGCTCTCAAGATCAATGGTTTCCCGTGTTAGTCGTCTAGGCCTCGTATCCCTGCGTCTCTGTGGGTATAGTAACCTCAACCCCACCGGTGACTGATTTTTCTCTTGAAAGTTTAGTTTAGATAAGACAATTTAGAACCATAACGTCATTTTCAGGCAAAATGACTCTTTGCCCTGAGAGGTCACATTACAGAAAACCTGCGCTCTTTCCATTCGAAGCAGCTTTCTTCATGTAATCAGCCGTTGGCTGAAGTCCCGAATTCGAGTCGACAGTAATATTCGAATTAGCTTTGCGAAAAAGCAACTGGAGACATATATTTTTTTTTTATGTATCATCATCTCTTACTCTTTTAACTTACAGAGCGCATGTCTGTTTTTAATAAAAATAAATAAAACGACATTTACTCTACTAAAACCGCACTGAACGAAACGTCATATTTCTCTGGGAGGTATGTCAAACTTGGAACTAATTAACTAAAGGACGCTCAGGTATAGCGGAATTAACAAAAGGCACCGTCCAATATAGTCTGGGATCATTATTTTGGTTTCTTGTACAGAGAGAGAGAGAGAGAGAGAGAGAGAGAGAGAGAGAGAGAGGTTGCACAGCATAAAGGAGTTCTGTATCGTACACTTACTTCTGATAACAGATATAACACAAACGTAATGATGTGGAGTAATTAACGCAAAACATTTCTAAAGCATATAAACATTATTAAACAACAGAACACATAAAGGAAACGACCAGAACTAACTACATAAATGCCTCACAAAATTCACAGGGAAAAGAGAGAAAGAAGAAGCAGGAGCATTATTAGGAGCCTCGAGAGACGACACTGGAATGCAACAACTTATTTTACATACGCAAAACATCATGAGATCAAATCATGAAAGCAGCCAATAAGAATTCTCGTACCAAAGCGGCATAGAAATTCATGATCTCTTAGTCTCAAGCAACTGGCCAATGGAAATCGACGTGCAATGATGTAGGGCAGTAAATCCAAAGTATCAAACCCTGGCTAGGACCAATAGGAATGAGACTATCATGCAGAAAGGATAGCCAATGAAAGTTGGTGTACCATCTCTATACAGCCTGGGTTCCTTATGATTAAAGTGAGAGGGGCGGAATTTCCGATTGGCCGGAGACGTGAGCGAAAAACTGTAGCGTCCAAAAATGTCGATGGACCCCCCCGAAATTGGCCGACAATAAAATGATAATCAAGCGAGCGAGAATTCAACCAGGAGAGGCCCTGGGACGCAACTAATACCAGTTTTCAAACCCCGCGGTGGTGCTTCCAACCATTTTATGATAATATCCACTGCCAGGGATGGTGTTGGGGTCCGTTCTCTAGACTACAAGACGTCGTTCCAACTCCTTGCGCGGCCTGTTCCATATTGCATCGTGCAAGGCAGACACAGTGCGATATGGCTCCGTCTTCCCAGAGCTATTTCGTCCTCATTTTTCGCATACCTCAATGCACAGGTCACTGGTGTATGTTGCACGATCTTCTTCTGCTAGTGTCTTGAGGTACGTGACGCCATTGCTGCGAACGATGCTTGTGATAAAAAGCGATACTATACGGAAGACGGAGATCACATAATACAAGAACATCAGATGTGTGTGTGTGTGTGTGTCTGTGCGTGAATTATTTAATGTAAAATTGGAGCCATCTGGAAAGCTTCAATAGCGCGGCGTGATCATCTATTTATGAGGCGATGCCCTGGACGTTGTTGTTGATGTTGTTGTTGTTGTCGCTTCTCTTCTCCTACCTCACCCAAAAGAGCCTGATGAAATTAAAGGCCCTGGGTGTTGATTCCATCCTACACAGTTACGTTTCTCATTATGTGGAAGTCTCGCAATAGGATACTAGCCGCGGTGAGAACAAGGAATTAGCAAGCCAGTTGGCTTCTTTTCAAAAAACTGTTTGGCAACCTCCATGACACATACACGCCAAGCGATCGTCTGCTGTTTCCCGCCTTGTCAAAAAGAGGACGTTTGACAAGAGTTGACGGCACAACATTCTGCCTGGCTCCATCATTTTCGCACTTTATTTATTTGCCTTTTTTCCCCCCATCAGTTTTTTTTTTTTTTTTTTTTCTCAAATTCTCGGTCGTTAAAATATTCCGCACATTTTCATGCACTGTCAAATATCACTCGCGAGGGTTTTTATGATACATTTTGAAAAATGAAAGAAGTTGTGCGTGAGAAGCATATTCAATTTGCGAAGGGTGATTATAAATAACTTTTTATCTATTATTCCGTAGTTTCGCCAAGATGTGAAAAAGAGATGCCTCAAAAGATCTTATTCTGAGATACACATTTAATAAGGGGGAGTCCAAATATGATTTGATATTTTTTAAACATTATTATTAATAATTTTTATTGTGCATCTTTTATTTGCATATTTATTTATCTTTTAGTAAACTGTGAGTTTAAACGGTCAGTCAGGGATAGACACATATGGAAATCATTTTCTGGAAACTAATCAAAACAAAATGATTTAACTTTCATGTCAACACTCTTAAGCTAAAATTAAAATGACTTGAATAGGAATATTCGTTAAACATCATGAATCTTCAACTTAACAATAACAGTTTTAAAAAATCATCGCTAAACATACATGAAAACTTTATATATTTCGCTTAAAAAAGGTTGTCTATATATTACGGATCATGGATATCCAAGATAATAAATTTTTCTTTCCTGTCTAACAATTCGTTGTGCATTTATAGTCTATCTCTAACGCCCAAGATCGAAACAAACATACATACGCACATACATACACACGTACACACACGCACGCACACATATATATAATACATATATGTGTATATATGTACCGGTATATATATATCTAATATATATATACACATATACAGTATATTGAAAATATTTATATGTTTATAAATAAAGACAAAATCCACGAAGGAACGAGAAACAATGGAGTGCTGCAAGGCCTTTCGACTTATAGCCCCCATCACGTTCCATATTTTCGTGATTCAGTTATACATATATATTTATACATAAATACATACATACATGCACACACACATATATATATATGTGTGTGTGCATATATATAAATTTATATATATATATATATGTGTGCATATATATAAATTTATATATATATATATGTGTGTGTGTGTGCATATATATAAATTTATATATATATATATATATATATATATATATATATATATATATATATATATATATATATATATATATATATATTATGTATATCAAGCATTTTCCCTTAAATGGGGTGATTCCAGTGGAACTAACATTTCTTTTCTCAGCCAACACTATCGAGATGAGGTTGCTAGCTTTTTCCGTTCTCCATCCTAGCTACAGCCTATGCAGTAGATCAACTTCCATGCACAAAATGCAATGCTCAGATCAACATCAGAGACATTTCGTCATAACAGAACGTACCTAAATTGTTCTGCTCATGTCAGGAATCGAACCCTGCTCTTCCTAAGGTGAGGAGGGAGGCCTGACAACTGGATATCACCACTTTCCCTCAAATAAAGTGTACGGCAACGCAATAGTGAAAAGTGAATATTAGCGGCCGCCCCCCCCTCAAATATAAAACAGAAATAATCGGCTGAGACCTCACATCATATTTTTCTAGAAACATGATTTTTTTTTTTATCATACACTGTGATGTTTCAGTAAGGAAATTTTATTTCATATGATTTTTAGTTTCTTTACCTAAATGCGTAATGTTGAAAAGATGACGTCCCAACAGAATGGTTTCTTTCAACATTTTACCAAAGGCATTCGAATATAGTTAATAAATTTTGGATTAAACCACTTACCAACGTAGGGACTTGTGAATGAGCCTCTTTTCCCGCTCTAATATCGAGGAAATATCTATGATATCTGAATCATTTACTTGTAAAAATTTTGACAATGAGCTTTATCTACTCAATCCTCTCTCTAACTCTCTCTCTCTCTCTCTCTCTCTCTCTCTCTCTCTCATTACCCTCGCATTGTTTTCACGTCTCTCTCTCTCTCTCTCTCTCTCTCTCTCTCTCTCTCTCTCTCTCTCTCTCTCTCTCTCTCTACCATCGCATTGTTTTCACGTGCTTATGAGCAATATTTTGTGAAAATTGTTCGAAAAGTACCATAAGTGATGCACGGTATTTATACACACCTTTAAAATCTTGTTACTGGCAGTGATACACAAACATTACTGGAAACCACATACTTTCACAGTGGCCCATATACAGAATATTTATATATGATGTGCATGATGTATGAATTATTAATGCAGATAAATATATATTATTGTTTTCGCTTAAAGAAAGTTTTTCTGCAACTGTGAGTTCAGTTCATGGACAAATACAATTTATAAATACTTATAAATGACTTTTTGCGCATAAACAACATATTCAAATTAATATACCGTACTGTATACTTTAAACAACCACAATTATTCCAATAACTAAGTAAAATCTCAGAAAATAATATCTAAAGAAGTAAAAGAAGAAGATTAGATATTCGTTTTAAAAGCAGGGTGATATAACAGACATTTCAAGAAGCGCGTGAACTATGAATACACTACTTAAGTCTTTCGAGAAGATCCTAAATAATAAAGGAAGACGAAAATCATATCTCCTTTGTATTTACAGCAATCCCTTCCCACCACTGAGGCTACAATAAAATTAATTTGTACAATCTTAAAATACGTGCTTAGATAGCTAATGTTTACGTAATACAGCACTCGTTAAGCTAAAAGTAAAATAAAAACTATACAGCGGTTTTCAGCTAAAAGTAAATCAAAATTATACACAATTCAAGAAATAACATGGATAAACATGGGCACAGTAATGAGTCAAAAGTTCCCTGCAAAAGCTCTATACCAACGGATACGAACAAAATATATTCTAGTCCACGCTCGGCTATTTGATAAAATAATAATAATAATAATAATAATAATAATAATAATAATAATAATAATAATAATAATAATAATAATAATAATAATAATAATATATTTACCGATGCTGCTTAAACATCACATTTTTCTGTTGTCAAAACAAATCAGATATTATCATCACCTTGTCGGTGTGCTTATTCACATTAATTATGAACAAGACAACATGATCAAATTCCGAAACAAAAGAACTTAAAATTATACTGATTTAAATTACCCACAATTCGAGAAGAAAAGCGAACGCCGGCTTAGTGACCTTAATATGAAGGATGAAGGTCGTGGAAGTTCAAGTTCACCTGCGAGTTGCAATGAATTTTTAATGTAGCGTCCGTTGAATGGAAAACTAACTTTTATGATCTCAAGCGTATACCTTTACATTATGTTTTTGCTTCCATTGCATGCCATTTAATGTTGCATTTTAGTACACTTATCTAGTCATCCTGTTCTTTCCTTAGCTTTAGCTTGCCGACTGTCCATTTCTCGAACACGCTCATTTTTTCTGCACAATAATTTGATCATTTATGATTAAAAATTGCTTTCCTGTCTCTGGTTATGTTCGACTCAGATAAAAATTGGTTTCTATGTGATGAAAAATTCGAAAATTCTTTACATCTCCCATTCACATTATCCCATTGTCTACGTGCCTGTGTGTGTTCTTTTCTAGATTACCTATACCACCGATAGTTAAGCTCCGTATGTCCCCCCCACCCCCCGCCCACAACCCTTATAATAATTCACACTCTGCATTCCTTTATGACCATAACAATTTTGCGTGATGATATAATACTATCCATAAAATGGCTTATCGGCTTTGGTCTGTTTCTGCTATAACACGATCTTGATGCCTTCTGCCTGAAGCACACGTAGTCAGATTACAACAACTGGGTAACTTCAAAAGCCGATTTAATTTTCCTAATTCCGTCCGCTGCCTTCTGTTCCAAACTGCTATTCATAACTTAAGATACATATGGGTATTTTACCTTTTTTTTTTTTTTTTTAAATGAAACTTGCGGCCTCAGTCACCTCTCGATCATTTTAGCTTCAACCGTACTTACAACAACTTCCACCTCACCAATAAATTACAGTTTCCCATTATTCAGTCTGTTCAAATATGCAATCAAGTTCCTCACCTGTGTAACCTGAACTTGGCAAATACACAATCAAGTTCCTCACCTGTGTAACTTGAACTTGGCAAATTCTAACATTCACATTCAACATTTCTGTAAAACCTTTATTTTCTTTAAAATCAGCACTCACTAAAGTGCAGAGCCTTCATTGCTCTTACTTCTGTTTCGCCAGCTATTTGGATTCTTTACCTCTTCTCTAATTTTCGTTGAACATTTCAAAATTCCAGCTGTTCCTCTCCATCAGACATTTGAAATTTACAGGTTTTCCAATTTAACAACTGCGTATTTCATAAGTATTTTTCATGCGTTCTCGTTTAAATGGTTTTGTACGAAACTGACCATTAAAATTTACTGCCTCCTGACTGTTAATGAACGTTAAGTAAAAAAAAAATAAAAGAAAAAGGATCATTATATTGGCACCTTGCTATAGATAAAAACAATAAACGTTATAATAAACAAAAGTAATTATAGCTGGTATGAAAACTAAAAAATCGAGATATACATATAGTGCAGGTCTACTTATACTTGGAAAAAATGAAGGTAATATGTTTTACAGGCATAAATAATAACTCACTCTCTCTCTCTCTCTCTCTCTCTCTCTCTCTCTCTCTCTCTCTCTCTCTCTCTCTCTCTCTCTCTCTCTCTCTCTGTATATATATATATATATATATATATATATATATATATATATATATATATATATATATATATATATATATTGTCGCAAAAGCAATTTATCGGCTTTTGCAGGGTACAAAAAATCTTGTAATGCTGTTAATGTATTTGTGGTGAATATTTTTCTCTGGGGCAGAGCTAAGAAACTTTTGGTGCTAGATAACTTCGCCAAGTTATTCTGACCTTTTATTTATTTTGTTTTGCTTTTTTTTGGCCATACTGTGATAAATTATAGCTATCATGATTTACAGTAAGACACAGAGGTGTGAGCTAAAAGGAAAACTAACTTCGCAAACATCAGTCGAGGCAATATACTGCTAAGCATAGTTCTCGACAATTTCATAAGAATGTTTCCCTAGGATGGACAGCAAAAAACTATATCTCTCCGAAAAGGCAATCAATCGCAGTTGTGCATGGTGCTAAAAATAATATATATACACACTTTTTTTAGCCAGTATTCTTTTGATGAGGTATCAGAATTTTTGTTTTTGGCTAACTTAACTCATCTTTTGACCTTTCATTTTTGTTACTCAGCTGTTCTACATTAAAATCAGCTTCTTAGCATATAAACTAACTTTACGCAGATCGATCAAAGAAACATATCGACAAATCATAACGAGATCAGTAAGAAAAGGGTACACTGTGGCAGTGGTTTTCAAATCAGAAACTAAAAACATGGGGACATACTGCATTTTATGCATTAGGATTCTCTAAGTTTAACAAATGTTTTCCCTGGCATACCAAGTCTTATCTGTTACTATTCGCTGAATGCGATGACCAGCTGACAATCCTATACTCCCATCCAGAACTTGAGTGTGGTTGTTTTTTTCAGGAGTTCACTTTTGTATTGTATGGCAAAGAAAACAAAAGGATTGAATAACCACAAGATGTTCCTTGCTCTTAATTCTTTTGCTTTCTGGCCTTAATTTGACCCACTGCCTCGTGCGCAAGGCCACAGTTTTTTTTTTTTTTTTTTTTAATAAAACATCATCATTTACAGTACCCATCACTGCTCTATCTTCCGATCGTGGACTAACTTTACAACAAAGGAATCTCTATAATAAAAAAAAACTACGTGTAATCGTCGATTTTCTATCTCCGTTACAACGATCGTTCACGGGTAATGAATTCTGCGTTAAGACTCGCCGTCATCCTGCCCGGTGTCACCACTGGCTTAAAAGTAAGCAAGCAGAATGAAGGTAGAAAGGTCCCGGGTTTGATACTGTATATAACGTCCATTTGGATCAGAACATCCCTTCTCGAGCCGCTCTTAAATTACTGTAACTTTTTATGGTGGGGTACACCAGTCGTTTAATAAAATCCATCCGTCATATCATGGTATATAATAAAATATGCAAATATCAGTAATAATTTGTTTCCTTATTAAGCCAGGTCATTAACCAGTTACCTAGTTAATGATTTATCTTGATTTAAAATTACGGTACCATAGTAATTCTGATACTTCTAAAAATGACATCTAGTCGGATTTCAGCAATTATAATGAATTGTTTCAGTTCCTATGGCATTTATGTTATAAAAGAAAACAATACAATACTACAAATTCCTGTGGCTTCCACGAAGAAAATAAAATAAGTACTTTCGTATTCAACCAGCAGGAGATATCAGTACACCTGCTAAGGAGGAACAATGAAACTAAATGAACTACTCAATCTTTTCTAGAAATGAGTGAATCAACGCACATGACTGTAAACATACAGTAACTGGGATAATTACCGTGAATGTTTTAGTCATTTACAATCGATCTGATAAAATAGGAAGACCAAAAGACAAAGGAAAGAAAACAAAACAGATCTACAAATAAAAAAGCTCAAACAAATATTATTATTATTATTATTATTATTATTATTATTATTATTATTATTATTATTATTATTATTAGCAGCAGATTCGTTTAGTATGCACATTTTCTTGCTGCAGCTGCAACATAACACTTAATTACCTGAAATTAATTTCATGTTTCTAATTTGTTGACCCTAAAAACACTCGCCCCGTAGGGGAGTAATGCCATCAGTGCGCCTCATGCGGTGCACTGTGGGCATTACTAAAGATTCTTTGCAGCGTGCCCTCGGCCCCTAGCTGCAACCAATTTCGTTTATTTTACTGTACCTCCTTTCATATTCCCTTTCTTCCATCTTACTTTCCACCCTCTCCTAACAACTGATTCATAGTGCAAGTGCGAGGTTTTCCTCCTGTTACACCTTTGAAACCTTCTATGGTCAATTGCCGTTTCAGCGCTGAATGACCTCGTTGGTCCCAGTGCGTGGCCTTTGGCCTAAATTCTATATTCGATTCAATTCATTTCAGTTCTAAAAACACTCCTCTCCTCAATAACATTAACGAAATCTGCTCCACCAAGACCTTCTCTCCATCTAGTACACTGAAATTCAGTCAAGCCTCAGCTTATCTCGCTGTGCCAAAACATGTTCTCTCTTTATCACCAATCTGGTTGACTTTCAAATAATACTGTCACCTATTCTAGATACTTTTTTTTAAAGTAATTACCACTATCTTTCAAATCTCTAAATGAAAATTTAAAAAATCTATTTGCGCCTTTCCCGGTCAACGAATCAAGACTCCTCTTAAACTATGTCGCCATAATAGAAATCTGCATTATAAATTGCAATTTAAAATTTACTTTTGTTTATAATTGTTAAAAAAAAATTATTCTACTTCATTTTCTTCTTCGACTAAGTTCCTTTCCCGTGAGTCCTATCTTCAGTTCGGTTCATGGCTATAGGTTAATTACGCCTTTTGATCCGATTAGCCTAGAAGTAACACACCTGAATTTTAATACATTCATTAAAGTTTACCTGACAAACTACTTGAATCATTCAGATTTCACTGCATTATAGTTTGTTTACATTGATTTTTCACTACTTGGACAGGTTCCTTTCGGTATAAGGAATGTTTACTACTTTTATTTGTTATTTTTAACATGCATCAGATTCCTAAAGCTTGGTGTATGCCCCTTTTCCACTTTTTAACTTAACAGTACCCGTTTTTTTTTTATTTATTCATTCGCAGTAAATAAACACGCGTCATTAGAGCACTAGAGTGTTGACCAAATATACACAATGGTAAATCTAATCGACACACAATATATATATTTCTGCCTGCAAAGATAAACGTGGAAAACCCAGCCACCTGCGAAATTACACCACAGAAGAGAGAGAGAGAGAGAGAGAGAGAGAGAGAGAGAGAGAGAGAGAGAGAGAGAGAGAGAGAGAGAGAGAGAGAGAGAGAGAGAGAGAGAGAGAGAGCCGTTAAAATTGAAGAACCATAATTTTGTAAAGAACCGAGGTATGCCTTCCGAACATGATTCCACAGAAAACATGATTTACTTTAGGGTCATCTTTACCAACATCCGTTTTCCCTTGATTTGTAGGTAACCTCCCACCCTCCTGAGGACACACCTATAGGCTGTTTGAGACTAAGCTTAATAATTTTTCCAGCCTTAATATTTTTTCCATTTCATTTTCTTTTTCCCATCCCTAGGCCAGACAAATATCAGTTATTACAAAACCCAGTGATAAATATTCTTTCGCAGTCACCGTTCCACAGTGTTTATCTTTATGCTTATTACTGTACATTTTTTATTGAAATTATATACTTAGCAGTGATAAGCAGGATTCTAAACATCCTTCGAGAGTGAATACACTATTTTTCACAAAAATAAATTGATAATCTCAATCTCACACGCCTAAAATAGTCCTTCTCACTGCGGGATCACGTCAGTTCTCAAGCGTCCGTTGCTTGTGATACTATTATTTTTAACGTACGATTCCACAAGTGACCTTTCCTTACCATAAAACCACCTTAGCATGGAAATATACCTTAATAACCGTCACACGGTAACAGTATAATCTAGAGGCAGCGTTATTAAGCAGAGTATCCCCTTCTACAAAATCGAGATCTCCGTTTTCTATATCACCCTCTCAGTGGGACATACTACTGTAACCGAGCGACTAAACCACCGCTAAATGTCTCTATCACTGTCGTTTCTAGCTCCCGCCGGAGGCGACAACGATGACACAGACCGGGAAACAGAAAAAAAAAAAAAAATGTGAAGAGGCCCTTTAACGACATCTATATTGCTGGAATGGGGGATAACCTTCGTAAGAGCCCATCAGATGGAGGAAGATGGGGATGGGGGAGAGGGTAGGCCTCACCTACTCAGGAGGGGCTTTTGCCAGAGAGGACTTGAAGTATTTTAAGAGGTCACATCAGCGTGTTATCGTTTCTCAAAGGGACACGGTGGCACATGGGATGGACCTCGTATCGCTAATCTTAAGTGGTACATTAGTGTCGTCCCGAAGTTGTCACCCAGCAACCAAATGGCCTGCGATGCCGAGGCCTGATTACTTCGAAAAGGGGGAGTACGAGGGATGATGGCGCTCTCTCTCTCTCTCTCTCTCTTTAATATATATATATATATATATATATATATATATATATATATATATATATATATATATATATATATATATATTATATAAAATGAAAAAAAAATTGTAATTTATTATTTGTAGTTTAATCAAAGCTGAACGTAACTAAGCACTACCGTACACCTTTAATACAACTCTCTCTCTCTCTCTCTCTCTCTCTCTCTATCTCTGTCTCTGTCTCTCTCTCTCTCTCACTCTGTTTAAAATATTAAAAAATATTCATAAAAGATCTATCTATTATTTTTAGTTTAATCAACAGTACACGCAATGAAGCACGAATGTGCAACATTAATACAAGTCTCTCTCTCTCTCTCTCTCTCTCTCTCTCTCTCTCTCTCTCTCTCTCTTATCTGCTTACTCTGTAATGCACTTTAACCAAAAGGTGACCTGGTCGTGTTTATCTTGAACAGATTATTCATACATACACACGACATGTCCTTTGCACCTATCTATGGTCATGGTGAAGTACCGATATCAACCACTAATAGGCCTACATCTAACGCTGCTGCTAATTCTTACTACTTTTGCTGTTAGTGTTGCTTTTAATTGTATTGTCGGTTTCATTTATGCACAATGATAGTTACTTTGACTATATAGATTATTATTATTATTATTATTATTATTATTATTATTATTATTATTATTATTATTATTATTATTATTATTATTATTAGTGTTCAACAGTTTCTATCATATACCCTTCGAATTCTCTTTTATTTATGTTACTAAATTAATTCAGTTCATCCAGACACAGTTTCAAGATAGTGAATCAATAAGCGGTCGCAAATACCCGAATGTTTTTCATTTCATATGCTCACTATGAAACTCGATTTGAGGGGCTGATTTTACAATGTCTTAATGTTTACCAAATGATATATCTTCATCAGTTTACACAAATGCTGACTAACGACTCAATTATGATAAATTCAACAAGGAGGTTTGTTTGTTTTTTTGTCAAAATTGACTGATTGATAAACTGGCACAAATAAAATGTCATTCACTAATGTTTGGTAGCTAAATGCAAGTTCTATGAATATGTGAATTACTACAAAAATGGGAATGTATATAATACCGCTATAAGATAACATAAACATTACTGTCCGTAGTGTTACAAACGTCACAACATTCGTATGATTATAGAAGAACCAATTTAGAGAGCGCCACACTGTATCAAGTACAAGATTTAACAAGCATCACTGCACATAATGATACAAAATCATGAAAATGTTTATCCATAAAACCAAAATCGCTGGAAAATATTGTATATTCGTACATGATAAACATGAATATGACAACACGACGGTTATCTCATAAATGGGCAAATAAAACATGAAACGCCTAAATGATAAGCTATACACTAGAGATTTCTTTCTTCATCAATTTCTCTCCTTGTACAGAAACGGGTCAAGAATGTGACTGAAGGGTCGGATCTGACAGGGAGTTAGAGATGAAACATTTGGGTGGAGAGTCGGGAAAAAAATCCATAAAAATTTGCCACAAAGGGCTAGATCCTGATGGGAATCATGGGACAACTTGGGAAGGAAAATTATCTATATAAAGATTAACTAATACCTTGGCCTTTGGACCTTACAAGCCCAAAAACATTAGTGCCCAACAACCAACCAATGAGTTATTTCATTCTTTCTTTGCTTCCTGAAGTTTATTTCCGCTAATTACCTCTTCAATTCTTAGAAAGAACGTCGCTCTTGCTCACCTACGTTCCACTTCACTTATACACGAAGCATGTGGGGAACTGTGAAAAGGTCAGATTTTGGAGGAAAGGCGGGATCAGGGCAACCTGGTGGTGTGTGGTGGGGAGAAGGTTGCGAGAAGTCGCAGGGTAAAATGAGTGTTCGATTCAGGATAGATGCGTAAATGAGCGTTTGCTTAAGGACCAAGATTGACTACACTGAGTTAGAACCACGATTAGAACATACCTCGTGGACGAACGGTGAGAATGGCTAATTAATTCTGACGTTGCAATTACGTCACTAATGTCTTAGCTGGTGAGAAGAGCACTGGGCAGCAGGTGAAAATCATTCGAGATGAGATTCATGTTTAGGCATCAGTATAGTTGTTATAGGAAATACGAGAGAGAGAGAGAGATATGGCAGTTGTTACAGACCTATGCAGCTTAGCAAAGCCAAGGTCGTTGAGAAAAGGTAGGAAATACGAAAATAAGAACATTCCAAAAGGAAGTAAACAAAAGGCACTGAATTATGTAGAAGCCTCCTGAAATAAAGATGGTATCTGTACATCGAAATTAACTTTAAACTCAATGTTCCGTACTACAACAACAGGATATTGTTGAAACAATTACAAGAAGATAAAAATAACGTACTTTTAACCTGGGTCAAAAAATGTAAAGTGATAAACGCTATCGGAAGATGTGTCAAGTGTAAATAATAATAATAATAATAATAATAATAATAATAATAATAATAATAATAATAATAATAATAATAATAATAATAATATGTATATAAATACATAAACATATTATGTATGAGTATATATATAATATATATAACAAATACATATATACATTAACTTTATCACATACACAATTGTTCTGTGCATTAGTAGAATTACTAAAAGGACCTCATTCAAACTGGATGGTATCTAACGGAGTTTTTTATTCAGAAAAAGTTACAAGCTTTCTTGGACAAACATATACATATATGTATGTTTATGTGTATTTATTATTATTATTATTACTATCATTATTATGTTTCTTTTTATAATTATTGTTTTTATTTTCACTATTATTATTATTTAGATAGATTTCATACGCCTTCCGATAGCGTTTAACAGTTCTTATATATATATATATATATATATATATATATATATATATATATATATATATATATATATATATATATATATATATATATATACATAAATGTGTGTGTATGTATGTATGTATATGTAT
>JANJGK010000007.1:8165446-8185446 GCA_039081455.1 Macrobrachium rosenbergii | reverse complement strand
ATTATTTTAATAATATATATATGTATATGTATGTATGCGTATATATATATATTATATATATATATATATATATATATATATATATATATATATATATATATATATATATATATATATCCAAGAATAACTCTAATTACACTCTAGCCCAAAATCAACCTAATAAGACCATATTTCTATCCATGTAAAACTCGCATTATTTTAAGATTATATATATATATATATATATATATATATATATATATATATATATACATATATATATATATATATATATATATATATATTATATATATATATTATATATACATATATATATATACGTATATACATATCCAAGAATTACACTCTAACCCAAAAACAACCTAATGGGATCGTCTTCCTTATCATGTAAAACATGCTATTCCAAGAATGGGTGAATGAAACCAGTGGACCAGTCAGCAATTCCACCCTTATATCACACAACTGGAGAAACATCCTCTAACTTCGACAAACAGTGCCATTTCAAGAGCTTCAACTGACT
This sequence comes from Macrobrachium rosenbergii, assembly GCA_039081455.1. Taxonomy (NCBI): domain Eukaryota; kingdom Metazoa; phylum Arthropoda; class Malacostraca; order Decapoda; family Palaemonidae; genus Macrobrachium; species Macrobrachium rosenbergii. The sequence goes on along the minus strand of JANJGK010000007.1, from coordinate 8,184,926 downwards.
AGCATATACTTACACCTTGACCCAAATGCCATAAAGGTTTGCACAGACTCGTATATTTCCTTAGGTGTACAGGTCTTCTGGCATCCTTTTTTATCCTGTCCAGCCCACACGTTCTTGCTCTCGCCCCCCTCCTTCCTTCTGAACATTCTAAATTCGGCACAGTTTACCTACCTCTCATCGTCAAATCTCTCCACCTATACTAGCCGTCTTACCAAAGAATCTTGTCGCCGCATTTCCAACCTTTCATTTCCTCGTATTCTGCAAATGTCGGCACAGTTTACCTACCTCTCATCGTCAAATCTCTCCACCTATACTAGCCGTCTTACCAAAGAATCTTGTCGCCGCATTTCCAACCTTTCATTTCCTCGTATTCTGCAAATGTTACGCACAAAATCCGTCTCAACACATTCCATATTACCTTGAATTTTTACTTTCTTAATTTCGCAATATTCTGTAACCTGACCCCTTTCCTCAATTAAACATCACGTGTTTTATCCACTACCACTAAACTAAAAGCGAAACATCCGAAAATGTTACCCAGTCTGCATTACATTCATAACCCATCTTATCCTACACATTTGCACCTGCATCTATCTTTTCTCTGACTGACAACATTATTCCATTTTTAATAAAAAAAAACAGAGACTATACAGAACAAGTACGTTCTTTAAAGACGAAGATAAAATAAGACCCCATTTTTTAAATGTAAATCTTAATGCACTGCTAAAGATACAATGAGATTCCTTAAGCCTGACGATGGGGACAGTAGTCCTTGTGATTCCCAAAGGAATTTCAGTGTATCTTTTAAAATACATCAAGATTTACTCTAAAGAGAAAGGGCCTTATTCTATTCTAAAAAAAATATAGTTATGCACGTATAATATACGGTGTTGCAACACGTATTATTTTCTGTTTATTATAAATTATCATAACTTACCATCTAAAAATTAAAAATAAGTAGTGTATTTCAAAAATAATCCTTGAATTAATGGTAGTTACTTGGAATTTTTACTATTATCAGCACCAAACACCATCATTCGTGATCACTATGCTCCACTTTCAAGACTACCTGTATTACGGACAACAAAAGGTCAGGAATAGATGGACTAACTGACGGCAGTTCTTTCCTCAGTCGAAGCTCTAACAGAACTACCAACGTTTGGCTCTTACTGGACTGTTGTTTGAGGACAAAGTAATCTGTGACTGGCTGAAAATGAAGATGACGCTTTCTCCCATGTGCTGGTTCAAATGGGCCATCACGTGTCCAAAACATTGCGGCTTTGGATGAAGACTTGAGTGGCTTGTCCGGGTCACTTGGCCTAAAAAAAAGTGGCTTGTCCGGGCCACATGGCTTAAAAAAAAAGTGTTAAAAACGCAGCATACAACCTCAGCATCCTCAACATTGCATCGTTGTCAACTCAAAGTTGCTACTTTCATATGTCTCATACGCTGGTTCACAAGAAAAAAAAATTGATCCACTGACCATCCTACTTATCAAAATCCACAGAATAATTCATCCACTGATCATTATATTAGTTTTCTAAATCAAAATCTTACAGCACAGCTTCCCAATACCTCTTATCAATGTTATACCACCCTTATCCTTACAAACATTTCTATCATCGCCCCTATATAAAATGGAACAATTATTCCTCTCAACAATTTCATTGGGCCATATCCTCCAGATATAGCCTACGAATAAAACCTACCCATCCACTCAATCTTACTTGAATCACCATCCCACTGCATTTCACTTATGATCCCATTAACTCTTGGCTCATTTCCATTCTTTTTCCCTTAAATAATAATTTACACAACCACTACTGTAATTTCCAAAAGCATTTTCAAATTTGGACTGACCTCTCCTTTCAGTGCAGCATCCAGATCTACCTCTCCTATAACCTTTACATCTCACACCAAATCTTCAAAAATACTCACCACACACAAACTGAGACACTTACACACACACACACACACACACACACACACACATATATACTGTACATATATACATCCAGGGAGTTGAATCTCAGCCCTTCAGAAAGCACCAGGTTCAGCCGGACTACGTAACTGTACCTCGATTAGGGCCCTAATCTCAGGGTAAGAGCATCTTCTGCCTTGTGGATTGACATTCCTCTAGGTAAAAGTGAGATTCACCATACAACATTGCGACCTAGCCCAAGGAAAACATCAGATATCACCAGCAGCAGGATGAGAGATAGGGTTAAAGCATTGAGTGCTTTGTCTCCTTGAATTCAACACCAGACCCATGGTAGATGACTTTAGTTAAAGCCAAAAGCCCATGGCAGGGGTCATTGGCCTTAACAAGGAACTGTAGGCTAAAAAGGGAGTGCATATCCTTCAGTGTACTTAACCAATGAATCCTCCTTGGATACTTCCAGGAACATGGAAAGGCACAACTTGGAAATGTCCCCTAGTGTCAGGCATATGGAGGTGTTAAGAATCTATTGGTTTATAAATAATATGTGCTACACAGTCAAGAGGAAATTTCATTGCTTACCTTTTTCTACAGAGTCGAGAAGTTCCATCTATTGGTAGCTTGATAGTGACCGCATCAAAAAGGCTACTTGTAATGTACATTCGTACATACACATGTACAAACATCTGAAGAAGTCAAATAAAACCCTTGTTAAAGAAATGCATAAAAATAAAGATATGGGAATTCCTCCCATGTTACTTATAAAGTACACACAATGTAATAAATGCTTGACACAAGTGAGATATACGTTAATTGAAAAGAACAATCTACAGTTTGGGAAATCTAAAATGATTCCTACCTCCAAACAGCAATGTTCACAATTCTTAATCGACAGGTCTTGAACCACAGAATCTTCCCTGAAGACCTCTAATAATTCTCGAATAACAAGTTGTTTGATAATTAATCCCTTCACACCCTGGGAAACCACCCAGAAGAAATGCACCTACTAACTAATTAACCGGAACCTGGACGTTTCTGGCGAAGGCACTCATGAAGCCTTGTTGCGAGGCAGGAATGTTTTCATGGCTCGGGAATACCTGACATATTTAAAACATATACAGTTTTACTAATTAGGACACGCACCAGGCACCAGCTAATCATCCTCTCAAGGTTCTCCACAATGCCTTTAGTCACACTTATTAATAAAAAATCTACTGTGTATTGTAATTCATAAAATACTTGTGACATATAAGCTTTTCATATGGATAAACTGAAAAATATTTACTATAATGCTAAATCCCTGAATCACTCTTGAAAACTAGAACAAGCAAAAAATGGACATCTTAGCTGTTTGTGAATCATGGTTCAAATGAATGATAAAAGAGAGATTGGAATGATATAATGTATTCAAGAAAAGTAGATAGAACTGGGAGAAAAGGAATAAATATGATCCTAAGAAAAATGCAAAAATACAAACACCAATTGACTTGAGGGTAGGAAATATATATATATATATATATATATATATATATATATATATATATATATATATATATATATATATATATATATATATATATATATATATATATACATTGTTGTCAAATGCAAAATAAAGGAGCAGATGTTAAGTGGCCTTCTGGAAAAGTCAGCACTGGCAAACTAGTAAAAAACTTCTCAAATTTTAAAAAATGCTTTCTTTAGCCTCTGACCCTAAATAAAACTAACATCCTTCTGTAAATGTTTATTTAGAGAAGAGGTAACAAGAATGAACTGAGAAATGAACATCATGTAGAACATGGCTGAGGCTACAAGGGATTTGAGAGACTTTGCATTTGCAAGAGTTGGGAGTTTATGAGACATGAATTTCATCTACTGTTAGTTCAAGTCCTTGATAAGTAACTTGTCTTTTAAGCTGGATAATTTCTAAAACGTTTTCTTCCTTGGCATGTTGTGTGCTTGTAACTCCAAGCATCTCAGATGCGAGTTCAAACCATTTGAGGGCTAAAAGAAAGTATGCTCGAGCTGACAGTCTACAGGGCTTATATAGTACTGATTTTGGATAGGGAAATAAAATAATTTCTGCCGTGGCATGCTTGCTGAATTCTGAAAAATCTACTCAATGCTCATCAACAAAAGCACTTGGCATCTCACATCTTTATATCTGATCGTCTCTCTCAAGAACTCTAGGATTCTTTCATCATTACTCTTGATATCTCCATGGGGGGGTTTCAACAAGATCTATGATTAATTCCTGTTAATGGAACTTTATGTTCATAATTTCACCCTACTGCTAGATGGTTTCAAGTTACTTATCTGAGCAATCTACTTTTACTATAGGTGACAAAGCCACAGCTGGACCTTTGCTGTTTTAGAGGTATTCCTTGAGGGTTTGTTCCTTCTGTTATTCCTTTCAGTATTCCCATTGGTGATATACCACGAACACCTTATTTTCTACTGAACCGCATGTAAATTATTCATTATCCATTTTTTCTCAGCTGCATTTAGAAGCTCATTTTCATCTTCCTTATTATTGTCTGACTCCATAAATATGGATTCACTACAGATGGTACCTTAATATGTGGCAGAAGAAACGAGGTTCCCCTTAAAGCCTAAAAGAATAATTATTTTTGAAAGCCGAATATAAAAAAAAAAAAATTAGAAATAAGAACATTCATGCTTACATTATTTGGAGCTTGGAAGATAACAGAAGTCTATCTTGAAAGAGTGGCACTATGGTCCTGGCTAAGTGTTCCTCTAGGGAAGGTAGACATATACCTTAAGGGCAATAAGTTCTTTTCCTCTATGGAACTCCTTGGGATTTATGACATACTCTATCCTTGAACTGTACTGTTCTCATACCAAAGAACAATCTTGTATTAATTTTAACTGCCATGAGGTCACAGCTTGCTTGTTCTACAGATGTTATGTTCTGTAGATATTACCATGTTGTCGTTGAGAGCTTCTGTATCCTGTTCCATTTCATCTCTTAACCCCAGATTCCGGAACCCCAATGCCCATATGTCACTGATGAATTCTAGAATGAACCACAATTTCATCAGACTTCCATGCTATTCATTTTTAGAATGCACAGTTCTCTGCCTTCCTCTAAAATTCTTGAATCAATTAACCCACTAATTATGTAGCGAGTTGGTCGTCCATTCGGAAAAAAACGAAATTGTACATGGTGCAATATATATATATATATATATATATATATATATATATATATATATATATATATATATATATATATATATATGCATATACAGTATGTACAAATGTGTGTACACAGACGGGAGGGGCTAAGTTGCTGAACCAAACAAATCTTCTATACATTCTAGAGTTCTAGTTTACTCCTGAGGCCTCGATCTTTGTTAAAAGAGGCACAGGTCAGGTCTCAACTTCCAGAAATATGAGAGAAAATAAAATCTTCTAGACATATCACGTGTATAAACTCAGACAGGGTCAGCGATTTCTTGTTTTCTTTCTTTTAAGCAACCCCCTCCCGCGCATGTGTCAGTAATCCTTTGTATGTATGTATACCATGATGAATGTATGTATAAACGTTTGTATTCGTATGTATACTTGAGTCTTGTTTCGCTTACGTCTGGCTTAATTTCTATTTGCATATCTAATTGTTGGAGGCTCAATAATTAACTTTAGCTCTTTGCTGGTTATGTTAAATGTAAGTCGGGGCCATTACCTACCATGGATAGTTAATTATGGCGTCACAATTTTTCTTAGCCCGATAAAAATAACGGGTTTTGGGCGGCTGAGAATTAAATGAACATGGCCTCATGCAAACGGAAATCTGGGATGCTCTAGAAATAGGAAATAAAACCTTAAACATGCGTGGTAATTTCGAGGTATTTCAGAGGGATGATTTTAATTAGCAATGAGAAAGAAATTAATTATGGAACGGAGCTGTGAAGGGGGGGAGGGGGAGGGGGGGAAAAGGAAGGTGGTCTCGGGCCTCTTCCTTCCACCGCCAAAGCAACGGTTTCGAAACAGTACACTAATCCGCTGGCAAATGCCTGCACAAATTTCCCGTCTGAACCATGAATGGGAAATATACATGAATGCCACAGAGGCTAAATTAGCGTGACTATAGAATGCGTTATATACACAGTATTACTAAAAGATCATCATATGTACTGTAAGTGGTCCAAGAACTACAAATTATTTAAGGGTTAAATGTGTAAGTACATTTAAAATGCAACAAGTGAAGGACGAGAGGATGCACCTAGAAAAGCCTATGGAGATGAAGGTCCAACGCTAAATTTATCTGTATAATCCTTTGAACCAGAAAATGACAGGAAGACTAAAGGCAAGCACAATCAGAAATTGATATATGGATTCACTGTTTTTATTATGTGACGGGCGGCTTACTGGCGAGCGTAGCACGCACTGGAACCCGGGGCTGCTGTCTCCCCTACCTCCCGATCCCCTACCTACCCCGCCCCCAACCCGGAGGAACAAACAGGTTTGCAGGAGGAGGGTGGATGTCTCCCCTACCTTCCCGTTCCCCTACCAACCCCGTCCCCGCCCGGTGCGGACAAACAGGTTTGCAGTGGGTGGGTGGCTGTGCCATGTCTCCTCTACTGACACCCAGGGGAGGACAAACAAGATCAGATCCACTCGGATTTTATTATTATAGATTCTTCGGCCGAGTCCCTACACCTGATCTTATGACAACAAGCTGATCCGTTTATCAAGATACATGTAGATGGAAAGAGATAAAGAAACAAAGGACGTTGTAAAGAACAGCAACCCCAGAGTACCTGAGGGTTGGTTATCTTAACAAGCTAATATTTGGGGTGGCTGATGTTAACAAGCTCATTCTGATACTGGCGGTGCATCTGTTTGTTGTCGGCCAAATGGAATGTCCCTTCGCCGTGTTCAGTACTGGGGGGTGGCTGATGTTACCAAGTTCATTCTGAGGATAGCCAATCTTTACATGGGTACTCTGGGGTTGCGGATCTTTACAACGTCCGAAACAAATAGTAAGAAATAGAGGAACATAAAAAAAATATATAAATCAGCTGTATGATCTATTCTCTGAAATTTCGACCTTCCAATTTCAGTATATCCATTTTACAACACATTTCTACTTGGCAAATTCAGCGTTCGTTGAATTAAGGACTGTTACTCGTATCTAGTTCTAACAATCTTCACGAGTAAAATTAACAAACTATCATAAGCAGCCACTTATTGCACACCTAGTATTTAGTGTCATGGTAGAGATTAACTGATTTCGAATACAAGTATTGAACCTTAATTCAACATGCAAGTATACGCAAGTACACAGTGCAGTTCATATCAACTTATATCTCTCTTTATGTTTGTTGGCTGTGGTCACTGTCACCCTTCTTCCACCCCCAAAAAGGCGTAGGCTCAAATTCTGGTCTGGTTAGGAAGACTTGCACAATTCTCTTTGATTGTAAGTTATTCACAAGGTATAGTGAGTTTGATATTATGCGTTATTTGTGGATTAATATTTGAAAGTATAAACGTAATGTTTAAGAGGGACTTTTAACATTTATGAGAATACACACACACACATATATATATGTATGCACACACACATATATACATATATATGTGCATGTATATATACATATATTTTTTATCATATCACCGTGACATTTTTTTATATTAAAAACATTAGGCTACAAATTTCATTTAATATTCAAATCACTCTACCTTGGAAATAATACAGGAGGGGAATTATAACTGATAAATGGTTTGTCACCTGGGTGATTCGATCCCCCAACAGTGACAACTTCCGACTTTAGTGAAGGATGTTGCTGTCGGGAGATCGAACCTCCCAGGTGACGAACCAGTTATCTATTATAATTCCCCTTCACTATTACTACCGAGATGGAGTGAACCGGATATTAAACAACATTTATAGTTTAATGTTTGTTAATATACATATAAATATATACTATATATATATATATATATATATATATATATATATATATATATATATATATGCTCAAATATAAAGCCTGATATAGCCCGAATATACCAAATTCACTGTAACTTAGGAATACCTTCCACCCAAAAGGAATTATATGTAAGTTCTCTTATACATAATTCGGCAACGTGGCCTCATCGTGATGTGGGTTCGTTTCCTATTACCGGACATCATAACCACTTCATATTTCTTGTACTTAGAACTTAAGGCTTTGTAGTGTCAAGCGTATCCAAAGAAAAGGGCGAAGAATTCGAGAAGTTAAGGGGACATTGTGTCTCTATTAATTACATATTTATCTGGTAAAATAGACTAGCAGGTTTTAGACACACACACACACACACACACACACACACATATATATATATATATATATATATATATATATACATATATATATACATATATATATATACATATATATATATATATATATATATATATATATATATATATATATATATATATATATATATATATTATATATGACTGCTGATATGGAGGTAATAAACTTCATTAATTGTTCACCAATATATTTATGCACATGGTGTCAAGGCACAGGAGCACCTATTTTAGGACTGAGTAAGCATGGTAGTAGGAATGCCCCATTAATGGTGAATGCACCTCTCCTCATGAAGCCCACTGCAATTAGACTTTTCTATCCCCGTAGAATGACAAGAAATAAAAATAGTATCACATTTATCCTGCTCTATGTGGTGTGAAAATCACGAAATGGCTTGTTTTGAATGGGCATGGATGTGGTGCAGAAAAGAAAAGCAGTAACCTAGCTATTTTGTTTCCAGAGACTGGAAGTAATGGAATTCTGCAAACAAAAATTGAAAAGACGACGGTGTGCAGAACTAGGGTTGGATGAGAGATGCAGAGCTATTGAAGCGGTAGAGTTATAGCATCAGGAAGACCTGTGAAGATGGAAGAGGTGTGAATGTGTCATTCATTCCAATTATCATATTGCTAAATGGGGTGAGGCAGAAGAAAAGGCTCCGATAATAAGTTTATTTGGTTCTCGAATGAAAATGAATTGCACAGAAGAGAGTAAGTATCCAGGTGAATCTGAATCATTGGGCTTTGCTCAGTTCTATTCACTCTTATACCATGAACTGTACTGATTTTACTGAAAAAGATGGTGACAGGGAAAGAGACGGCATACTTTGTAGAGTGGTAATTCTGGAAAGAATGAGAATGGAGTCTTGTGAAAATGTGTTCAAAAAGACGGTCTGATTGTTAAAAATCGATGGGTTCTGATGAAGTATGTTAATAATCATACGGTGTTTTAGGCTATGTGACTGCAAAGCAAAAAAAAGCAAAAAAAAAAAAAGCAAGTTAATGAGTGTGGTTAAGAGCATGATAGAGATACAACTAAATGGCTCAAGACTGGAATAGCTAAGAATGCTTTCTGAATTCAAAGGCACTCCGAGATTATGGAAATACAAGTGCAACACTGTGGTACAATATTGAAAGTGTGACTGAGTAGCTGACCTTGGTGTGTTAGGTTTGTCTGGATGAGGGAATGATTCTAAAAGATTGGATAGTGCACTCCAACTGTATATGAGTGAAAATAAATTACTTGTATGAAGTATAACGGACTGAGGGTAAGAAATGTAGAGAAAAAGTGGTAAAAATATTAGAGTAACTGAACAGATCTGTGTTTTTAGTTGGACTGGTCCTTTGGAAAGTATGGAGTGTGGTAATTTGATAAAATTAGATATTTTAAGAAGCGCTGAGAGGAAAGGGGAAAGAGAAATGGAGAAAGTGCTGGTATGATAGGAAGCGGTATCTGAGTTGCAAGACCTTGATATGCAAGAAGCACATGTTGCTTGCAAGACGTGAGAAAGGCACAGTGTGAGAGTATTTTGGAGCATTACCGTGCTAATGATTAATTTTTTGGGTAGATATATGAAGTATCTAATGTTGTAGAATTTGAAGAAAGGTTCGGGTTATCCTTGTTTCAGCAGCTGAATGTCTGGAAAACAAACTGACTGCAAATGCCAATGATGCTATTCTTGTAGCTGTTGTTCCTTCTCCAAGCCTTAGGTCTGTGGTTGCAGAATCCTTGAATAGAGATCTGGCATTCGTAAGTGGAGTAGGCTTTCAGGTATGAAGCTGAACCTTTCTCAAAGTATGATAGTCAAGTCTGGACATTTTTGCCCTTGCATCCCGATTTATATTTAAACGGTACAGTTTTTAATCTGAGTGACTCTTCCAAGATTTTAGGTGCAACTTTTGATAAGAAACTGATTTCTGATAAGCATATATATAATGATGCTTCCTTTGTTTCTCATAAAATTGGTATTTCGCGGAAATGTTTTCGAATTTTTCTCGATGAAGTTATTACATCTAAATTAGCTCCCTGCCTTGTTTGGAGCACTATTCTCCAGTGTAGTTTTCAGGTGCTGACGCTCATCTCAAACTGTTAGATAAAGTCATGTTGTCAGTGGCACAGACTTAGAGTTTACTATGATTCTTGCATAAAATGTTCTATAACAACAAACATCTGCACTCTTCTTTACCTGACCTAGCCGTTTTTGCTCACAACAATGGGCAGGCAGCTGCCTTCCTAGATTATTTATATCTGGAACAATCTGAATTAATGTTTGGACATGAATCATTGTATGATAATGAAACATCTAAAGGATTTCAATCTACGTACCCATGGTACTCCATCCAGCCTAACTTCACCTTACCACCTCTTAAATTACCAAATGTGGTCTTGTCCCTCTACGGTGTGTGGTCCACAAATGGGCCTTTTCATCCATCTTTTCTTTTACCATTCACAAATTGGATTACACTGCTAATAACCTGAAGTTCAAGCAATTACGTGCCTGTTTGAAAGACCCTCATTCAAAATAACCTATGGCCTCAACATTACTGAGAATAATCATAAGATTATGACTGGCCTACTAAAGGATGATTATGTCATTGATGAGAACCTGCAATCATACCTACTGCGACACATAAGGACATTGCCCACCTCTCAAACACGACTTAAAGAGATTAGATTTTCCCATATCTTTTTTATTCGAACCTTGCCTCTATCAATGTTGGATGCTTGTTTGATAGAGAGGTAGGCGAAGATTTGCTAGCATAGGACTAATACAGATTTTGCAGTTATTATTCATTCATTTGTAGCTACTTCAGATTAAGGGTTATTAAGCACTAAGTACTCTAGGTTAGTAATTCATTAATATACTGAGTTATAGTTAAGTGATCTTATGACTTTTGTTGATATAGTCCTCCTTTGACTCCTCTGCTTATCCTCACCATTCTGTTCAGGAAGTGAAGTAAGAGGGAAATTAATAATATTCCCTAACATATTCTCTCTCTCTCTCTCTCTCTCTCTCTCTCCCCTTTCCACATTTTTGCTCTTTCCATATATGGGCATCTCACTTTTTTGAGGAAATTTGTTACATACACACATCTGAGTCCGGTAGGTTTTAGGGTAAATATACAAGTTTACATGTCACCAAAGTTCAAATTGTCCTTGTATTTAATATTATGGTCGCCTTTAGGTATATTATAAAGACAATCTAATGACTGGGCTTGGTCACGGAGTTAATAAAGGCCTAAGATGTTTGGCCATAGCTAAAGAATGAGGGGTGAGGGTAAGCCCTCTCACTGATTAATTTTTTTGTACTCTAGACTTCTAAGTCACAATTGTTTAGACTATGGAGGGTGAAGATAACATCATTAATGTTAGTCCTATATAAGAATTGTCATTCCAAAATTCGTTCTCCAAAAATTTCAATTTATCTCAAAAAAGCTCAATTTACCTCAACACTATGTTCAAGGATCTTTCGGTCGAAATTGTTACTGGTTATCAAACATGCTCGTTACCTTAATTTTGCCAGATGCCTGTGGAAATCTCACATTCTTCCAGGTATACTCATGGATAGTTAGTCATGTGACTTTTGGCATTCATTTGCGTCCGAGGTCATTAAAACCTTTGCCAGCCGATCCCCGTGAACTATGTCCAGGCCCTTGTAAATATTCATTAAATATTAAATCCTATTTTGTTGGCAACTCATGTGTATCTTCCTCCCACTCTTTCTAATCATTTTTTAAAAGTCTGCAAGCCCCTGACACATTTACATTCTCAGTGTTTTCTGTACAGCTCGATCGAGATCGAGGAATCAAAAGGCCTTCTGAATTACAGTTTTTTCCCATTTCTTAAAGCCTCTATTCTGTTATGCAGCTCGTCATCTCTGGGGTTTTTATAGAGAAGTCCTTGTGTGAAGTTTTTCACCACACTTTGGAGTATTATTCTGAGCTCTGTTCCATTACTATCCTGCTACAGGCGGTCTTGTAACGCCAGTCTGGTAGTGCCCTCCCACATTTTACTTTGGGAATCGGTAATCCTTAGCTGATTTTTAAAGTGTGTCCTTCTCTCTCCGGTTAAGCTCTGAATATTAAGCTGAATCGGTAATCCTTAGCTGATTCTTAAAGTGTGTTCTTCTCTCTGCATTTAAGCTCTGAATATTAAACTGTTTTAATAAGAGATTTGTGCCAATACTAGTTAATGAGTAGTCTAACCGTTAACCTTATGTGGTGCAATAATTAATAAGAGATTTCTGCCAATACTAGTTAATGAATAGTCTAACAGTTAACCTTACGTGGTGCAATAATTAATAAGAGATTTCTGCCAATACTAGTTAATGAGCAGTCTAGCCGTTAACCTTATGTGGTGTAATAATTAATAGGAGATTTGTGCCAATACTAGTTAATGAGTAGTCTAACCGTTAACCTTATGTGGTGCAATAATTAATAAGAGATTTCTGCCAATACTAGTTAATGAATAGTCTAACAGTTAACCTTATAAGAGATTTCTGCCAATACTAGTTATGAGCAGTCTAGCCGTTAACCTTATGTGGTGTAATAATTAATAGGAGATTTGTGCCAATACTAGTTAATGAGTAGTCTAACCGTTAACCTTATGTGGTGCAATAATTAATAAGAGATTTCTGCCAATACTAGTTAATGAGTAGTCTAACCGTTAACCTTATGTGGTGCAATAATAAGTGTTATTTTACAGTTAAATTCTAAAAATATCAAACATAACTTTATAAAGAAACATCTGTATATCCTGACATGGTAGTAATGAGTAATTCAACAGATATACCAATTTTCTCTTCCGTTTTAATCTGTAAATGCTTTTCTGCAGGTACATAGCTGCCTAATTGCTATTATCATTACGTAAGAAACTGTTCGTTAAATCCTCCAGCCTATTCTCCAATGCGTAAAATAGTTTTCCAGAAAGAAAATCTGGCAAAATAATAATTACTACAAATAAGTTAAGTGGATTATGTTTTCTCTTTCACGTAAAAAAATTGCGACAACCACAGTAACAATAACAATCTTAATATAACAACAGCTATTCTCACTGTTCTTATTGCTGTGCATCCTACTTTGAACGATGGACCAAAGTTTGGAAACTCCCATCTATCCCCAAAAATGTTACGTATTCCAGCATAAAAAATACAAACAGCTGTCTCTCTACTTGTCAAGTTATCAATCAACACCCTGCCTATGTTACGCGTTTGAAAAAAATATTTAGTTACTCATTTACCTTCGATTCGCAAAATAGAATAGGATTTTTTTTACAGCTTCAACATACATCACACAAACTTTTGAAAGGTCAGTTACCTCCGCGTAATAATTTCGTGTTTGTGTGTGTGTGTGTGTGTGTGTGTGTGTGTGTGTGTGTGTGTGTGTGTGTGTGTGTGTGTGTGTGTGTGAGTATGATTCACATTGTAATTAACGATCGGCTTGGAAAAAAGGCAACTGCTAAAGCACTCTTCTTTTTCCGAAGCTTCCCAAAACCATAACACGTCACACTGCCACCATATACGTTGCATAATTACCTACAATTACGAGATAACTAGATCGAGCTACCAGGTAACAAGCGAACGATAACATTAAGGTCATTAAGACGATATAGGGGTGGTGGGGGCGCTGGAGGTGCCAGGGGGACCTTTCCGGAGTGCGTATTAGAAAAGTTGAGATGAAGCAGGTGGCCTTAACACATCATCTTTGGTGGTATTTTAGTTATTAACCTTTGTGGTAATGTGAAATCGAAAAACACTCCATCAAAAATCCACAATAAAACTACCGATTCTCTCACTCACTGTCTTTCACATCACATCACATCACAAACTTACACACATCTGATGAGGATCCCGGACGATCGAAAACTGAAGCACACCTGAGGCCAACGTCTCAAAGAAAGGTTCAGAAGTTTGGGTATTATATCTACGGCGAGAAAACAAAAAAAAATTCATACTTAACTGTTCATAAAAGATCTATGAAAAATTAAAGATACTGATCCAATCACCTCGTTAGAACAGGTTCCTCGGCAGCTCCCCCTCTCTCTCTCTCTCTCTCTCTCTCTCTCTCTCTCTCTCTCTCTCTCTCTCTCTCTCTCTCTCTCTCTCTCTCTCTCTCTATATATATATATATATATATATATATATATATATATATATATATATATATATATATATGCAAAGAAGTAGAGCAAGCATGCAACCCCCAAAAAACTGTTATAAAACAAAATAAATTTTCATTGGCTCATCCTATTTTTTGAGGATTTTTGTTTAGTGCTTCAAATACCTCTCTTCCTCACCCAACCGTTTCTAGGTCTTCCTCTCCTTCTGAGCTCTAATACCTCAGAATTGTAAGCAGTTTTAAAATCACTATCGTTGTCAATTCTTCCCACGTGACCAAACCATCTCAGTTCTTTTATCTACACTAGCCTCTCTACCCACTTTTTCTCCATTCCTCACCCTGTCAATTCTCCTCACGTTACTCAACTTGGCAAACAGTTCACCTATAGTTCATCATCTTTTTCCTCCATAAGCATAAAATATTCACACTTCATTTCCTTTAAGAAGAGTTGGCTCTGTAATATCATTATACACTCTCACTTTGGCTTCCCATACAATTAAATTCTCTTCCTAATCTTTTATACACATCCAACTACCTTTCTTACTTTACCTATTCAGTTACTCACCTCTTCTTTCATCATATCATCATACTTTATGTTTAACACCATGTACTTATACAAATCAACAGCTTCCATTCTTCCACCATACACACTAACATTAATGAGTCCATTTTTCCCTCATAACATTATTCTTGCTCACATTACCTCCTAACTTGCTCTCCTTGCAAACACTTTAAAACTTTTATTACCCTTCTTCAGTTTCTCTACACAATCCTCAATTAACATATCATCTGCAAACAACCATCCCCAGCTCCATTCACATAACACTTTCCAACCCTACATTTTTACACCTGCATCTAGTGTCCTTCCGCTGAATACCATGGAAATATAAAAAAAAAACTTTATCTTTTATCATGTTGCACCAGACCAGTTAATCTATCACCCACATATAACCATTGATTACAATCTGTCCTGAAGTGTACCATTTCCAGAAATTTGCCAAAACTGGACAGTTGTCAGTGGAAAATCTGCAATAAGAATGAACTGCTGAATGTAATGTGACCGTAATTAAGCTGTTCGTTGATGACGTTTTTCCTTTGCTCTCAATTAACTCTTTGACAAAAATAATAAAACAATAACCATAAAATGAAATACAAGACGATATGGCACCAGGACTCTACAACACTGGATGAAATGTACAAATCACACTACCATCTGTAGCGAGTGATGTACTTCTTTCTTAAATTTTCAAAACTGCTAATAGCAGCTATCTTGGATGACATGGAAATGACAAATTGAATAAGATTTTACGGATGACATTTTCAAAATGAAGTTGTGATATTTTCAAGATGTGGGATGGTAGACGTTTGAGCGCATTCAAAACTCAAATTTACTACCAGAAGAGTTTTACTGTCATTGAATTATTTGTAAATTACATATTAAATAATTCTTTGTGCCTTATCAGTGACTTCAACGGATTATCTACCTGTGATGGCATTCACCTTGAATTTTCAAGCTTAATGAAAATCCGGTATTTCCTTTAATATTTTATCCCATAACCTAAAAAAAACTGTTACGGTCTTAACCTGCCAAAAGTCCGTTATCAAGCATCTGCTGTTTACAGTTTAAAAAATACAGGCACTGCACTTTGTATACTCCCTTTCATAATATTAAGAGGAAACCCTGAGAAATGATCAATGCCGTGACTTCAATTAAAAAATCCACAAATGCTACTAAGCAGAGCTGTCACCAAGCCTCAGGAATTCACTGAGAGGTCCATGTCAGACCAATGAATTCGTTATCAGAGGATCTGCATCATATCATCCACAAACAACCAAACCAAATATTCTATTGCCATAAGGATGAGGAAGTGGGATGTGATGTAAAAGTGGCTACGTCTTCTTCCAAGCACTCTACACTACCCACTGCGTTCGAAGCACACTCAGAATATATTGGTATGTGAAAGGAAGCAAGACAATTGAACATTTTCCCATTTCATTCCTCCCTCACTCAACAGATGACAGCCTTAAAGAGGACGATGATTAACTCAGAAAAAAAAGGTAGAATGTTTCGCATACCTCCCAAAAAGACATGATTCTATTGACCACGCATCCCTGATGCCATGGAAATGAAAAGATTTTCTACTCACAATTGGCATTTGACATTCACTCATGTAAATATCATTATGCGTGACATAAGTCTCATGGGTTCTAAACCAACAACTTAAACTACCATTAAAGAGAAAAGTGGATTACAGAATTACTTGCCATATCAACCCAATGAGCTCTTAAATCAAGATTCGGTGCAAACACACCGTGTCCAGGTAAATTACCTTAGTCAGAACCACCACACCCAAGGAAGATTAGCAGTGATCCCTCTAAAGCACCGTTAGAGGGATAACCAGCAACCAACCACTATATAGTGATAACCTACCTTGTGTCCAAACCTCCCTAAAAACACCCTGCCTAGCAGTCAGCGACTTCCCCGATCATTTCACATTCAAAACAATAAGCACAGAATTCAGTACACTATCAGGAAACATTTATGGTCTTAAAGAGTAAATTGTTCTCCTTGAACATGCTTTGCAAAGACTTCAAAAGTATAATGTCTTTGCAAGAAACCCTACGCTGTCCACAGAATCTTACCATCAGTAAACCAATGCATAGGAATTTCACTGCCATTACGACATCATCAATGGTAGTTGCAAACAGCATCATATCAGTAAATCTAAAATAAAATGTCACTTCTGTAGCAAAAACTCCTAAATGGGCATTATCCAGTATATAACAACAGATCCTCACTGCTAAATTTTGGAATACAACGCCAATCACTCGAAACATTTCTTCAATAAACCAAGAAATTTCTGTCAGAAAGGCACCCTTGAGGTCAGTGATACCTCTGACTTTTCCTTGCTATCCCAGACATCCAAATCAGCTTCACCACAGGACCACGGCATCACATCAAAATCATTGCACGAATCCACAGTAAACAAACCTAACTTAGGTCATAGAGGAACCAAGGATCACACCCGGCATCGAGTATCCATATTTTGCGGTCCACAAGAGCAACTGCCTGCCATTATCAGAGACTAAAATCTATCAGAAATCTGAGGCCTACAGGTTGGCAATCGAAATAAATCTGCACTACCTGATTCATCTCAAAGTGCTATATTCTACAAACCCAGGTAGTCTTGTATTCTGTTACATGAAACTAATCCACTGATGTTTGCAGGCTGCTCCCTTAAGGCAAGCTTTACTACTGTCCTTGGGGATCAAGAAATTTACAGACACACCTCACTATCAATCCCCTATAAAGATGTTCACAGAAAAGTTGTCTAGGATAAAAAGGAAAAAATGAGAGCAATACTCTAATCCAAAATGTCCTATATAGTGATATGAGGCATTTTTGCCCAAACTGCATGTTTCTTTGGTGTTCTGCTAGCCCCTGTTGTAAACTTAATCAAAACTGTCAATATACTTTAAGCAATTTTTCCTGCTAAGCTCCATAATATTACGCATAACTTCACTTTCTCATGACTTTAATACTTATAAATAAATAGCTGTCTCTCCATCACATAAAATGACCAATATTATATCTGAATACGTAAAATTTCAGATGGGGATACTTATGCACTGTACAACTGACTTTGTATGATAATCAATATTTTCATCCCTCATCCTGAATTGCTGTTGTTCATACTGATTACTATCACTAATCATTACTTATGTACCATTATTATGATTACTACCATTATCATTATTACTGAATTAGCTGTTCTGGTAAATCCAATTATCATTGCTTCTTATTACTCCTTGTAAAATTGCTATTTTGTTCTTTCTTCAGTCTTGTTATATTCCGCACCATTATAATTACCATTCATTAACTAACTCAAATCCAACACTATATTAAATTTTAGTCCAGAAATTAAGCCATAACTGTGATGATTATTACGCATTTTTTTTTACTGCTTATAGCATCATGTTATTCTATGTCTAACCCATGAATGTGACCAGGTTGACACAAAATTCCATATTATCACTTCTTCACGATTTTCTCACAATTGTTTGGATGCTTAACACGAAATATTTGAATAAACTTTTAACGTTGTTAATGGAATTGACTTAGGGATGTTAGGTTAGAGTAAAATTGCTGTAAAACACAATGCACCCTCTTTCGTGGCACTGCAAGTTAAGGCAGCTTCATTCTATTTTAACACGCAAGAATTGGAATCCCAATATGAAAGGTGAGAGTTTCTTTGTATAATCCCTACGTACGATTCAAAGCTCAACGAAGTAAGTGTACCGAAAAAGTATGAAGAAATCAAGGCGTTAACATCTTTGTGGCTAAATATTTAAAACATGCATCACGTGAATTGATCCGCTGATTCTTTATCATTAGTAACGCAATTATCCAAACCTTCTACAGTGACAAGGCTAAAATGAGACCTACATCTTTATGGCAGCTCTTTAGTGTTATTTTTCTCTAAGTTTAACTTCATTATTGCCTTTTAAGTCTCTCTTGGTACGTCCACTTTATTACTAATCTCCACTGAAGGTCGATTGCTGTCGGACATAACTAAATACTGTTGTGTAGTATATTGTCGCATTTACAATACAATTAATTTTTTTTCTTCTTATTTATGCCTCTTCCTACGCTGTTATCGTTCCTCGGGTTAGCTAATAACTCGTCTGTTACTGTATCTAATAGCAGTACCGGTAGCAAAAGTAATAGAAATTTTGTTTCGTACCGAGTTCTATTACAATGGATGCTATCATAGTGTGACGTGCTGTAATAAAAACTAAAAACATTAGCTATGTTCATCGAAACCACTGTATGGAACACTTTTAATCATTATAATTTCTGTTATGGCTGTAGCTGTTCACACACACACATGTAATCCCTTAGTGTATTTTGCACTGACTCTTATTATTATTATTATTATTATTATTATTATTATTATTATTATTATTATTATTATTATCTCTGAAGAGAAACAACCCAAAAGCATGACGACAGAGAAAGAAACACGACCACATATGTCTATATTTAGGAGACAGTAGGACTGGGCGTCGTCTGTTGACACAGCGCATGCGCCAATATT
>JANJGK010000007.1:8137946-8155446 GCA_039081455.1 Macrobrachium rosenbergii | reverse complement strand
CTCTCTCTCTCTCTCTCTCTCTCTCTCTCTCTCTCTCTCTCTCTCTCTCTCTCTCTCTCTCTCTCTCAGTGACTGTGTTTCACCGTCGTTATGTGCATATATTATCAACGAAGAGTGAAAGTTGAGAAAGAAGTGCTTGACAAAAAACGAAATAGATAAGGCTTCTGACAAAGAACAAAGCAAATGGTCATGCCACACAAACACTGCAAGTACTAGGAAGCAAAATCAGGGGTTGGTTGTTATATAAATTAGGTAATATAATATATAAAGGGAAAAAAATTATGGTACACTGAGAATATGTACAGAAACAAACATGCAGCCATACGACAGACTCAGAAAATGCCGCGTTGAAAAGATGTTCCAGCATAAATGTGTTTTTGCATAATAACAAAAATCATTCAACGTCGCCTCTAACGCTGCGTGAATCAGAGGGCCTCTGTGAAATTCCGCCGCTCAAGTCTTTCCTGTACTTTATCTTCCACAAATCTCCACTCATCTCCGAGCTCCCTTTTCACAGTTCTCATCCAAGTAGGTCTGGGTCTTACACCTCTTCTGGTGCCCACAGAAGCCCATTTGACACCAGCTTGTACTAATTTCCCAGGGGCTGTGCGAAAGACACGTCCGTCGACCATCTCTATTCCCTTTCATCATTATCTCATCTGCATATGGAATTCTATCCTATCACCTGACTCCTAATATTCTTCTTGGGGATTTATTCTCAAATTAATAAAATCTTTTGGATACTGTAACCTCGCCTTCATGTGCGACTTCAATCTAATTTCATTCGAAATCGTACTGCATTTAGCCTGGCCATTGTCTGATTTGCCTTCACTAATCTTCCACGAAATTCCAACTGAGAGAATCTTACTTGATGTCGTTTTTCCTAAATAGTTGGAAGATTCAGCCTCACTAATTCTTCCTCTATCTAATATACTTCATCCTTTCTCTTTCTGATGTTAGCACTGAAACCCAACCTGTATTTGTCAGGTATTTCCTTCTTTATTTTCACCCATAGTATTTCAGTAATAGTTCACCCATGGGTATTTCATTAATAATTATGTAGGCTACTTTAACCCCGATGCCACTCTGAATACATGGCTTTGTGTTCATAAATCCTCTCTTATCTCTTCTTGATATTCGTCTGCCATGTTATGCTGTACATTCTTCATCTATATGCATCTTTGGTTTTTGTCTATTCTTAATAATAATAATAATAATAATAATAATAATAATAATAATAATAATAATAATAATAATAATAATAATAATACACAGAAATCTCCTGACCCAAGTTCGCTACAAGAAACGACGAGGTATGTTGACAAAAATATTGAATGAAGCCATTCAGAGGTATTTGCAGGAGTGGTATCACAATTGTTTTCCAATGGGGCTTTGGAACTTCCGATCCCTCAGAATGTTTGCTACGTATTTTCAACACTAACAGTTCGGTATTAAATCGTATTTGTCTCCTACTTACCACGACATAAAGAGCGTTAAACAGATTCCAGACACGAAACGGTATGTGACTGACAATGACAAAGGGAACAAACCGATCCATTCTCTGAATCCATAGGTTTACTAATGCCTTGAGAGTCTGTACATCTCTCGCGTGACTAAAGCTACCAGGAATTTCATCCCCAAGTTCAGAAGATTTTTTCTTTGCATTACTACAGGAAGCAGCAGCAGTAGCACTGCACAAACCGAGCATAACATCAACAAGCAAAGGGAGGTTTAACGGACACATCCGGGATGCAAGACGGAATGAATGAGCAAGTTGCAGTTCAGTTCGACCTTACGATTTGCAACATCACACCACATCGTGTCACAATGGCCTTTTACGGATAGTAATTACTCACCTTTCGATGTCAGTTAAAGTCGCCAGTGTTTCATAATCATAATCATGTACATTTGTTTGTTCGTTTCCGGTTACTTGTCGCATCAGCTTTGTTCTCAATACTGCATTACAATTATTCTCTATAATTATCTTTTTACGGTGTATCAAATAAAACAGTAGTTACTCTTTCATTCAGAGTTACATTACTTACGCTTCGTAAATAACTTTGTTCTTCTAAAGTTCATGGGAGAACTATTCACAAATGTGTTAAGCAGATAAAATTCGTAAATATAACCACTTAGAGCACTGCATTTTCGTTACCCAATCCAGTAAAACACAATAACTTTGTCAATCTGTTATTGCTATATACTGTACATTACTGGGGTTAAATTTAAGAAACACTACTAAAATGGGCAAAACGTCTCCCAATGAACGTAACTGATTTATCTAATGGAATTCAAAATTACATAAGTTGGCGTAGGAGTGCACATGGATCTCAAGTTTAATCAATTAAGACAATTCTACTGACAACTTTTCTGACCACCCGTCGCAGAACAGGGTTGACCTGAAGTATTCATGAACTAAGAACTTCAAACCAATAAATATTTCAACCTCTCCAAGGAGGGGGACACTATTTTCAACACACTGTATATCCAAAGAAGGCTTAACCGACTACTTTTAAGTGAGATGCAGCAGCTGACTTAGGACAAGAATACTTGTACGTGAATCACAATTTAACTATCTGTAAATGTTAATACTGGTAATATAATTTGCAAGAGAGTCACTAGGTAAGCCACGGATAAGAATCACTAGGTAAAGGGGTGCGGTATATAGTACGATTATTCGGAAGAAATACCAGTTCAAACTTGGGCACAGGATCAAAATGAATCATACTTAAAAAAAAGGCACTCAACCATAAGTTACATAAATAAAGATATATATATATATATATATATATATATATATATATATATATATATATATATATATATATATATATATATATATATATATATATATATATATATTCTGTATACACACACACACACACACATATATATATATATATATATATATATATATATATATATATATATATATATATATACAGAGAGAGAGAGAGAGAGAGAGAGAGAGAGAGAGAACTAAGAGTGGACAAACAAATCCGGGGATATTAGGGGTTGACTGTTGGGTTGACGGACACAGTAGGGAGGAGCCAGGGTGGGAGAGAATCCCTAAGAGGGACGAGATTCTTTAATGAGGAGGAGGGGGAGGAGGACAGAGAAAGGGGGGCGGGGGGATGGAGGGAGGGACGTCGCCCTGACTACCGGATCATCTTGAGAGTTTGTTTTACTTATGAGTAATAAGGAAATAAGAAGATCCCTCAGGATTGCCCGAGATGAACAGAGGGAGGAAGAGAAGGATTAGCAGGAGGAAGAGAATAATCGTAAAGAGTTGGAAGACACGAAAAAGTGAGAAAATTGGCAAAACTAGATAAGATAAGAAAAAGAGCGGACTGCAAATGTAGGA
This sequence comes from Macrobrachium rosenbergii, assembly GCA_039081455.1. Classification (NCBI taxonomy): domain Eukaryota; kingdom Metazoa; phylum Arthropoda; class Malacostraca; order Decapoda; family Palaemonidae; genus Macrobrachium; species Macrobrachium rosenbergii. The sequence continues at coordinate 8,152,082 of JANJGK010000007.1, read as the reverse complement.
GTGTGGTGTACATATATAGAGGGTTGGGCCAGATAAGGAAACTGTATACACTAAGATGATGATAACTTTGTGAAGAAAAAGGTCGAAAGGTGAAAAACTGGACCAGTTGTAAGAAATGAGGTTATGTGAGATAGTCAAGACGGCAAAGATAGATGAAAAAGGAATTCCACGGAAATATGAGCACAAAAATAATTTTCAGAAAATTAATGTGAAACCATTGTGAAAACCATGATAAAAATAGGACGATGTCAGTGAAAATAGGTAAAAGACAAGTAGGTAAAAGACAACACAAGAACACCAGAATAATTCCGAAAAGCAAAAGGAAATAGGAAAGGGAATAATGAGAAAAACAAGAAAGTATGAAGAAAAGTCTGAATAGGTACCGACAGGTGTCAAGAAAAAACACGTACGGGTAACAACCTCATCCTTACGTTCTGCTGAGAACAGGAAGGATTTAAGTTTTCTGTAAAAGAAAACTATTGAAATGGCTGCTTGTCTGTCCGTCCGCACTTCTGTCCGCCCTCAGATCTCAAAAACTACTGAGGCTAGGGGGCTGCAAATTGGTATGTTGATCATCCACCCTCCAATCATCAAACATACCAAATTGCAGCCCTCTACCCTCAGCATTTTTTTTTTCATTTTATTTAAGGTTAAAGTTAGCCATGATCGTGCGTCTGGCACCACTACAGGTGCCAACAACACAGGCCACCACCGGGCCGTGGCTGAAAGTTTCATACAGCATTATACGCTGAACAGAAAACTCGATTGCGCATTTTTTACTAGTTTCGTGTTGACACTGCTATCTACAGGAAAAAAGGTGAATGGTGTGTGTGTGTATATATATATATATATATATATATATATATATATATATATATATATATATATATATATACATATACAGTGTATATATACATATATATATATGTGTGTGTGTCTGGTTTGGTCAGTATCGAAAACACAAAATAATAATGTACATGAAATTCTTCACGTTCCTGTAGAAATGCTAAGATTAACGCCACTCTATGTCGGAAAGCTGCTCCTATAAAATACTCGTCTCTAGTGAACGATGAAGTAAACCTGGAGAACTGAGTAAGATCTCACTGAAATTTAAAAGATTTGCTCATTGTTGACATGAAGGGTTCGAATCGTCGACTGGGTCTGCGATACTTATACATTTATTTCACGGCGAGGCAAGTTCTTTAAAAATGGTATTATCATTTATAGTAATGTCAGTATTCAGCCATTTGGTAGGCGCAACACAGGAGCGAAACAATTTAATATTTTCTGTTTTTTACCCACACGTTAACCCATATTTCAGCCCATGAATAAAAGTTCCTCGTTGGACGGGTCGGTATAGTTCTCGGCTAGCACTCTGCTGGACCCGCGTTCGAGTCTCCGGCCGGGCAATGAAGAATTAGAGGAATTTATTTCTGGTGATAGAAATTCATTTCTCGGTATAATGTGGTTCGGATTCCACAGTAAGCTGTAGGTCCCGTTGCTAGGTAACCAATTGGTTCTCAGCCAAGTAAAATAAGTCTAATCGCCCTAGGAGAGCTGTTAATCAGCTCAGTGGTCTGGTTAAACTAAGGTATACCTCAGCCCATAAGTATACATCACAGAGTTACTCTACTATGAGCTTAACATTCGGGATGTATTTATTTTTTCCCATTCTTACAAACTGTCAAAATGCATTTTGTTCTCGGAATGTTCACTGGAGACGGTATAGTGCACTTCCTCTCAAAGGATGCCGTCTCCTGAATCATGAACGGCCCTTTTAAAAACTCGACTGAAAAGGCTTCCGGTATGCTGAAAAATATGAGGGAATAATAAGCGGACTTCATATACCCGAATTCTAGATACATACATTTCATAACCATGATAAAATAGGGCTGCAAAAATTTTCCAACTCACGACCGGAAGCAAATTTCATTTAATTTTTATTCGCATATATCAAAATATCAGTTAACAGTTATGTCATGAGAATTGTTCATTTAAGAAAAATAGCCTAGTTTGTAGCACACGAGCCGAGTACAAACATACAGTTTATCTTACATAAAAACAAAATAATAATGCAAATAAGAAAAAAAACAACTTTCAGACATCCTGTTTTGAATATGATCAATGGTAACAGATGATTAAAACTCAACATGAAGCCATTAAAATTTACTGTACTACATTCGGACTTATTTACAAACGGATATGACGTGACATCGCATTCAGTTGCGAAGCTAGTGAAAGGTAACAACGTAACAGATATTGAAGGCATTTCAAATTGTGATTAAGCGAAATTAGGACATTATTTAGCCACGAAAAAATGACTGTGAAAAAGGTTGGGGAGCATTAACGAACCATTCTTTAGGTCTGAATTTGAATAACTTCTTTTCTCACATATTTTTACTGTATGTATACAGAAATTCTCACAGTGAGAGTAAAAGGATATAATAAAAAAAAAATCTATCGAAAGACCACGACAGAACAGGGACAGAATTCACGCGCAAGAAAGAGACTGAGTAATTAAAACAGCATTCTCAACAGGCAACCTCAGTAGACTCACTGAGAAAATGACGAAGAATCGGAAGAGGTCGAGGGTTTGGGGTATTGAGTTTATGGGCACAAGGAGCTGTGCTCATGGAAGGGGTTGCGATCAAGGGAAGGGGGGGAGCGGCAGGGGGAAGGGAATGGGAAGCACGATGATGATGATAATGATGACAGTAGGAGGGGTTTGGTTAGGTGGAAGATCGGATGTGTTCGTTCGTTTGTTTGTGTTTCAGCGTGTGTGACTACGTGCTCTATCTATCTTCCAAAGACAACATCGTTCGGGTGACGACACACTGCTTGGATTGTCTTCTCTTTCACCAGAGAGAGAGAGAGAGAGAGAGAGAGAGAGAGAGAGGTTCTTTTACAGCCTTCTTTATGGGATTTGTTAGGATATGTGGTTTCAAATCACACTATCACTGTCACGTAAGCAACTGTGTATTTGTAGGTTGGCCGGCGCGCAGGCGCGCTGAAAGTCAACGTGATTGTTCAAGACTGCATAACTATGGCATTTCCTTTATAACGTTACTTGTTTGTGACCTCTGTGTTTCTTGTGACATCATATATGATAATAACATCGCAGTTTCTGGTACTCAATCTAATGGTTATTCCATTTATATACACTGTTGCCTACGCATTACTGGTGTGTCTCTCTCTCTCTCTCTCTCTCTCTCTCTCTCTCTCTCTCTCTCTCTCTCTCTCTCTCTCTACATCTTTTCACTTGTATAGACAACAGCAACGGCGATATAATAATAACAATACATTTACTGTTTTCATTATCTTTATTTTTGTCTTCACACATCATAGTCCTCTTAACTTGAAGTCTCAAGAGGGACTTTGTACTGAGTACGCCAATAATAATAATAATAATAATAATAATAATAATAATAATAATAATAATAATAATAATAATAATATTAAATTTGGATATGTAACTAACAAAACAATGAGAATGTTAGCAACAATAATTCTCATTTCCGTTCATCACCCATGGGGGGCACAGCCTACAGAGTGCCTTGCGCGGCGCACTGCTACCAACGCCAAGGGCTCTTTGAGGGGCTCTTTTGGGCACTAGTTGCTTTATTTTCAGCCTTTTCAATCCCCTTCCGATCTTTTATTCTTTTTCAACTTAGCTGTCCAGCTTCTTTAACTTTACTTTACCTAGCTCATATGAGGCGGTAACCTCTTGTTTGAGAAAATATCGTTCTAGCACCCTAATCGATATCGTTATAATAATAATAATAATAATAATAATAATAATAATAATAATAATAATAATAATTTATGAAGGGAGTAGACCCTCTTTTAAACAGGTCTTATTAAAAAGGATGGCTGTATTATGCGAATTTATCTTATATTGTGTCTTTTCTATCCTCCTTATGATTCGCTTTTCAGGCTCAGCGATGTTAGTCAGTAACTGGCCGATATTCATGTTGGAAAAGGACAGTGTGCGGAATATTGGAAGTCTTTTATTAAAATATCCAATCAGAAATCGTTCGTCCGGGTTCAGGTTCTATTCTATTAATATTATTATTATTATTATTATTATTATTATTATTATTATTATTATTATTATTATTATTATTATTACCTCTAGCAAATAAGGAAGATAAATACGACTATGGTTTGATTTTATTACCACTTCATATTTCACTCTTCGTCTTCTGTCATTTTTATATTTACAAGATTTCGTTTCTTTGATTTAGGAAACCAATTTGCGTTCTCTCTCTCTCTCTCTCTCTCTCTCTCTCTCTCTCTCTTCTACATTTCTTCCCTTAATTCGCAAATGGCAAACATAACAAACATGTTTAAATTATGAGATTGTAACTCAATACCTTTAATGGCGGTCATAACTGAACTCTCACTCTCTCTCCCTCTCTCTCTCTCTCTCTCTCTCTCTCTCTCTCTCTCTCTCTCTCTCTCTCTCTCTCTCTCTCACACATCACATATTTCATGTTAACTAAACGTCTTGATTTAAGCGTCCGGTGGTTAAATATCAAAGTAATATGCAAATCAAATGAGAGATCAACTAATTAAAACCCGTTACAGTGACGTGTTGAGAGTGAAATCAATTTAATAAAAGTTCAACTTATCCAAATACAATCATGTACAAACGTGGCCACACACAGACGCATTTTCTAAATATACATACATACATACACACACTCATTATATATATATATATATATATATATATATATATATATATAATATATACATATATACTGTATATATATAATTATATATTAATAAATATATGTGTGCCTGTGTACGTGTATGTATAAAACTGTAATATGTTCATCTGCTGCTGATTTTCCGGTCAACAAAGTTCATGTAAAGTTGAGTTTGGTCATTACTTGGATGGGTGACGGAAGGGCTAATGGAATGGGGATGGAAACTTCATCCCATCTTAGAAGCGGGTGGGCAATGGGTCGGCTCACCAAATAATTCCAAAGGGTTTCGTAACATAGTTGTAAACGCCACTTAGACGAGCTTCTTCTTCTTTTAACGTGCTTTTTTACCATTTTTATGGGGTAAGCACGATGCCCTCTTTTTGAAGGACTTTGATTTGGCTTTGGGGTAGACTTTGTAGTCTCGATTGGCTGTTTTGCCCGGTAGCGTATGCACATGTATTGTACCAGTCACCAGCGCCCTTTCTCCCAGCAGCGAGGCGGCGTTGCGCGGTTGGGTCGACAGTCGAGACGTGAGAGGTGTCTGTTATGCTTTTATAAGATGTTGGAGCCATTTAGAGGATGATCATAAAATGTTTCAACCCCCAAACTGCAAGCAATAATCTTTTAGTGATAACTTTATCAACTTTTGGCGCTTTATGGACTGTTTAGTATAATATGACCCACCAAGGAAAAACAAAATGTGAGTCTCAAAAATGTGCCCCAATCAACAACTGAAACCCAAGGGAGGTAGCTGTAACAAAAGGTGAAAGCAAGCCAGAATCCGAGGCAGAGTAATATTGGATGCGGACGACCAAGCGGGTAAAAATGCGAAATTCAATTGATGTGGCTTAGGAATTAAAATGTTATAGCGATAACTTTAAGAAAAAAGAAATCAGTGTCATCGTTATCATTAATACTAGTTCCAACAGAAGTATTTCTAATCATACAATATCTTGTAGTATTAGAAGCATCAATAATGTAATCATCGTCACCTTGATGATAGAGACTGTCAGCACTTGCATGAAATCATTCTTTCAGGGACGAAAATCTAAATTTAAATCGCTGCAAGCATCATCATGACAAGAAGAAATTGATCAAGTGTTAAAGGCCAAACATTACATACAAAAATATGCAGATATAAGCGAGAAATGTTCGCATTATCCGGAATTAGATGGAGGAAGCATTCACATCATCTAAAAACGTGCATATGGAACTATGAATTTACTACGATTTCTCTCCCTTTAACATTTACTCAAGAGGAAATAAGAAGTGGTTTCTCTCTTTTCATATAAAAAAGCTTTCATAACGTCACCCACGACCAAGTGACTCCGGTAAACCAGAATAATAATCAGTTCTAATGAAAGAAAGGCAGACGAGACGACGGATAATCACAAGAAGAGAAAAAAGATAAAAAAAAAAGGGAAGAAGGGAAGGGCCGAGAGGGAGACAAGGGGAGGACGAGGAGCTTAAGTAAAAGACAAGCGCCCGATGTTACAATCACAGTGGGAGTCCAAGTTTCGCCCCTTGAGGCATGACGAGCTTATGTGTGACTTTGTTATATGTTAGATGACATCGTTTTCTATGACGTCACATATATTTGCCCTCCTCCATCCCATTTCTCTCTCTCTCTCTCTCTCTCTCTCTTCACAACCGAGGGACACAAGGGCTCACTTCATACTGAGGGGAAGACTTTAACCAAGTAGCTAAGTGCCACTGAGTAAGTGCCACGCTGCATGCCTGAATACCCCGGTGATTTTAGGGGGTGAGGCTGAGGTGGGGATGGGGGTTGTTGAGAAGGGAGATGACTTATAAGGGATTGCAGAACTAGAGTAATTTGTTAGGGAATGAATAAGGGTTGGGATCACTTTACAATCGTGAGTTATCGCTGTTATTGTATCTACGATTGATTTATGGGCGATAAATGAATGGAGAGATGATCAAGATTAACGATGGGAATGAATGAACGAATACGGGAGAGGGAAGTATCACCAGAAGTAAGAAAATCTCCTCCTCAGATCGCCAACAATCCCGTCTCCCTCAACGGGGGTTCGGACACACTCCCACAAAGCCTTTTCATGAAACCTGATTAGCAGGTGTTCGGGAAGCTGTGCGATGATTTAAACGACTTAAATAATGATTTCCATCACGGAAACTTACAAAAACGTCAACATACTGACCATGTATATGCTGGAAATATCAGATAAGTAACAGAATTAATGAAGACAAACTAATACTCAGACACCTAATGAAAAAATTTAAAACATATGCACAATGATGATGACAGCATGCTTGTAATAATAACTATGTGACCGACCCAGCGCTTCCCGGGAAAGCTCTGAAGAACTTAGAAAAATTTCCCCACACCTTTCAATTGTTTCGTCATGTAAAAAATGTATACTGTCATAGAAAGTGCTTTTCTTTCCTGTGATTAATAATTCTGTCTAGAATTCATTAAAGAAGACTCTCAGCTTGGGGAAAAGTGACAGCGTCGTACAGACTTCCGCAACAAACAGAAATTCACGTATACCGAAAAGTTACTGTGTAAAGAAGTTCACTCATGGAAATGAATAATTGATGAATCTCTGTAGAGACTATACAGGGGACCCTTCGACAAATTATGTATACCCTCCATAAACAAAAACAAAAAAAAAAAAATACCACGTCAGTGACCGTATCAAGTCATATTTAAATGCGAAAATCACACAGGAACTAAGTACTTAGATATGATGATGGTAATACCCGAAGGTACTTAAGAATTTGTATTTTGTTGGCAAGGTATAATTAAGATACGTTTGGCTTAAGGTGAACAATGAAAAAATGTGGTAATTTCGTCGCGAGTAATTTTTTAATGAGGGGGTAGTTTTGTCACAGAGGCATTTACTCTCCTAATACGCATGCGTGGATGTTGATGGATTTGTTTTGTCTCGTCGATGGATTAGTTCTTGATCTCCAAAGTTGTGCCTGTAACTATGAAGTTTTTTTCGTGGATTAAGTACTTAGATATGATGATGGTAATACCAAAGAGTACTTAAGAATTTGTACCTTAATGACAAGGTATGATAAGATACGTTTGGCTTGAAATGAATACTAAAAAAATGTGGTAATTTCAGCGCGAGTAAATTTTTAATGAGGGGGTATGACTGTCACAGAAGTATTTGGTCTGTTACTACTTTCTTCCCTAGCGAGGATTGTAATGGCTGATTGGTGTGGTGGTAGAAGTTATATTTTCAATTACATTGCTTTATGACTGAATGAAAGTAATCCTAACACAGTCAAACACATCTGTTTAATTTTTTTTGGATATACTAAACTGATTATATGGTTTGCAGTGGGAGGAGTTTAATGACGTCACCAACAGAAAAGGTGGTTGTTTTCCACCCAAGCTACTGGTGACTCCAATAATGTTACTAAAGAAAAGGTGAGCAGCACCTTTAAAAACGAAAATTTCATTCAATTTGTCTGTGTTTGATGTCTATCACGAGGTAGGGGCCTAATTTTGAGGTTTAAAACTTCCTGGGGTCATATAGGGGCCATGTGCCAAATTTTGTCTGCTTCTATCAAGCGGTTCAGATTTCTATAGCGTACAAACATACAAACATTCATTTATATATATACATATAGATAATAATAATAATAATAATAATAATAATAATAATAATAATAATAATAATAGCTATAACTAACTAATAACCTGATAGATTTGTTCCATGGGTTACTGTATCAACAATTCACCATAATCAGTACGACCTTTTACGTACAGGTCAAACTATGAACAGTTATCACGTTTCCTATTCCCTAATGTTTTAAGCTTAAAATATCCGTCATTTCTTATCCTTCTTTTCAATTTGTTTTAATTCAGTTTCGAACACCCAAAATGTAGCTTCCAAATCACAGAAAGTTTGATACAACTCGTAAATCTGACAAATTGTCTTATGAAAAATTTCTGGTACTTAAATGAATATAAAAATAAGTCTAGAACGTTGAAAAGTACGACAAGGTCACTCAAACTAAGATTAAGTGACTAAGTCCTTCAGCAAGTATCATCATCTAGTATTAAGAAGACTAAAGGCAACGCAGTAGTAGTAGTAGTAGTAGTAGTAGTAGTAGTAGTAGTAGTAGTAATGGTGGTGGTGGAGATAGATGGAGATAAGAATTTAATAATTTTCATCAGTTGCAGTAATGATGGAAAAGGTAACAATGGCATCATAAGTAGGACGGTAATAATTTTTATATTCAATAAAATATATCAACCACATACATAAGGTAATGTTTCTATGCTAAACATCTCGTACAGTTCTGTCCAAGTTCCAAGGACGATTATAAGAATTTTTTGTTCTGGCTCCTAAGCTCCTAAGAGAGAGAGAGAGAGAGAGAGAGAGAGAGAGAGAGAGAGAGAGAGAGAGAGAGAGAGAGAGAGAGAGAGAGAGAGAGAGAGAGAGAGAGGCATAATATTTATGTATGTACGTACACACACACACATATATATATATATATATATATATATATATATATATATATATATATATATATATATATATATATATAATACATATATATAAAGTGTGAATGAGAGTTACAAAGGCAGAGGAAGAGAAATAAAGAAATAAAAGTATGCAAATCTCAGAACATTTTCTCAATTAGCACTGTATTACCAGCACATCTGCGGTGGTATCAATTTCGACATTCATAATGTTGCTATAACTTTTATACAATGCCAATTATAAATTATAATTAAGTCTATAAGCAATGTTAAGAAAAGCGTCAACAGCAACACAAAGATCTGTGCAGAGGAGAGTAAATATAGGAATGATTTGAGTAAATGAAGGAAAACTAAGCAAAAGAGGAAATGAAAACAAACTGCAAAGGGACGAATTGAATTTTTTTTCTTTCCTTGGCCCATTAAAGATAAAAGAAGCCTAATTAATCTGTAAGAACATATTTAATTAATGAAAAGAAGACCGAAGTACAACGAAGTTAGAAAAAAAAATCAAGAAGAAAGTGCAAGATCTGTAGTAAAATTCACAAGAGTATGAATCTTTAAAAAAAAAAAAAAAAAACCTTGACTGATACACTTCAAACCCAAACATGAGAAGGAGAAGTCTCCCACGTTGGGAGGCTAACCCTAGCCGTGTCCATCAACCAAAGCAAAGCTGATTAAAGTCGGATCAATCGAACGATTTTTATCCTGATTATATTTCTCCTTCGGCTGAAGTCTCGCCCGAGATTTATCGCAGGAGGCACACAGCGCTCCCTGTGACGTCACACGCACCTCCTCTCTTATCAACACAGAAATGACACACAGATAAACACAGGCTCGCAAACGCAAGGCTCTCACGTTGCTCGAAACGCAAGAGCAGATGACGCAGCTTCGCGTCAGATAAGCGAATACGTGACGTAAAGATCGACGGAGAATCATCTGTGTAAGCTGTTTCATAACCGGTGTAAAGTTCACGTCCGTCCTCTCGGTTTTGTGTTATTGGCTTCAACGGCGTCTCAGGAAGTGGTGCATCTGCCTGTCGTAAAATGATAACACAAATGTTATTCTTGTTTGAGATCAAGTTTGGCATCTAGTCTCGATTTCAAGTAATATTCCTTCTTTATAAAAGTTAAACAATCTGTCGTACTGTCTGTCTGTCTGTTTACTGTCTTTTTTTTCTGTATGTAGTTATGCTTATTGTCTGCATTCCTAAAAACTAAATTTGCAATTCATTTATAACGAAAAATAATTTAGCTGCATTCTATAAATGTATCGCTTCATTCAAGGGTTTCTGATTATTACCAACGATTCGTTTACTTTTTGTTTTTTTTAACTCTCTTTTTCAGAATCTGGACATTCATAACTCCCGTTAATCAAAAATCCTTTATGATTATGAAAATTCAAAAAAAAGTAAGTGCGAACCAAGAATATTAACCTCTCCAGGTTTTCTAGAGAAAGAGAGAGAGAGAGAGAGAGAGAGAGAGAGAGAGAGAGAGAGAGAGAGAGAGAGAGAGAGAGAGAAAATCCTTTCATATACTACAAAGTAATCATATACTGTGTCCAGCCTAATATACAACGAGCAGAACAGCATTTATTTGCTTTATAAAAAAAGAAAATATATCTAAAATTGCTTCCTCACATACAAGGCTACCTTCTGTGACGGCAATTCCCTTCTTTCAGTGTTTGACACAATCGTTCCAAGCACTGTCTTCGGGTATATACCGGAATAATTTTTGAGAATAAGGTCTTAATATTTTTTGTGTTACTGACTTCACTGCTAGATCTGTTGTTCAGCATTACTGTATAAAAATATGATTATCATAATTATTGTTCTTACGATCGATACTGATATTGTCATGATTATCAATGGCAAAGTTCTTATGCAGCATCCTTTGAATAATGCTGACGTATTAATTCTGCCGTTACCCGATCAATCGATTACTAATGAACGCTAAAAGTTGTCCGGGTTGACTAGCCGTAGTTCATGATTAAACAGCTTATGACTAAAAATCATATCTATGAAATTGGATGCATTGCTTTAGATCCATGAGATCCAGTCACTCGCTCAAATGTTGCTAATATATCAAAGTCTCAAAAAGCTTCATACTGTGCGTCTCTTATCATAAAATAATGTACCTACTTTTAATCATCATGAACTGACGACTGAGACATGTTATCAAGTCGCTTTTTCCTTTGTGATTCCTAATCTTTGATTCTTCATACAACTGTGCCCAGTTGTCAGGTTAAATAAAGCTCGGTAGAAACTTTATACTTGCAACAATTAATCTTGAAGTACGTTGTCCAAAAAGTCTTTCATTACACGTTAAGAAATTACCTGACAAATTGTTTCTTTTGATGGATGCGAGTTTTGTATATGCTCGGACATCATTTCATAGTCATTAAAATTCCCTATATCAACTGTCAGCAATTGGAAATTAAACATTACCCCGTCAGTTTGTCATTCCTGAATACCTGACCGAAATCTCTTGCTGATATCATACACAGTGATCGCACACCACTTTCAGGCGTTTATTACTTAAATCCAAAGGCAATTTCTCCTACAATTTATATGTCCCATGAAAGTTATCCAGTCAGCTGGCCATTACTGTACGTCAATGGTCATTTGACTTCAAACCAGCTATGACACCGGATGCATGAGGACAATGTCTTCGGCCAACAACTACGCGACCTCAGTTTGCCTTAGTTCCACGTATAACTTCAATAATCTGGTCTTGATTAGCTCTGAAAAATAGGGTGGTCATCTACTTACTTATCTGACATTAATGGCAAGTTTTTCAATCAGGTCATCATAACGCTATCTGCTCATCATTTCCTCAGATCTTGACTAAGCGAACTGGCCAATGAATGGTTTAAGTAGGATTTCTGGTAACTGCCTTATTAACTGACAGTAACGTTTCCGTTCTTAGTAATGCATTTAATCAGAAGGATTAAACCTATTTATGAGATCTCTATAACTCACGCAATTTCTACATCATTCAGTGACGATCAGTCTTGATCTATAGGAGCTACGAAGCATCCATCTAATCTTCCCTTACTTCATGCAATTAACTTTTGGTTAAAATTCACTATTAATATCTTTTTTATAGAAATCGTTGCAACACTTCATCTATTTCGAGAAACTATTGTGTTCGATCAATTTAAAGTGTTGTTCTAGAAACCTGGATAATAAAAGTTTTGAAATCCCACTTGACATCGTGTTATCTCTAACCTCTCATTTGGAGGTACACGAACTGCGTCGTTTAAATCAGAACTGTAAAAAATCGATCGTTGAGGCCTGACGCTCTTAATGATTTGATCACGAGGTCAACAATGGATTACAAACGCAATGACTGATATTTTAGATAACCATATTAATCTCTACACGACAGCTTTAAAGTCCTCGAAATCGGCTATATAATCGGAGAGGAAATAAATGGCTGATTTTTTTTAATACTCGGAGAGAAAATAAATGGCTGATTTTTTTTTAATGTACATAACAATTTTTTAACCTGAGGCCATGAGAAAATACACTACTCATCGATCGACTTTTCAGCACACTATGCCATTCCGCGATCACCAGGCATTACAATACTCATTTTATTCCACTCTCTCACTCCCACGGAGACGCAAACATATAATATGAAAGGTACTGTAGCTAAAACAATATTAAAATACAAAACGAAAACTGTAGAACTAAAAGAAAACATTAACAAAATCTCAATGAATCGGGATAAAGAAAACAGCTCATTAAAGAGAGAAGAGAGGAAAAGAGACATTACCATACGCCTCATGCTGGATTTCGGGGACACGTAATATATTCCGCGGGTCGCATTAACATAATTTCTACAAGACTTCCCATGACTAATGTGAACTCGATATCTACCCCAGGGGGAAATTCCCTCTTAAGTGTAAGGAGCAAGAGACAAAAGATGAGGAAGACAACTTGTTAAATTAGAAAGATCAGAATGAAATAGCATCATTTCAATACTGACGTCACTAGAGTGTTATGTGTCCCATTTTAAAGAGAGCGTTATTGCGTTCTCTCTCTCTCTCTCTCTCTCTCGCTCTCTCTCTCTCTCTTTCTCTCTCTCTCTCTCTCTCTCTCTCTCTCTCTCTCTCTCTCTCTCTCTCTCTCTCTCTCTATATATATATATATATATATATATATATATATATATATATATATATATATATATATATATATATATATATATATATATATATATATATGTACATGTGTATGTGTGCATATATATATATATATATATATATATATATATATATATATATATATATATATATATAGTATATACGAACTTACATTTTTAACATAACTTTGTTAAATGAATGAGCGCAATTACAATCCAGTATTCACATCCAACCATTTGGAGAGCAATAACTGGACCTAGACAGAGAATGTCGACACATGCTCTCCCGGAGTGTTGTGTCACAGTGAAAAACACTCCTGCATGATTTTAATGACACAAGCAACTTGATGCTTTAATCCTAAACATATGGAGGCATTAATTCGCTTCACGTGTGCGAAGTATGTGATGCCCAAACGTCAACAAGGCAATGACCGGTAGCTATGGAAGGGGTCAATGAAACCTTGCTCAGATCGAAAATATGACGCACCGAGAGAGAGAGGGGAGAAGGAGGGGTGGCCCGGGGGGGGGGGGGGTTAGACCGCTATAAAAATGTTATGAACATCGAAACATAACAGCTGCCTTAATTCGTGTGGTATTCACATAGTATTTTTCATTAATCACAAGCTGCTAACTTTATTATTTTCAACAGAGAGAGAGAGAGAGAGAGAGAGAGAGAGAGAGAGAGAGAGAGTCAGCGTATTGCATGCGCACTTCATAAAACTGTCACCTATCCGTAAGGAGAGCAGTCTCAGCACTACATATTTCATACACGTTTGCAAAACGTTATCGAAGGAATGTT
>JANJGK010000007.1:8127946-8132946 GCA_039081455.1 Macrobrachium rosenbergii | reverse complement strand
CAATGTGAAATGGTACCGTGTTTTCTCCTTCTTTCTCCTCACATGATAATAAGGGAGAAGTGAATTATTAATAATAATAATAATAATAAGTGTTTATTTTCATGCTCCTTCACGATATACCAGTATATCTAACTAACACCAAATAGTAATGGAGATAACTCTAGTCATGCCTAAGAACAGGAAACAGTATAACGAAAATGGAAACTGATCCATAATTTATAAAAGAAATAAAGAACAATGAAATGGACAGGCAGAAGTTTGAATTTTCGATAGCATAAGATAAATGAAGAATGACAAATTTAGGACAAAAACATATAACTGGAAATAATGAGGAGAGAGAGAGAGAGAGAGAGAGAGAGAGAGAGAGAGAGAGAGAGAGAGAGAGAGAGAGAGAGAGAGAGAGAACGGAAAATCTGAAGAAACCTGAAAAAATAATAAAACAGAGATGAAGAAGGTTCCCTCAGGGTGAATAAACGTGAGGAAAGATGATACATTAGTTAAAATAACTGTCCCTTCAGAGAGAGAGAGACTGAATCTATTAGCATGAGAGAGAAAAAACAAAAATAAGTAACACACCACAAGAAAAGAGAGAGAGAGAGAGAGAGAGAGAGAGAGAGAGAGAGAGAGCGCGAGCGCGTGTTTAATCAACCTTCCTCCCAGAACAAACGCCTATGACACTTGCAATTCGCCCGGAGGTCTTACAAATAAAGGAGGTAGGGTAACAGTCAATAACTTTTTCCTCCCTCTCCTGTTCCCCGCAAGTGTTTTATGGTCGAAGACATGAAGGGCAAAAATCACATTAACTTGAGTTTGTTTTGCTGTCCTCAGGCGAAAAGGGTGGGCGAGAGAGAGAGAGAGAGAGAGAGAGAGAGAGAGAGGAGAGAGAGAGAGAGAGAGAGAGAGAGAGAGAGAGAGGAGGAAAATTAACATAAGCTATGCCAGTGAGAGTGAGGGAAACAGACGGACAGACAGAGACTGACAGACCGGGCATGAAAACCTGCCCTTTGTTAATATTTGCTGTCTTGATTACAACAGCGTGGAAATAAGTTTCTTATTTTTTCTTTCTTCATGTCTATCTTTAATATAACACTCAGACATGCTTCTCAATCAAGACCTCGCTCCTTCTCAGCCTCCTTCTGGAACTGAGAAATTCTGACAAATTTTCACACTACTTCACTCTTTCTTTGTGTCATCAACAGGTGAATGGCGTTGATAACAAAGATCAAACACCCGATAATAAAATACAGAAAATATAAACAAGAGAGATAAAAAAAAAAGACGCGGAAAAAACAACTGATCAAAATCGATAACTTTGGTTGTTGCACAATATATACTGTAGCCTCTATATATATATATATATATATATATATATATATATATATATATATATATATATATATATAAAATGAGGTTATATATTCACATACATATTGAGTATGTCCTAAAACTTCAGTAGTTAAGTTATATACATATATATATATATATATATATACTGAGTGTGTCCTAAAACTTCAGTGGTTACGATACTCGTCCCACAAGCGAGAGGTTCCGGGTTCAATTCCATTATTTCCCACTGCACACACCTCTGTTGACTTAAACAGTGAATTAACTGTGTACTGGGTAGTTGGTCAATTAAGAAGTTACAACCTCACCCAAATATACAAGCTAAGAATCCGAAGTCTGTATTATATATATATATATATAACAGAACCTCATTTCATCTGGACGGTATCTATCGCTAGGTATCATCCTGTTTAAATGGAGTCCTGTTATTAATTGTATTAATGCACATGACAATTATGCATTTGAGTATATATAAATTATATAAAAAAAAATATATATATATACATATAATACACGTACGTATATATGTATATGTATATATATATATATATATATATATATATATATATATATATATATAATCCCAACATAATCCATTTCCCATTTCTCTATCCCCACATTTCTCACTCATACTCATAGGCCTACTTTAACTTTTGAATTGTGGATGAACCCCTTGTGGAATATTTCCGCCTTAGCCATTTCACACAGCAATAAGAAGGCAAGCCAGCAGCGCTTCAAACTCTCTAATCACAATGAGCGATTCACCCCTATCCTAGAAGCACTACTGCACTCCGTGAATATTAGGGCCCCTTTTTCTATTTTTAATAACTCATCCATCCCATGCAACCAGCTCTTTCCAGGTTTTTCTCCCCCTTTTCCTTCCTGACAAAAAATGAACTTTATTCTTCCCACCAACTTATCGTCCTCATACCTTTCCACATGACCAAACCACCTCAATCTTGCATGTTTCATCCTTTCCTTGCGGTAACCTTTTAACCACTTCTGCCTATGTCCACATTTCTTACCCTTTCAATTTTGCCTCATGTCTTCCTTTGAATCTTACACTGAGAACCCTTATGGACAGTCGACAAACTCTAAAACCAAAAGGACTCAAATGGGAAATCAGCCTGCAAAGAGGGGCAAGTAAAAGGAAAAGTTAACAGATAATTAAATACACTGGAATAGCATATAAACCGGTATACCTGAACTCAGAGGACGTCAGCATTGAGCAGGAAAGAATTTGCTTCAGACTATACATACACTACGCAAACAGTTCGCTTCAACAGCTTCAACTTTTTCCTTTTTATTTAACTTGCAAGCAGCATTCACAAATCACTTCTATACTGGAAGGCTGGCTAAACAAACCCCAGCCCCCTACACTCCCACTACGGTACCGATAAACATCCAAGTTTCCTCTGAACCCTTCGCCTACACCCTGCTTGCTACTCCCAATTTGTCTCACCTCTTTTCTCATTCTACCATCATCCGGTATGATATGCTCTCAATACCTACATGAATCACCTACTTAAATTATTCCACTGTTCTGATAAAAAGATAAAAGATTAAACCGGAAAATGCGAAGTTGGACAACAAGGTGAGAAGTGACAAACAGCATTGGGTGAAAAGACAAAGGACCTGTGAAGCTGTTGAGTGTCTCTCTCGCAAGGAACACTAAAAGCAGAGTCCCATAAGGGTAATTTAACAAGGAGCCCTCAGACAGAGAGAGAGAGAGAGAGAGAGAGAGAGAGAGAGAGAGAGAGAGAGAGAGAGAGAGAGAGAGAGAGAGAGAGACTAAAATTTTCCTTCAAATTCCAAGTACAATACAGTTGAAAAAAAGTGTGATAATAACCAGATTACATCCGTGTGAAAGAGCAAGGGAATGAAGGGGTGGGGTGTGGGACGCGGGGCGGGTTGGGGCGGGGGGGAAGCACCGTTTCTGAATCAACTTCTGTACTGAGGACCATAGAATATGTTCATTAATCCTATTATATCTATGAATATAATCTCGTTAAGCTTAATTATATGAATGAAAATGCGAGGTCCTCTTTTAATTTCGTAATCACAGATTTTTATTACCAAATCTACCGACGAACAAAGGACGATCTGAGTGAGAATTCGAGGATATACGCCTCGATTTCAGATCAGAGAGGACCAAGTTCAGCCTTAAACGTTAGATTAGTATTTATATCAAATGTAAATGATGATAGTTCTATAAATTTTAAGAAACGAATAATACATGAACAGTTCCACCTTTGCTAATTATTACGGAATAATACAAACTTTAATACATGCTCAGCTGCTGCACAGTGTAGCGACGCTGTTGTGTATCACATACAGGTGATGTATGTATGTATATTGCCATGATGTTTAAATTCCATGGTGAATTCGTCTACTAAGCCTAAAATTAAATCATTTAAAACTATAGCATGGCCGGAAAGGTCAGAAAATTCTAGGTTTCTGTTCTGGAAGTATTTCAATCTTCCTTAAATGTTCTGTACAGAACCATACATTCTTCCGCTGGACATTCTTACATAATAACTAAATAACTGGTTAAGAGTTGACGCTAACCCAATGCGGAATGCTTTGATTTCATGTTTGAAAGGGTTCACCATTAGGTCAGAGCTTAGCTGGGTGACCAACTGTGGATGTAAGAAGGTTGGCATATATGGCCCCGTTCCCATCTCCAAAGAATTTCGTTATGTTTTTTACACTATTCCTCACAACTCTTGATCCAGCGGAGCTGAAATCACTTATTCAAGATGATATTTAGGTTATTCAATACCCAGAATTTTTCATTTACAATTGTGGAGGCAAAAAGTTCCTAATTTAAGACAGCTACGTCAACATAATCCGATATCATTTAACTTAGGACAGTTTTGTGTATTTTCAATCAATTCCATAGTGTTAAATATCTGCACATGTCATTATTCTCTGTGGATTTTGTTTTATGATGTACTTATACTGAGGTTTATTTCTTATAATTATTATAATTATCACGCGAGAAATATTATGGATCTACTCAGCGGGCTACGATCTTGACTAACAAGGTTTCACAAATCACTATTCTCAGTATTTCATTGACAAGTTCCCACAGACACAAGAAAGCGATGGAGTCGAAAAGACAATAAGCAAGTCAGAAATATTTATAAAAATCAATACATAATACACACACACAAACATATATATATATATATATATATATATATATATATATATATATATATATAATATATATATACATATATATATATATATATATATATATATATATATATAATTACATACATATATAGAAGCATACATAAACTTCACGTCAGAAAAGCTAAAACAATACTGAATGGCGTTTTATAGAGATATTACATCCCTTCTATATTTTACAAGCAATTACATCAATACTACTGCCTGGAAAACCCTTCCACAGTCTTACAGTTAAAAGAAGGAAGGTCTCTGCTACTGGGTAATGATACAAAGTTACACCTCAGCACAAGTGATGCCGATTCTCCACAAAGCGAATATCATACGGTGGTTCTTCGGGCAATGGAACTGAAGTCGAAAGGAAAGTTCCTTGTTGGAATATAGGCTACAGAAGGTTACCACAATGCAGTGCAGGTAACTCAATGACTTTCAAGGCCTTATGAAGTAACTAAGCTTTGTCC
>JANJGK010000007.1:8115446-8122946 GCA_039081455.1 Macrobrachium rosenbergii | reverse complement strand
TCATTGGGATTGCCACTGGTCATCATATGGTTCTTTCTGTAACTGTGAACATGCACTTAAACTCACTGAAGGCAGTAAGGGTCCCATTATGTTTAAGTCGAGGTGGCTGAATCATTCCTGAATTCTAGATTCTGTATGACTCTTTGCTTGCCTGGCACTTGATGCACTGTTCTTCCCACAATTTAATGTCTCTTTTTGCTCCATGCCAAACAAAATTTTTTTTTTTTACTGGTTTGGCTCTTGCTCTTCCACATAGGTAAGCAAGTCCTGGGATGAGTTGGAACACTTTCTGGGTAAAGCTCTTGGCACTAAAGAGGGTGGGCAACCTGCACTGGTGCTGCAGAGGATTGTTCCTCCCATGGCACCAAAATGGATCCTTTCCATTTTTCATCCATTATGTAGGGGCATAATCACATGTTTCAGGACCTTTGTTGGCCATCATCAAGCTTTGTTGTCTAATCCCAGTTGAACCAAATTATTTCCACTCTTACTCAGGTATTTTACCAAGAATATGTTTTACCATGCACCTGAATTTGGCAACTGCTGACAGTTAGTGTTTTTGGTGGGCTGAGTATGACTCCTGCTTTTTGGTGAAAACATGGATGAGTGGTTGGTGGTCTATCAGGATGGTGAAAGAGGTGCTGTCATGTAAGTATCGAAGGTGTCTAGCTGCTAGATGTAGGGTGAGAATATCTCCATGAATGTAATGTATTTTTGTTTCTGTTGCTGTTCCAACTGAAAAAAGAGAGAAATTTTGTGGCACCACTGATATTCTGCTCCATGTAAGGGCTTGCCTTGGTGGTAAGTCTGAAGCTGGCCTGGGGTTAGGAAATCCAGTGTAATGACATCAAGTATTTCTTGATTGCTTTGCAGGCAATTTGTTGGGCAGGGCACCCCATGTGAGTATCTTGGCACTGCCACTGATTTTGGTGAGGGTGATAAGAATCTGTGGTGGTAATTTACCATTTCTGTGAATTCCTGGAATTATTTTATGATTTAAGGGTTGGATATTTCCTGACAGCTGGCAGTGAGTGGCTGAGCAGCTTGGAGGCTTTTAAGCCATATATCACTGAAGGTATGCTGGAAACTCAAGGAGGGAGTGTGCAGGTACTAGTCAAGGTATTACATGATATGGGGAATAACCATAGTGTGGCAGTTTGTGGTGCTCACCCACAGTTGGGGAAGAATCTCACCGGAGATTCAGTTATTTTGCACCTGTTATGTGAATTGGTGACAGGGAATGTTGATTTTCCTGTAAAGGACTCACTAGCTGTTGAAGGTGCGCATGTTTTACTCAGTAATGAAGTAGGTGGTGCACCATTTTCCCTTGTCCTATAGTGACGGACAAACATTGAGGATTAGTGTTATGTTAGATTTAGAGAAGAAAAACCCCCACCTGTTCCCAAGTTGTGTAACTACCAGGAATAGGAAGAGAACTATGTCTGCAAGTGAAGAAACAGGATTTACCTGCACAAGAAGGATCAAGTGGAGGATCTTTGAGCTTAGAAGATCTGTTCCAGGAAAGTGAAGTTTCCCCTAGTATTAGTAATGAAGAGATTCCCCAAGAAGAAGAAGAACATGTTGTTACTGAAGAGACTCAGAGTAGTCAGAATGTTCCTGAAGATAGTAGTGAAACTACAGTAGCAGAGTTAGCAGATATTGAGAGTTCAACCCTTGAAGTTGGTCAAGTGACTAGAGAGAAGCTAACAGAACTGCAGAAGAAGCATGCAACGTTGGCTGATTTGTTCTTCAGAGTTGTTGATCAAGAAGAGATGCAACAGACTCATGCCAGTTATCATCTAAAGGAAGGATTGCTAATGAGGAAGCATCGACCTGCAGATATACCAGGAAATGGTGAGTGGGGTGAATGTCATTAAATTTTCTTTCCACATCCATGGAGGAAGCAAGTGGTAGCAGTAGCGCACGAGTCTGGACATATGGGAACCAGGAAGACTGTTGAGATTATGAAGTATTTTCTCTGGCCTGGACCTCACAAGGATGTTAGCAGGTTTAGCAGATAGTGTCATACATGCCAGGTAGCTGGAAAACCGAATGAAAGCCCCCCCCCCTACAACCCACAGAAACTAGAGGAGAACCCTTTAGCAAGGTGATTATAGATGTGGTTGGGCCGCTTCCAAAAACAAAGAAAGGATATAAATATCTGTTAACATTAATGTGTCCAGTGACAAAGTATCCTGCAGCAATTCCTATAAGAAGCATAAGTGCACAAGGTATCCTGAGGCAATTCCTATAAGAAGTGTAAGTGCAAAGGTAATTGCTGAGAAGTTGGTGGAGTTTTTCTCCAAGTTTGGAGTACCAGAAATTGTGCAAAGTGATAGAGGAACAAACTTTACCTCAAAATTGTTCCAGGATGTGATGAACTTCTTAGGGATGAAACAACAGTTATCGACCGCTTATCATCCAGAGACTAAAGGAGCCTTGGAAAGGTTCCACCACACATTGAGAAGTATGTTAACTAAGTATTGTCATGATTCAGGAAAAGAATGGAATGCTGGTTTACCCTTGATGTCATTTGAAGTAAGGAATACTTATCAGGAAAGTATGGGATGTTCACCAAATGAAATGATTTTTGGTCGAGACGTGAGAGGTCCATTGAAGATTCTTGCAGAGAACTGGGAAGAAAATCAAGAGGAAATCCAAGGAGAATATGTGAAGAGGAAATTTGAGGAAAAGGGTAAGAGAAATGAGAAAATTCTCTTTAGAAAATCTGAAAATAAGTCAAGAGAAAATGAAAAGAAGATATGATGCCAAGACTAAGCTAAGAAGTTTTAGTATAGGACAGCAATAAATTTCAAGGTCCTTACAAAATAAAAGAGAAGAGATCGAACTTATGTGGCTGAAACACCAGGAAGAAGGAAACAACAGAGGAAGATACATGTCAATCTTTTGAAACCTTACTTCTCAGAGACTAAAACTGAAACAGTGTCAATAACACAGACAACTTCATCTACAGAGGATGATGATGGCTACGAATTGGGAGCTGAAAGCAAGATGAACAATTTTTCCATATTAGAAAATCTGGATTATAAACTAAAACATCTGAGTGTTGAGCAAAGTACTGAATTAAGTGAGGTGATTAGAAGTTTCCCTGAATTTTTTGCAGATGTACCTAGGCGTACCGATCTGACAAAGCATGAGATAAAGATCAGAGAAGATGGAAACCTTTTAAACAGGGAGCTTATTGCTTTCATCTTTTCATGGAGATGTTTTGAAGAAAGAAGTTGAATATTTGTTGCAGCATGGATTAGCAGAACCCAGTTCAAGTCATTACAGCTCTCCATGTGTGTTGGTGAAGAAACCAAATGGCTCATTTAGGATGTGTACTGATTATAGGAAACTGAATTCCATCAGTGTGGCTGACAATTATCCCTTACCTCTTATAGTTCTATTACTTGATGATATTGGGCAAGCCAAATTTGTTTCCAAGATGGATATGTTGAAAGGATATTATCAAATTCCCTTAGATGAGAATGCTAAATTGCTGTCAGCTTTCATTACTCCTTTTGGACTGAATCAATACACTGTTTTGCCGTTTGGTCTGATGAATGTACCCGCACATTCCAATGAGTGATGGATCAACTGCTGGGGTCCATAGGAGTAGGTGTTTACCTTGATGCCATTGTGATTTATTCTAATACATGGGAAGAACATCTGAAGATTTTAAGGAAAGTGTTCAAGAAACTACGGGAAGCAGGACTAACAATCAACTTACAAAGAAGTGAGTTTGGAAAGGCAACTGTTCAGTATCTGGTATTTGAAGTTGGAAAAGGCCTTCTCGCTCCTGTTGACACTAATGTAGAAGATATCAAGATATCCGTACGGCTACCCCCCGTAATACAAGGAAACAAATACAAAGATTTTTGGGCATGGCTGGATTTTATCTCTGATTCTGTCCAAATTTCTCAGCTGTATTAGCCCCCTTAACTGACTTAACCAGTCCGAAGACAAAGTTTGTTTGGACTCCAGAATGTCAAGAATTATTTGAGAAGGTTAAAACCATATTATGTTCAAGGCCAGTGCTTCAAGCTCCAGACTTCAATAAGAAGTTTGTAATACAAGTTGATGCATCTGACTGTAGAACTGGGGCTGTTCTACTTAAGAAGATGACAGCAGTATTCTGCATCCAGTGTGTTTCGTGTCTTCAAAGTTGAAAAAGCATCAGAAAAATTATTTTACAATTGAAAAAGAAACATTAGCATTAATCACAGCCTTGAAAAAGTTTGAGTTGTATGTGAACACGCCAAAGAATGAAGAAATTTTAGTGTTGTCTGACCACAATCCTGTCATTCACCAATAAGATGAAAAATAACAATCAGAGACTAACCAGGTGGTCTTTATGCCTGCAACCTTATAATGTAAAAGTGAAACACATTTCAGGAAAAGGTAATGTCATAGCAGATTATTTATTCCGTTGTGAATCGTTGTATTCAAACCTGGGATAACTAATCTTCTGGGGGGAGGAATTTCAAGATATTGCCTTGTAATATGTATAGCATTCCATGATTTTGATATATTCACTATTCTAGTTATAATGTGTTCTGTGTAATGATAATAATTGTTGAAATATTGTAGGTACTGTAATGTCAGATCTCAAAAAAGTTAGTGATTTAGGTAACTTAACGGCGTAATTTAGAATTAATAACATGTTTTCATAATAATGTAGTGTGTGATCGCTCATTTTGTCTCCCAGCAGCATGTGTTCTGTACTCATGATTTTGCATGTTGTGTATTGATTCGGTTGTCATCACAAAAGATAATGAGTTAACAAGCAAGGGAATGGCAATCGAGTCGTGTAAGGTTTTGTCTCATACAAGAAAAAGACGAATGATTTCGCAATGTTTCATGTACTGTTCTGAAAACCAACTTTGGCTCTTCATCTTGTTTTGAAACCATGCCGTTTGTGACTAGCCAGCTGCCATCTGCTTTGATCGGGTTAAAATTTTGTTAGGAGCTTCGTCCCATGCGATTTTCTGCTCGAGTCACATATGCCTTTTTGAGAGTAAAAGCATGTCTTGATCGATTACGTCATGTTTTGTAAGATTGCATTGCTCTGATCACTTATTATTCTAACGCGCTAGTTTTGACCCAAAAATGTTTTGCTCAGGAATAATAATGTGATCTGATTGTTTCATTTCTTGCTAGAAACCAAAAAATTTGCTTGTTCTGATTTCAGAGACTGTTCTTGTGGTCCTCTCTCTCTCTCTCTCTCTCTCTCTCTCTCTCTCTCTCTCTCTCTGAAACAGAGAAATTACTAACGTAAAATATTTGTGTGGTCATTGGTATTAGTCTTAGCTTTTGAAATCTGAATGTAGGAAAAGTGTGTAACGGCGCCTAACAAAAAAGTGTGTTTTGTGAATCTCAAGTAGCTGTATTTCAGGTGATTTTGTGAAAGCTTTCACAAGCTTGTGTAAGGTAACGTGAATTTTACTTATTATTACCATGGTATAATAAGGTATATTAGGGGCCAAAGAATGTTGGCTTCAACCTACCACCACAGACCCCACACTACAGCAGTAACTGATCATGACACAGAGCCAGTGATTTTTCATCACCCTGGGGGAGACGCAAACTAGCAACATCTGAATGGCATGCCACGACACTAACCACTATACCAGCGGACCAGCTAAATAAAACGCGTATGTATATTTTCATCAGCAGTTTACTAGTTTTGTTGATGCTGTTTCTGTTTTTAAAGATGATGATTATGATGATGATCATACTTTTTACTGTTACCGTTATAATCATCTATTATCAAATTTTTTATTAATGTTTTTATTTTACAACTTTTTCATAAAAGTGAATATATGTACAGTTAATAACTTTATAGATGGATGAATTCCAGGCAAAATCTTTTTAAAGCATAACAAGTTTTGAGGTCGAGAGGTAATGAACACAATGAACTAGGATGAACAAAGTGCAGCATTAATGATGCCCTTTCATGTACTGAAGTCTTGGTCTGAATAACGGTTAAGAACTACTTGACTAAAATTAACAGCGATGACGCCTGGCGTTACTAAGCGCTCCTCCTAACAACATTTAGGAGCGTAATTTCCATTAACGGGGATGGTGAAGATGATGATAATGATGATGAAGACTTATTTGTGAGTAAAACAAGAGAAGATTACAATAAACCTGACGAGGATTATCATGTTACAAGTAAACGAGAAAGCAAAATGAAACAGTAATTGAAGGTAACGGCTACGATTTATGTATATTTAATGAATTTAATGAAGTATAAAATAATTAATTTTATGACGTTTCAAGACTACAGAATTTAATAAAGTTGCAAAAATATTGAATTTAATGAAGTTTCAAGACTATAGAGTTTAATAAAGTTGCAACAATACTGAATTTAATGAAGTTACAAAAATAAAATAGTTACAAAAAATAAGAAAAACTAAAAGTCAATGGAAATTATGTTAAAAATGACGAAGATAACGATATTTTTCCCTAAAAGACAAGTTAGGAAGTATATTATAGATGAAGAAACAAAAGGAGGTAAAACAAAACGTTGGGTAATATATTTTATCCGGGCAGCAATCTTGGGAGATGAGATGGAAACAGATACAAGAATGAAATTTGAGGAGGAAAATGGGCCAAAAAGTTGAAAAGGGTGAGGAAGAAGAAGAGAAGGTAAACGAAAAGGTGAGGAAGAAAAAGTGTGACAGCAGAAAGGGGATGAAGAGTAACAATAGAGAGAAAAGTATATGAGGGAGAGGAGAGAGCAGAGAGAGAAAAAATAGCGAAAAGCAAAGCGAGAATGGATCACAAAGTAAAAGGAGCGAGAAGGCCGAGGAGTGGCTTGATTTTACATTTTATGTGACGTAAAAAAAGTCACTGACTAAACAAAAAAGAAATCACCCTAGATATAACATTAAGAGAACACGAAAGTTGGGAAAGAATGAAATTTGACAAAATATGGTGCTATTAAAAACGTTCAAGTAAAGTTCATATATAATTAATTCCTGTCTGTTCACTTACACGAGCATTTAACGGTTATTTCCTCAACTAATCCTACGTTATCTGATCTATTTTTGTATTTTGGTTTCAAGACTCAAAACTGCGCTTAGAAAAAAAAGGTATTCTTAATGACCAAAATTTACGAAATAAACAATAAAAAAAGGACATTTTTGAGTGGTCTTGGCTCACGTTACGTCAATTTATTTTATCATATGCATTAATAAATTTAAACAATTTTGCAATAGGTAATTTTATGAACACCGATTACAACAAATTCTTAATCTAATTTTGATTAACGGAACTATTTCATCACAGTATATGAGAGAGAGAGAGAGAGAGAGAGAGAGAGAGAGAGAGAGAGAGAGAGAGAGAGAGAGAGAGAGAGAGAGAGTTTATCTTATGAATATTATACGAATTATTTCAGTCCAATGGAGTGAGGATTTCCTCGTCAAGGCCCTCCCGTTTTAACGGAGCTAGAACAGTCACGTCTAGTCTCTC
The DNA here is from genome assembly GCA_039081455.1 of Macrobrachium rosenbergii. Classification (NCBI taxonomy): domain Eukaryota; kingdom Metazoa; phylum Arthropoda; class Malacostraca; order Decapoda; family Palaemonidae; genus Macrobrachium; species Macrobrachium rosenbergii. The sequence continues at coordinate 8,115,467 of JANJGK010000007.1, read as the reverse complement.
TCTCTCTCTCTCTCTCTCTCT
>JANJGK010000007.1:8062946-8112946 GCA_039081455.1 Macrobrachium rosenbergii | reverse complement strand
GTAAGAAAAAAGTTTGGTAGTGTATAAAGATTCTCTTGAAGAGTCGAATTACTGTAATGTCAGCAGATGTACCCTTGCTTTTGATAAAGTAAAAATAATATCTAGCAATCCTTTCTCCCATGATGTCCATTCACCTGAGAAATATTTGAGTTATTTCTACATGTTAAATTTTGATACACAAACGAAAAAACAACAAAAAATATGTCCTTCACCATTAGTTATTACCAAACTTTTGGTGGAAAAATAAATCAACCAATCAATTATCCACCAGAGAAAAAAACATATCTAAGGGCCCTTGATTACTTTTCGAGTCGTGACCGACCATCACTAGGGGATTGCAACGAATGATTTGTCACTAAAATATAGACGCTTCCAGAGTTGATAACAGATTTTCCATTTCAGGTTAAAACTTTTCATTTTTTTAATATGATGACAACGATAACTGGTCAAGTCCCGAGTCCAAATACATTCCCACACAGTGAGATTGCGCATCATCCCCCAAAGCATACAATGCCAGGGTTTGTGCGATGTCGACAGGCATCTGCTATGATACGTCATTTTGAAAACCAACGCCCTAATTAATCTTCACTTCGGAAAGTTTTCGTAAATATATTCAGTGATCCCTGACAGTTTCATCATCCTCAACTTCCCATCGGCTCACTTCGATCTCCATTTATAAAATGTCAGTGACAGTTTCCGATGCATAAGGAATCGTGCAGCAATGCACTCATGAGTGTGCAGTTGGCAAAGCAATGGAAGAGTGCACGTGCAATGCGAGAAAAACTTTTTCCGCTTTTTTTTGTCGGTCGGACTGCCGGCCTCACGACGCGATGATGATAAGTCTATGAGAGGATGAGAACTCTTCTCATTAATGTGTAATGGACCTCAAACTCAGGGGCATCTGTTGCATAATTAATGCACTTCCTAAAACCCGCCTGAACAAACTTTCTTAGTCAACGCATCTATTGGATATCACATTAAGTATTTGTGAATGAAACTCGGTATTCTGAAACTTCAACCCTGTTAACTTGACCATTTACTCATAAAATTTTAAAAGCCAGGTCTCCAGTTCAGACTAAAAAATCAAACTTTTGTTGTCACTTAAAGTTAAATATACTGGAACCACGAAACTTCTTCACGTTTTTAAACGAAGTCCCTTTTACAATTTTTGTGCTGTGAACCCGCCCGAAATTTCGCTTCAAATTTTCCACAGCCTAAAAGAAGAGAGAGAGAGAGAGAGAGAGAGAGAGAGAGAGAGAGAGAGAGAGAGAGAGAGAGAGAGAGAGAGAGAGAGATTAAAACTTAAAAACAGGAAAAACTTTGGAATATAAATGCTTTAAATATGAAAAGTTTCCCTAAAAATTTTCAGTTAAAATGCATACGAGGGTAAACAAATGAACAAAGGCAAAGCTACACACAGAAACTCAAAAGATAAAATGAAATAGATGACTGAATGTATACGCAAAGAATAAGAGATGAATTTAAACGATTACCAAATAACGCAACAGAGTAAAAAAAGAAAAAATGCTGCCTGAGGAACTATCACTCTCTGAACGACCAGTTATCGATATTTTAGTATGTTTTCTTTTTCTCTTTTTATAGTTTAAAAAGTTTACTTATATTAAAAACTTTGTCCTTAAGACGATTCGTATACCTTATGAGCTTCAAGAGTGGACTGGCTCCCATAATTTACTTAAGTACTCAAGTATCCATTCCATTTAAGTTGGAATGAAGCCTATACTAAATCTGTTTTTATAAGTATACAAAGATATTCTGAAAAATGTCAGAAAAATCCTTTTTAAAATGGAAATTACACAAATTATTTTGCTTTCCAGTTGCATTCCTAACACAAAAATACTTATGCATACACAAATTGCACACTTCTACGAGGATACTGACAAACAATTTTACACACACACACTTACATACTTACATACATATATACATACACACACATATACACACACACACATATATAAATATATATATATATATATATATATATATATATATATATATATATATATATATATATATATATATATATCTCACTGTGCCTCCGTTAATCTGTGGTAAATTTTCCATACTTATCCCATTTTCCTGACTTTTATTGACTCTTTTGTTACCATTTCATTGTTTCTTTCTCTAATTGGTATCTTTAATTCTAAACCCTCTTTCTAACATGTTACCAATCTCGTGTGCCTGCATGGGTACAATTTAACTTTCTAGCATTCGAGGTAGAAATAACTAAACAAGCGGGAAACTGAGGATCATAGACGTGACTAAAAACTGAAATTCTGTCTTAACTATCCAGCGAGAAGGCAGGTATAGAGCCCAATGAAGGGACCTGCTTTAAGGTCCCATTTCAGCGCTCGCACGTCACGTCTTACCAGAGTGGAGGGTCTTAACACCCAATTGTCGTTTTATTCTTTCTTTCTGTCAAGCTAAATGGCCAGAGACCTTGACTCCTTCAGTGTGAGTATTCCGTGACGACTCAGTGGCGTACCAGTACTAGGAACACTGGGTTTACTGCAGTACAAGGGACCCCGCCAACTGGGATCATAAGATTACGTCTCCAAATCAAAAAGTTGCCTTTGCAGCCGATTTCATTGCCAAGGCTTAAAAAGTTTCACATGGGCACTATGCAAAACATTATTTAATCATTTAATGTCAAGGACCGCTTAATGATCTTTAACTGATTTGCACTGTTTTGTGTCTGCTGACAAACTGCGTTACTTAACATGACTGATTAAGGATATAAAGTTATTTTTGCGTTCAAGGATAGCTGAGCCCGATAACCCGTGGTAGTCTGAAAATTTGGTCCATAAATCCTAACACTTCTCAACAGAATTCGTCCGTCCTACCCTTTTTTCCCTAGAGTCGTACATAGTTCGACACAAGTAGCCCCGTATACACGAATATACATACATAAATACAATATTAAATTAATTAATTATTATACATACATGCACATCTATTTATATACACCTGTCTACCTATCTATCTACAGTATATAGCCTCGATCGGCTGCCCTGCCTGACATCGCTTAGACCCCGGTAGCGCACGTGTACGTTTATCGTACCAAATCCCCAGCTCTCTTTCTCCCAGCAGCGAGGAGAATTGAGTGGTTAGGTCGACAGTTCGAGACGTGTGAGGTGTCCGTTATGTTTTTAGAAGATGTTGGAGTGGCTTTTTTTGTGTGTGTATTAGTCTGTAACACCCATTTGCTTTCAGCAAACCTATCCGTTGATTACATACATAATCCTGGGGTGTCTACACGGATAGCAAAGTGTCAGCCTCTCTGACCAGTTGGCTGCTGATTTGAACCCGTGCCACAGACCTCTATGAAGTCCGAGGCTGCTGCTCTATCGACCTAGCCATCGAGGCTCTATATATATATATATATATATATATATATATATATATATATATATATATATATATATATATATATATATATATTTATACAGTATATATATATATATATGGTATATATTTATACAGTATATATATATATATATATATATATATATATATATATATATATATATATATATATATATGGTATATATTTATACAGTATATATATATATATATATATATATATATATATATATATATATATATATATATATATATATATATATATATATACTGTATAAATATATACCATATATATATATATATATATATATATATATATATATATATATATATATATATATATATATATATATAGAGCCTCGATGGCTAGGTCGATAGAGCAGCAGCCTCGGACTTCATAGAGGTCTGTGGCACGGGTTCAAATCAGCAGCCAACTGGTCAGAGAGGCTGACACTTTGCTATCCGTGTAGACACCCCAGGATTATGTATGTAATCAACGGATAGGTTTGCTGAAAGCAAATGGGTGTTACAGACTAATACACACACAAACAAAGCCACTCCAACATCTTCTAAAAACATAACGGACACCTCACACGTCTCGAACTGTCGACCTAACCACTCAATTCTCCTCGCTGCTGGGAGAAAGAGAGCTGGGGATTTGGTACGATACATGTACACATGCGCTACCGGGGTCTAAGCGATGTCAGGCAGGGCAGCCGATCGAGGCTACGGTCTACCCCAATGCCAAATCAAAGTCCTTCAAAAGAAGGCATCGCGCTTACCCCATATAAATAAATGGGAAAAAGCACGTTAAACGAACAAGAAGATATATATATATATATATATATATATATATATATATATATATATATATATATATATATATATATATATATATATATATATATATATATATATATATTATATTGGTCATGGCCTCCAACGCCGTGTTACTTATAGGGCCTCATATATGTAAATATAGATATAAAATAAGTGCATTTTAAATGTACACACACACACATATATATATAATATACACACACAAATATATATATATATATATATATATATATATATATATATATATATATATATATATATACTGCAGTATAAACAGTATGTATACATATGTTTGTATATATATGCATGTACATATAAAATAACTTATTTTTATATATTTATAATTACATGTATGAAGCCCTAGAATAACACGGCGGTGGAGACCATTACCAAATCATATATTATACATATATATATATATATATATATATATATATATATATATATACATATATATATATATATATATATATATATAGATATAGATAGATAGATAGATAGATAGATAAATAGATAGATAGACAGATATGCCATTATGTAATATATATAAAATTCTCACACTTCATTTGTCATAACCAACAATTGCGACATATCCAGAAATATATAGTCTTCAGATGGAAATTAAACGGCGCTATGCGAAAATGGATCATTACCTGTTCTGTACAAAGTTTCCGTCACATCAGGATCCAGCTTCAAGCAAAGAGCCCGGCATGTAGCCTCCTAACACCGCGGCCCCAGTCACCCCTCCAACCACCCTAGTACCGACCCTATACCCCCCGAACACACACAATGATGCACGTAGGGGCCAAATTAACCACAAATAAATGTCAATTTAGTCGTAACCAATGGGTGCGGGGAAGCAAATGTCATTACCTAAGCCATCCATCAATGATTACGTGGCGAGGCGACGCTTTTGCGCTCTCTCTCTCTCTCTCTCTCTCTCTCTCTCTCTCTCTCTCTCTCTCTCTCTCTCTCTCACTTACCTTCAAACGAGTTTTTCTTTTTTTAATCATTAATGTCTCGAGGTAATGTCATTCATTATTTTATCTTCCACCACCATGAACTAAATACTTGATTGCTTGATTGTGTGCATCTCTTTATCTCCCCTTTCTATCTTTGCAGTAGTCTGTAAACGCTATGAAACCTTAACACTGCCCTTTCAATCATCTCTTTATTACACCCAGCATTATCACCTTCCCTTTCGCGCCCCGTTTGTCCATGTCTTCTTCCCTACTGAGCAGGTGAGACCCCTCGACAGAACACCTTTCCTATATCACTACCCTGCGGCTTTAATTACACTATTTATTGATGATAACAGACACGCTACCTGAATATCGATTTTTATTTTAATACTAAAAGCTCGTGACAATGATAAAGCTATCTATTACCAACGCGAAGTTTTTGGTCGAGTTACTTATCATCATGCTAAAACATACGTACTGGATATTTAAGAGGAAGTCTACGGTTAAGTTGTAATATGGACTAATTCTATTGCTAACATTTCTGTATCTTACACTTGAAATTATGGCCACGCCAATCTCAAGCTGATGACTAAGCCTATGATAAATACTCATGCTCTCAAACTAATGACTGTGGCAAAGTTTTTCACCACTCAATCAGGAATCAGGAGGTTTAGTACTAAGTTGGGTTAGTTTAAGTAAGCCTAGTTTAGTATTTATCCTTCTAATTATAGGTTAAAAAAGAAATGCCAACGAAATAGTAATGGTCTACGTTCTTTTAATACAGAGTGATATATCCACCACCATCATCATCATCATCATCACTTCCTCTCATGTCTTTCCTATGCCTTAAGCTTTATTGTCCACGAGCCTCCATCTATGTCCAGCCTCCCATCTCGGGGTTCTCATCCGAGTTGGTATGATCCCCCAACTCTTCTTGTGCCCACAGGAACTTCACATACTATTCTCCCCTGGGTGGTGTAAACAACATGCCCAGGCCATATCCAAAATCCATCTTCATCTCTCCTTCATCATTATTTCCCTCATGGTATCCTTTCTTTCTCTTCACTATTTCCCTCATGGTATCATTTCTTTCTCTGACTTCCATCTGACTCCTAATGTTCATCTTCGAGCTTTATTCTCAAATCGGAAAAATTTCTTTAGCGATTCACTGTCATGTCATGATCCATGTCCATAAAACAATAATAATCATCCTAGACTATAATTATTTAATCTTACTTTTGCAAGCAATTCAGCCTGTTCAATGTTTGATTTGCCATTTTCAGTCTTTCAACAAGTTTCAACTCAATAGAACCTGTACTGGTTGTAAATTGTCCAACATATTTGAAAGCTACCTCATTACCCTTTTCTCCAACTATTGTTGTTTAATTCCTTTGCGGACACTCTATCCTCCTTGTTTCTATTATTCTTAGATTTATCCCAAGTCCGTAAATACAAAATCCAAGAATTCATCCTTTAGTACATTCAGGTCTTCTTGAGCTTCTGGTATATCTATCCAATTATTCCCCTCACATCTTCTATGCATGACCTCACAAAAATGTTACATCAAGTGCTGTCTGCATGCAAAGAATAATGAAAATAATGAAAAATTTATACAGCGTGTACAGTAAGCTAATTTTACAATGAACATTTCCTCCTTTTAAAAGGTATTTTCATTTTTATATCTTCTCACCCACGGATATTTCATTAATAATTTTGTTGGCCACATTACCATCAATGACACTCGATATTCATTACCCTGACCGTTTTTCCAGATTTTCTCTCCCGTCTCCCCTTGCACTTCATTCGACTTCAATTCCTAGTCTTGAGTAGTAGGTGAGTCCTGTTCTGCATTCTGCAGATCCTCCCAGACATTTTTCTAGATCTGCCTTGTGCTTTCGTCTATTTATCATCTCCAAGGTCTCACTTGATATCCAAGGTTTCTTTCCAGTTGTCTACATCGCAGTACTTCTCTAGTTAATCAAATCCTAAATGATTACCTACATTATCTGCAGCTCCTCAGATATGGTTTAACTGCAAATCTGTTTTGACATTCAGTTAAATGCCTTCCAACATGCACAAGTACTGTTCATTCTCCAGTTTCCCCTTCAATGTTGGTGACTGTCTGTTTCAGATGATGAATTATGGCTTTTAACGTTTTCAACTTACACCTGTCGGTTTTTCATAGTTTCTGGGATGAGCATTCAGCCATCCTAACTAAGGAACTATAAATGTTGAGCAAATAATGATCGAAATCGTTCAAAACACAAAAAAAGACTGATCTTCCAGACATTTAATACAATTTCAGTATTCTTTACAAAGAATCTATAAAAGCACAAGCCAGCCAAATCACTCATTGAAATTAGCCATAGTGGTGCTGCAGTATCGAAACAACGTAAGGCTGCAACATATGACTTAAAAGGTGAAGCCCAAACAAGGAACCAAGGCCGCTGCCGATGTCAGAACAAACGCTTGGGGAGTTCAGAATCTAAATAATCATAATGGAGACTCAGAAAAGGAGAGAGCTGCTGTACTCACAGCTAACCTATTGACTGCACATGCTCTCTCTGGTTGTAGCCAGTTGGTTGCTTTTGAAACAGGAAAAGTTACACGATGACATAAGACTCGTAACAATCAGTTGGGGATCAAAAACTGGAAAATGGTACACATCAACATAAAAATTTCAAGTGAAGCGTTTCAGAAAACGAGAAAAGGCAAATAATCAAACATCTATAAGCATGTGTGCCAGTTTTCTTGAAACAACATATCTAAGTGTAGAAAGCTTTGCCAGAAAACGTACAGTACATATCAACCAAGTCTGCCTCTTGTACTGGTTACAGATGAAGTCCGCTGTTTTAGTTGATCAAGTCCAATTTTAAAAGCAGTGACTACCCATACTGCACCTAAAGACGTTGCTGTAAAACAGCCAATGTGTAATTTAGAACTATTTTGTAGTTCTAGTGAGCACCAGAGCTGCAATTTATTGGATATGTCTGATTGCCATTTCATATATTACTCCACAAACACTTTAGTGTACATTTAAAATGAAATTTTGTTAAATTAGTAAACCACTGTTCATAACACATATGTTACATATATATTTATGTATCTCCTGGGTGTCATAATATTTGTATAGAGCATATATAATTGTGGTAATAGTAAATTTACACATGTTAACTGTACATAAAATATCCTTCTTGACATCCATAATGTTCAAACTGTGAATACATTTTAAATTTACATATTAGATGTATGTGACTATAAATGAATTTTTCTTATCTCATATAAGCCTGTATTATGCATATAAATAGGATAAGAGTGCTTATGATTGATAACAATGCTACTGGGAGTTTTTAGATAATTAATGATAACACTCTGCGCATACTAGAATTTTATTTGCTTGACTCAACAAACAGAAAAAAAATGCTTTTACAAGCAAGAAAACTGGATCCCCATTTACCATAATCATGGGTATTATTTACATTATATAAATATTATGAGAGACACAGGAGATACATATTTAATCTACAGGTCCACAGCTTTCTCAAGAGACCAAGAACAAAACTAAAGACAACATACCCTGTAGGCTCTACCTGACTATTACGGTTAATTTTTGGTGCGCCAACACCTCGATGATCTCACACTTACCTGCCGGGAGAAGAATGCTTTATTAGTGTCATTATTAATATTCAAACGATGCGAAACATTGATAACGTAAACAATAAAAAAGCTATTCATTTGCAAGAGAAGCTACCATAGAACAGAAAAACCATTATTGAAATAAAAGACTACTAGATCAACCAACAAATAAAGATAAATCATATGCGTACATAAAAACAATGCTAGGACAATGAACTAAAGATCAGTTACTCTCTCAAATTTCTGAGTAAACATATCAGGACAAAATACATTTCAAGAACGAATGATAGGCTGAGACCTCAGAATAATGTAAATGTTGAATCTTTGCAAAGCCACCAGCATGCACTAATTCTAAAAGTGGAGGCACTAAAGGCGATTGTAAAAGCTAACGGTCGGCAAAACAGGATATCTTTCGGTGATGGTCTAAACAATTAACGTTGGTGAAAAAAAGAAATCACCGCTCTTTGTTATTTCATCAAAAAGACAGTTCCCAGAGGGCCCTTACTATCCAGAGAAGAGAACAATTTTCCAAAAATGGTAGAATGTGCATGCTGACCAGGTCCTGATGCAGGACAATGCCTACTTTGCAGCAATACATAAAAAAAAAAGATAAACCCTGAATTTGAAGACAACAGCAACTACTGCCACTGTTTTAAAATAACCAATTACAGTGTCAACAATGCAAAATGAGACGTAAGGTCTGCAAATCAATAAAATCTGAAATTCATCAAACTTCATATCCGTATCCTATTGACTGTAACAGGTACTGATTTCTGTTTACAGTGGCAGCAACTTCACATCGCATCTGCATGGGGATTGGGTAACAATTTGAGTTACATCATCTGCACAATGTATTATACTACATAATGGTTTTCACATACTGTCAAAAATGACAGTAACATAAAAGAGGGTGCAGACGGCTAATCCCAACCCTGGAAGCATTAAGTACCGCTCCGAAACTTAAATAGAGGTCTGGTGACAGAGACTGGTCGTAGGATGGACAACAGCACGTCTAAATGTGCCCTTCATTGCCTGTGGACTGTAACTGGTACACACAGAAAAATTATTAACTGGAAACCAGTATACATTTATCTCACAAAGTTTATAATAAGCTGTTTTTCTTAACTAGAGGTGACGAGAGAGAGAGAGAGAGAGAGAGAGAGAGAGAGAGAGAGAGAGAGAGAGAGAGAGAGAGAGAGAGAGAGAGAACAAATCGATGGACAATGCCACATTGATACCTTAACTTGGAAGGACTTCACACGCAGACAACTGCCACCACATAAGCTGCTTTCTACACTTACAGAGTAGGTTCATCAACAATCCATCGAAACCCTTTGAACAGACTTCTCTCCCTTCACCTGTATCTCGCGTGCACTCTTGTGCATCCTGGATATCAAGGCCTTTTTATTTTATCAAATATATCTTCCAGTCCAGCTATCATTTCCACCTAAGCCCTCCTCTCCTAACCTTTCCACGATCTACTGTACTCCATACATATTTTTGACATAACCGAATTTTTCAAACCAACGTGATCCACCCTTTCATCTATGCTGATATTTTTATCACTTATTTACCTCAACATTTGTCATTGTTTCAATTAGTCTTACCCGCTTAAACCTTTTATTTCATTCCGTTCCAAATCCACATTTCACTTCCTGAATCAGAGCTGGCTCAAGAATCCATTATATGACTCATCTCTTCTCTCATTCTACAGGCACCTGTGACATCTACTTCCAAAGGCCTATACGGATCAATCACTTCCATTACCATACTTCTCATGTTAAACTTTCATTGCTCCATCTTCCTTTTTCCATAAACCAGTACTGACACTTACATTTAATTCCAAATTTCTGCTCTTTCAAAAGCTTTCAACCCCTTTCACAAGTTTCTGCAATTCCTTTTCACTATCGTCAATCAGTACTTCATAATCTGCAAACATTAGCGATTCTACAATATTAAAACAGAGGAAGACATATACAGTATATACATATACTGCATATATGACTGTGAAATATTTTCTGTTAAAACAGAATGGTACCTAATAAAAGGAGCCCATAAAAATGCCGAAATGTAGAAAGTTAATGCTATATTTCAGAGAACAACTGTCTCCCCCTTCAGCCAGGTAATGAATGAGATAAGAGTTACAGAAAAATGGTATTTTTGCCAAGGGATCCAGAGGTCAGTCGTTATGTCACTCCAGTTGGCAATTGCTCCTTAATCTTCCTAATCGCTGGTTGGAGGAAGATTTTATCTATAATATCTGAGTCCCAAGCTCCTTTTGAGAGATTCATTGTATTTCTTTGTTTAATCAATGCTGATTCTACCATGCAGTTTTTGAACTGACAATTGCTGCTATAAATTATATGTGACAAATTCTAGTTTATTCTATGATTATGGCTATATATGTGGTTAAAAATAGCTGAGCTCTGTTGGCCATACCTAACTGAACATTTATGTTGTATTAATCTCTGGGGGATTGATCTACCTGTAAAACCGATGTAGGATTGGTCACAGTCAAGGCAAGAGCTTTTGTATACTACTGTCTCTTTGGGAACTGGCTTTTGTTAGATGTTAATCAGGGATTTGGCTAAGGTATTTGGGTAGGTAGAGGCAAAAGTGTTAGAGTTTCCAAGTGTCTGTGTCAATATCTTAATCCTGTCCAGGTGTGGGATTTTTATTTTATTGTTGGACGGCATTTCTCTAGTCTAGTTTTGAGGGAGACGTATCAGATTATGTTAGCTTTATGGATCACTATATAACTGACAAAGCGATCTCTTGGTATAAATACTGCTTTCCTATAACTCTTATCCCATTCATTACCTGCCTGAAGAGGGAGACAGTTGTTCTCTGAAATATAGCGTTAACTATCTATTTTGGCGTTTTTATGGGCTCCTTTTATTATATATATATGTATATGTATGTATATATATATATATATATATATATATATATATATATATATATATATATATATATATATATATACGATATATATATATATATATATATACTGTATATATATGTGTGTATATATATCTATATATATGTGTGTATATATATATATATATATATATATATATATATATATATATATATATATATATATATATATATATATATGAGACATGAAAACAGTATCCCTCTGTGGACTTGTGTGATCAAGTCCACAGAAAGATGGACGAAAGCTTTAAGCTCTTTATATATATTTTTTACAAATACATTTCGTTTTATAATCAAGATTATTACTGTGGAGTCTACTCTTGATATATATATATATATATATATATATATATATATATATATATATATATATATTGTTACGTGTGAGAGTCTTGGTTGATCATGTATTATTCAATTTACGTAATTTTTACGGCCCTGCAAACCAAGATTACACGTAACCTGCCACTTGAAGCCAAAAGTTAACCTCAAAGACAGACGTTAATTAGCCAAAGGTCGCCAGTTAAGGGTTATTAACCTTAACAAAGAATATTTGAGATGAATTTGATTTTAAACGCAACGGTTCTTCCAAACTTTCGGACGCGAGGCATACAAAAGCATCGAGATTTAACCTGATTTTGCTTACCCTAAATCCTAGGTATTTTACTGGAATAACGGGGTTGAAGCTAACAACATAATAATTTGGCTTAATCTAGACTTCGTGAACACATATACCGTAAGTGGTGGCTGAAGGGGAACAAAGGAAATTTGAAATACAGAAAACAAAGGATAAAAGAATGGGCGAAGTTTTGAACAAAAAGCGACTTTACCTTAGGACGAACGTTGTGCGCATCAACGACCGACGTGGAGTTCTTGCAATTGTTTCTTCACTTCACTAATAGAATAATAGACAAAGAAAGGGGGAAGAGGTCCAACTGGACGTGTTATCTCTCCGAAAGCTTGGTTCTCTCTGTCGTTCCCTGACCGAGCCTAGGTCAAAAACAGGCACCCCAGGTGTCCACGTTCTTGTTAAAACATTCGCCAAGAGACAGGTAGGAAGGAAAAAGGCCTAACTTACCTATCCCGTTCTCCAACGGACGTTAAGGTTTGAACTGAAGACGCACTAGCGTGGGACAAAGCAATTTCCCTGTCTCAGTCAGGCTGATATTTCTATCCCTAAATGTTCGAGGGCGAACAGCGTAAATATTTATAAAAGCTCCCCCCTTTAAGAGGGCCTTCACTCCCTTTTCGGGCGTGACGGTCTATACTAAGCAAGCTGTTCGCCTCTCGTAGGTTACTCTCCTTCCCCTGAGCAGATTAGTCCTGGTTAGCCTACCTAGCTACAGAACTACCTAACCCTAGATAGGATATGAGCTATAATTACTACTTAACCTAATTCTAATAGTACTAGAAGGTGCTCACGGTTTTTATAGGCTACCTCCTACAATCAAGATGTGTTTTAGACCTAGCCTAGTGGTACATTCTATGATATTCCCTAGCCTAACCTATCCTAACCCGACCGTAGCACCAACATAAGAGTTAATATTCTAACTAAATTACAACATGGTTTATGTTTAATACAATTAAAATTTACTAGTTAATTCATGAGGGTTGCCTCATATGATAAATGGGTGCCTCACTGAGGTCTTAGGCCATGCGTGTCACGAGCATTGTGGCTCGTTTCACAATAGTTAAGATTACTGAAATTAGTTAGGCTACTTACATGATTACTGCGGCTCGGTGGTAAGTGGAAAGAACAAGGCTACTAAATTGATGTACTGTACTTTAAGGTGGCCTAGGCTAGGTACAAATAAAAGGAAGAGATCACACTGGCTACCTTCTCTGGGCAAGGGGCCAGGATCACTCTTAGATGTTAGGGCACTGTGCCAAGAGGGCACTAGTGCCAGGAGGAGCTTATAGCTCGGCAACTACTGGGCTCTCTTCCGCCCCTTCTTCTTCTTCTTCGGTTTCCTCCAAGGCCTATCAGTAGCTGGCCTAGCAGGTGATGAGAGCACCAACTCCGGGGACAGGCCAGAAGGGCTAGCGGGCGCGAAGTCAGGGGCAACTGCAAAAGCTGCGGGAGGACTCCCTACTCCGGCTGCTGCGACAACCGGAGCGAGAGCGATCTCGACTTCTGCGTCCGAGGATGCCAGTTCCTGGTCTTCCAAGGGAGGGGTACCATTTCGATCCTCCAGGGGTTCATCCCCTGGAGTCAAATTTTGCAAAGAAGAATCTTGAAAAGAAGAAGTTTCGGGTGCTAGAGGCTCTCCAGTCGCGATGATCAACTGCATGGGGAATCCTAAATCTCCCGGAGGAGGATTCGCCTCATGATTTAGACCCGGCATAGGGGCCTTTTCCATTGGTAGCTCAACGTCCGGGACGGATGGAGTCTGGCACTGCTCAGTGCTCGCAAGTGGCACTGGCAGCAGTTGAGGGTCAGGCATGCCTGATGAGGGGTCCGGAGGTGCACTACCTCGCGGACGACTTGTGGTTGGCTGCGGCAGAGATTCCTGCCCCAGCGGGAGATCGTAGCCTCTCCTAGAGTTTTGTTCGGGGGCGTCCGCTGGGCGTTGCTTGCTTGGGCAGCCCTCCCAATTTGTGGAGTGGTCTGCCCGCTTGCACGTCCTGCAGCGGTACTGCTCCTCCTGAATCTCTCTTCGCGGAGGGGGAGGACCTCTTGGTGGGCCAGCCCTTCGCGATTGGAGAGGGCTAGGCCTGAAATAGGTTGGGTGGTGCCCCTTCCGCGGACCACTTTGGTGGGCGGAAGGTGGAGGTTTGTCATGGTTGAGAGTTTTAGATGGGGCCTCCGTGGAGGAGGTAACGTGGCTGCGGAGTGGCGTTGGTGACGGGCTTCCGCAGAGAAGATCCCGACCCAACAAGAAGGCCACTCCGGGCCGAATTCCACCTACCACGCCGAGGCGGTGGGGTATCGTGCCCCAAGGTGTCATAACCTGGAGTTGGACAGTAGGAACGGTGATGGTGTGGCCCTCTATCCACTTCATTTCCCACCGGGTTTCTTCGTCAACCATGGCACCGGCTGGCACTTGGGCCCTGGCGATCAGGCTAATATCTGCCGCAGTGTCTACTGTGACCGGAAGGGTCACTGGCAGGCTAGTGCTCTGAAGAGGGGCCACCGAGATGAACTGGGTTTCCAGTCTCTCGGGGTAAAGGATCCGGTGCGGACCAGCAGCAGAAAATGAAGTGCTGATTAGGTTGACAAATTTGGTGGCGGGGACATGATGTGGACAGGCCGGAGATCCAGCATTGTAGTGGCTAGCAGCCCCACAGGATTTGCACGGGCCTTTTGGATGGGCTCGGTGGCCTGCAGTAACTGTTGGAGGAGAGGGCTGAGCGGGTGAATCGGGAGCGGAGTTCTGGCTGGTAGGGTTAGGCTGCTTATTAGTGCCGAGTTTGTATCGGCACTCAGCTTCAGCATGGCCCCCCTTCTTGCAATAGTTGCACAGGGTCTTGCTAGGCAGTCCATTCTTCGGGCGAGTGGAGTTCGAGAGGTAGGCCGGAGGGATGATTCGCTTCTGAGAGGTGCTATGCGACTGATTGAAGGTTTCCCACGAATCAGCCATGCGACAAGCTTCCATAAGTGTGGAGGGCTGTTTATCGTTAAGATATACTGCAAGGGGCCCTGGCACACATTGGAAAAGGTCTTCTAGCATGGTCCGATTGAAAAGATCCTCAAACGTCGTGCAGGCCAAGGAGTCGAACCAGCGCGTACCAGACTGGGTTTTGTGACATGCCCATTTCGTCCAAGACCAGCCGACTTCCTTGGCAAGACCTCGGAACCGTTGTCTCCATTTTTCTGGGGTTATCTCGTAGGCCTTTGTAATGACTCTACGAACTTCCGCCATGTTGCCTCTCTGGCTCTTCTCCAGTGAGCGAAGCGCTGCCTTGGCTTTTCCCTCCATATGCTTGGCTAGTATTAAGGCTCTCTCCGTCTCCGTGGTGCTGTAGTTATCGAAAAGAGCCTCGATCTCCTCCAGCCATGCTTCTGGCTCGTCCTCAGTCCACTTGGGGACTAGGGAATTGATGCTCGAAATTGGAGCGTTTGATGCAGCAGGTGTAGGACTGGAGGCTTGATGGCTAGCCATAGCTTCGGCATTCTCCATTTTCGCTCTCTCAAGCTCGAGCTCCTTCTCCTTTAGGGCTAACTCAGTTTCCTTGCAGGCTAACTCATGCTGTCTCCTTCTTTCTTCTCTTTCCTCTTCATACTGCCTTTGCTCGGCTTCATACTTCCTCTGCTCGAGTCTTTCTTCCTTCTCCCGCTTGGCCAAGTCGTCCACTTGCTCCTTAACCCAGGTAGTAAGTTCCGAGCCGGTGAGACCTGCCGCCGCTCCCAGCCCCAGGAAAGTTTTATAATGCTCTGCTGCCATGGTTCTGGTGGGGAAGGGCGTCTAACCGGGTTGAGTGGGCATACTTGGGCAGCGAGGAAGTGTCTCTTCAATGACGTGGCACCCTTTCAAAAGGTGGCACTGTAGTTTGGGTGTGCCGTGTACAGGTCACACTGGTGGCACTCAGTATCCCTAGGCACTGGTGCAGGTTAGGTTCCAGAAGAACTTTCTCTTCTGTGTTCCCTTTTGGTTTTGTTTTATTTATTTTTCTGGATTCTTGCTTGGTGGCACTTATGGTGCCAATGTGTTCCTAGGGACCCTCTACTGGAGTCCAACTAGGCTATATGGGAGGAAAGGCACTACACCCCCTGCAGAGTGCAACAATCGAATGAGAGAGAAAGGGAAGGTAAAAGAGAGAGAGAGAGAGAGAGGTAAGCTATTCAAGTGATGAGTGCGGCAAATTATTGGCACTGTGGAATAAAGTGAATTTGGGTTTTTTTTTTTTTTTTTTTTTCTTAAAGATCCTCGTGAGTGGCTGGTCCCAGTACCGGCCCCAGTGCTGGCCCCTTCTTTTTTTCAGAGGGTGAAAACTACTGTTTGCTTCGGTCTGGATAGCAGGCCTCACTCGTGACCGACAGTTTATCACTGTATGGTAATTACTCTTAACTTGTCCTCATCTATTGTGGGACAGAGGTGTTTCTTTTATTTGGTTAAAGTATTCGAATTAATTAGCCTAGTGTCGGCCGTTCTTTCTTTGAAGAGGGTCACGTACACTTAGGTTAGGAATGCTTACTTGAATGACGAGAGAGAGAGAGAGAGAGAGAGAGAGAGAGAGAGAGAGAGAGAGAGAGAGAGAGAGAGATTTTCAATCAGCTAATTTCTTGCTGCTTAAGAACATGTAAACAAAGATTTTATACATGCACAATGGCATGGATCTTAATAAAATGATATAGATGCGTCGTCTTGGCTTCCTTAGGGATTACTTTATTATCTTAATTTTCCCGGGAGCCGACGTCACAAAAGTTTATCGTAAAAATTTTAAATTTTCTTTATATGATTTTATAGTAGGTATTCGTATAGGAACTTGTTATTACTCCTAACTAAGGCCTATCTTTCCCTGCCTAAATTGTCTTTTGTTTTTTTCCTAGCTAAGATATTAGGAGGTGGGTTCGCTACGAAAAGCAAAAAAAAAAAAAAAGAAATGCCCCCCCAGAGTGTCTCGGGCAGAGGTCACAATAACAAGGTCTTTGAGATGGCGGCCAAGTCCCGTTAGGCCTAAATTTCAAAGACAACCTCGCAGCGCGAAGGAAACCCCAAAATGGCCGTTCTCTCACAAACAGTTCGAACAATTTCAAAACAACCGCGCGAACACGGCGGGTATTTTCTTTTTAGCACAAATTCAAACAACGAACGAAACAAATGCAGGTATCCAGATTTTACTTTAAATATACCAATCATGCATAGCGTTTTACGTTACGGATGGAAAACTAAATTACCAAACAACTTTGTGTCTTTTGTTATCGTTCTTCACCCGGAGATTAAACAAAAGAATGAAAAGAGAGATGCTGGCTTGCCTGCGTAAATTTACGTTGTTGAACGGTACCTTTATTGTAAAATTACTATTTCAGTTCGTTTGCTACTTCACTGACACGGTTTTTTGAATGATTCCCGCTATATGCAAACAATAACGATCGGAATTGCCGACGCGATTACTACATTACTTTGTGTACATGAAATGGGCTCCGCTTTTCTCGGCCTTAGGATTCGTTTCTTGAACGACTTCTCTCACGGTCCGAACACGGTAAAATGCCCTTTCTTAAACGACACAAATTGTGATTCGCTCTGCTCTCGAGTCGCACCCTTCCTACCTACGGCTAATTCTCACTACCTGTTATTATAACTATTCTCTTTACTGCTTATTATTATGCCTCGTTCCTTGTTTGGAAGAATGAAATGGAGTTCGATATCTGACTTTTATTTTTTTTTTGGAATTAATGTAATTTAATTTCCTTTTCTCCAGATTCTTTCTCTAAAATGTACTTTAGATTCTACGCAAGGTCGCCAATGTTACGTGTGAGAGTCTTGGTTGATCATGTATTATTCAATTTACGTAATTTTTACGGCCCTGCAAACCAAGATTACACGTAACCTGCCACTTGAAGCCAAAAGTTAACCTCAAAGACAGACGTTAATTAGCCAAAGGTCGCCAGTTAAGGGTTATTAACCTTAACAAAGAATATTTGAGATGAATTTGATTTTAAACGCAACGGTTCTTCCAAACTTTCGGACGCGAGGCATACAAAAGCATCGAGATTTAACCTGATTTTGCTTACCCTAAATCCTAGGTATTTTACTGGAATAACGGGGTTGAAGCTAACAACATAATAATTTGGCTTAATCTAGACTTCGTGAACACATATACCGTAAGTGGTGGCTGAAGGGGAACAAAGGAAATTTGAAATACAGAAAACAAAGGATAAAAGAATGGGCGAAGTTTTGAACAAAAAAGCGACTTTACCTTAGGACGAACGTTGTGCGCATCAACGACCGACGTGGAGTTCTTGCAATTGTTTCTTCACTTCACTAATAGAATAATAGACAAAGAAAGGGGGAAGAGGTCCAACTGGACGTGTTATCTCTCCGAAAGCTTGGTTCTCTCTGTCGTTCCCTGACCGAGCCTAGGTCAAAAACAGGCACCCCAGGTGTCCACGTTCTTGTTAAAACATTCGCCAAGAGACAGGTAGGAAGGAAAAAGGCCTAACTTACCTATCCCGTTCTCCAACGGACGTTAAGGTTTGAACTGAAGACGCACTAGCGTGGGACAAAGCAATTTCCCTGTCTCAGTCAGGCTGATATTTCTATCCCTAAATGTTCGAGGGCGAACAGCGTAAATATTTATAAAAATATATATATATATATATATATATATATATATATATATATATATATATATATATATATATATATATATATGAATGAATTTTTATCACATCACCGTGATTCATACACAAGCATTAAGCTACAAACGTCCTTTAATATCCAATTCACTCTACCTCAAGAATAATATATTTTCATATATGTTACCCGAAGGGGAATTTTTTAGTTGATAATAAGTTCGTCGTCTCGTGGGCTCGAACCACGGAAGACAAGAACTCAGGACTACAGAAGACTTAGGAACCAGTTGTATGAAACGAACACGCGCAACTGGTCGTAAACTACAAGTGGTAACCTTGGGTCCTCACGCCCGTTTTTTTTTTTTTTTTTTTATTTATTTCAACAATATCGTCGGAAGAAGATGACGCAGTTTTGCTTTGGCACATAAGCAGAAGGAAAAAGAGAAAAACGTGTCTAAACCTCATCATATTAAAAAGGCCCAACGCAGGACTTTGGTTGCTGCTCAAATGCTGGATGTGGACGTTTTGAAACTTCGTAAGTTTTACAGAATGTCTAAAGAAACCTTCGTTTTAAAAGGGGTGCAAAATACACAAAACCTATCAGCGTTGCAGAAAAGCTCTTGATAGCACTTAAGTAAGCGCAACAGTTCATTAGTTCACTATACATAACAGTACATCCTCTCCGGCGTGATAAGCAACTGGTTTCAAGTAATTGGTTGCATCGACGTGTAAGGTACCTAATTCTTTCGATGTGTTAACATAATCATATATATATATATATATATATATATATATATATATATATATATATATATATATATATATATATATGATACAGGACGGTTTGTTTAATTATTCTACATTTTTCAAGTGACGCTAGAGTTTGTGGCTAAAAACACAGATAAATAGGGAAGAATCCATCCTGTTGTTTTTATAAAAAAGACATTTTCTATTTGATTAACACCATCAAAGATGCATATTATGTATAAGTGTTAGGAAAAATATTCATCGAAACAACGGGTAATAATATAAACAAACAGATTGCTAAATAAAGAAATTCACGATATAATAGAAGAAAATGAAAAGTAAAATACATATCGTTTCGCAAGAACTACTTCCCATGCAAACATCTAATAACAAAAGGGGAAAAACGTATATTACTTTTAAAAAAATATATGATCATAACAAAAACCATAAAAAGTAAAAGGAAAAAAAGTTTCTGAAAAGGTTCCTGCCAAGTCAGATGATCCTGCTTCGCAGGAGATAAGGATCTATGAAAAGGAGAAGCAGCCCTTCGGATGGAAGCCAGCGATTGTAATCCATATAAGTCAAAGGCATGACTGGAACAAGCACAAGATCAATACCCGTGGAAATCAACAGGAACAATCTTACGAATGCGTGCACGCAGGCACGCAAAACAAGCAAGCCCGCTAATGCCCGATGGCAGATAAATTCGGAGGTGCATATAAGCATCACACAAGCGAAGGTGTAAGAAAACAAGGGATATCAAAGTAAAATTGATTAAGCGTGGAAGAAGTCGGCATTTTCTTTGGCTTTTATGAGGTAAACGTGGATGACTGAGTAAAATTAGTTAGTGAGAGAAGTCGCCAAAATTCATTAAAATTTATGGGACTTACTTATAAATACAGTAAAATTTGGCATTACGAATGTTTAGATAGATTTGGAATCATCGATTTACACGCAAAGAATAAAAAGGCACGAATTTCAATTTAAAAATGGAGAGAGAGAGAGAGAGAGAGAGAGAGAGAGAGAGAGAGAGAGAGAGAGAGAGAGAGATTAGAATTACAAATAAATATATCAGTAAAAAGCGCTTTTTTTTATTTCGAACATTATTTTAAGCAAAGCACGGAAAGTAACATCAAAGAGAAAACCATTATATCTCGGACACTGTCCTTCCAAGAACAGCTTATAATAATCGAATAATAATTTCACTAACAATATTAAATTTTCACACAAGATCAATCGGAGTTTCTCTCGCGAAAATTTATAAAAATTAAACAATAAATAAGGGAAGAACTTTCACGTCCCTTCCCCAGCAATGATGATTAATTATAGTTTACCGAAACATTTTTTTTTATATACTCTTCGTGATGATCCTGAATTAAATGGGGTTGGTGTGTGGCTTAAAACAGAGTCCCCAGCCCCAACCACCTTCATGAACGAAAGATTACGTAATCAGTCGCTCGCCTCTCTTTTTTTTTTTTCACTTATGAAGATACAAAGATTAATGCGATGATTGGATTTGGTCGACATTCGTCTTCCACAATCCTTCGACATTCCCCTTTCCCATTTCATTCGGCCGAATGTTCACAAATGTTCACGAGAATTTTCAGGCAGTCATAAGTCTTGCACAACAGCCGATACATTTCGATCGTCAACGAAAATCAGCAAGAAATTCATCTCCGCTGCTATTGATGATATAATGATGACATATGACGAAGTATAAATAAGTATGTGATAAAAAAAACAGCAATCAGAAGGGAGTGGAATAATAAAAAAGAATTATGAAAATATGAGTGAAACGCTAGACACTGTTAAACCAACTGCGTACATAGATGCAATTAAACGCACACGTATAATTGAATAAAAAAATGTTTGTATACGTAACGCATCCACATATGTATAAAGAGTTGTGTATATCTGGCGTATATTGTGTTTACATAACTGGTTTTATACCGGTACACCTCAAAGCTTCATTAAAGGCACGATAACTCGTCTCCAAATTCTAGTCCGAGCGATGTCCTCCGACGTAATTTCACCATAGTAAATGAAGAGGAAAGCAGGGTAATGTCAGCCTTCGATTATCGAAAATTTCTGACCAACCATTGACGAAATAACAATGATTCAGCTGGCGGTATCAATCGGGGATTTTAAACCGGTTAACGGCCCCTGACGGCTATAAACGCTCGGGCGAAAAATCCCAAACTTTAATGTTACACAGCGTGCATGATGACAACGCTCAGTGCTTTGTTTGTTTCCCGATGTACTCTTTGTCACAGACCTGGGTTTCACTTGACTTTGATGGGGATAATTTCGTTATTTATCAGCAAATTATTACACGTCAAGGACGATGACAACTTTGTTATTTGTTATTTTCTGCAGGCGATACCCTGACATTCACAATCATCCGCTTCTATGTTTTTTTTTTATTTATTTTATATATCTTATTTTATTCTATTTATACATTTATTTTTGAGAGAGAGAGAGAGAGAGAGAGAGAGAGAGAGAGAGAGAGAGAGAGAGAGAGAGAGAGAGAGAGAGAGAGAGAGAGAGAGAGTTATCCTAAATGACATGAAAATGAAAGCAAGGATTGCCAATTCTGTGGGTAGAAGCTTAGAGCTTAATCCTCATGCTCAATGACTTGCAATTGTTCTAACATACACACCATTTGCGTGCAAGCTATTAAGGCACCTACGGTTAGTTTACGTTGTATTTATATCTACTTTAATGCACTTTTTTTTTTTTAATTACACTCATACTTGCTTTGACTTGAACTACTTACTTGCAATATCATATATAACTTTCTTTGAACTAAATGCCATTTTACTTTATGTTCAATTCTGTTTCTTTCCTAGGCTCCTACTTGCTTTGTAATCGTACGCTGATTTACTTCGAACCTCTCTTCGAATTGCACCAATGTTTTCTCTGCAAAGGCCAGTGTGGTGGGCTACCTAATCCGCATAAATAGCCGATGCTTACCGGAAACTAGGGGAAAAAGGAAAGTAATCGAAAACTGGGCCAAAAACCCCACCAAGGATAACAGAAATGTATAAATGAAAATAAGCAAAAACTCCAAATCACTAATATATATATATATATATATATATATATATATATATATATATATATATATATATCTTTGTGATATGGAATTGACATTTTGTTTGTCTTTAACGTAAACCGTGCAATTAAAGTTGCGCTTATTTTTTCCAGGCATGCCTGTCCGTGATAAGGTCTATGTGACAAAAAAACTTATGTCGAAAATGGGTCCCCGAATTTTGGTGATACATTGCTAAAATATTAATTGACTGACCATCTCCAATTGGTGAGAAACTGGTCCATTTTCATACAGATTCAACAATTTGCTGCCGTGAAGCACTTTGTCCATTATAAAGTGTAAGGAGTTTTGAGGAATGCAAGTCCTAAAAAATATTTTTTTATTAATATAATGGCGTGATATTGTTATAACATTAATGAGTAACTGCTACTCGAAGTTTAACCTCAAAAGGTGAAAGGTCAAGGTCACAGCCAAGGCAGTCCATCCTCCTTTCGGAACTGTGTGTGCAAACAAGGGAAGCTGACGATGGCACGTTCTCTATCAACAGCTCGCTTGGAACACTGTCCTTGTTAGCGTTTTGCTGTTTTCTTGCTTGTTTTGGACTGGAAATGCTGTTTTACTTACTGAGATACGGCTTTCATAGAGCACCAGCTTGCGCCTGAGCCACTCATTGTAAATTCGTATTAAAGTTAAATTTGATATTAAATTAATATATACGCAAAAATTACATATTAAAATGAGGAGAATAAGATTTAAATAATGTTCTCATACATCTGTATTAATGTGTAATTGTATATTTTTGTATAGCTTACTGTCTGTCGGCCTACGAAACAGGAGATCAGCGCCTGCCCGATGAGCCTACAGAGGCCCAGGAGGACTTAAACTATACAGGTTAATGTTATTCCCAAATAAAGTGAATTCGACATCAATGGGTTATTTGTGGAAATATATATATATATATATATATATATATATATATATATATATATATATATATATATATATATATATATATATACATATACATATACATAATGCGCAAATAACTCAATAATATCGACTTCACTTTATTTGAGTATAACATACACTCAAAGGTAACTAAATATGGACACATCTACACGGACCAGGATTCGAACCTCCGGTTAACATGCTGATAACAATGCCACTATTCATCCAGGTATCAAGAAAAACATGACTGAATTTCGACTCTGAGGTACAAATTCCCGCCAAATTCAGGTTCTGTATCTAAAGCTAAAATCAACTCGCCTCCACTTTGACAGCTGATTGCAATGACTGTAACAAGTAGCTACATAATTATGTTAATTTGTCACAAGACATGTTCTAGACATTCTGAAGCCCCAAATAACCCATGCGTATCGATTTCACTTTTTCTTGAGAATAACTTGTATCCAAAGAAAATTGTATATGAGCCCATCTATCCTTCGGGTGTAAGTTATTCCCAAGTATAAAATAATTCGATATCAATGGGTTATTTGTGGGTAAATGTATTTAAAAGACGTACATGAATTTGACAAAAATCATAAACAAATAAATAATATAAGCTATGTACACATACGTACACACATATAATTTATGTGTGTGTATATATATATATATATATATATATATATATATATATATATATATATATATATATATATATATATATATATATATATATATATATATATATATATATATATATATATATATATATATATATATATATATTCACAGAAGGCTGGTGGGGTATCCTTTATCACTTGCGGGCGAAAGTGGTGAATATCAATCCTCATGATGTGATCTAATAACAACAGCGTCAGTAAAGGAAACAAGCCCCGATCAGAAAAGGTTACACTTCAGAATCCATAAATCACGAGACTTGGCTGCGTTTTTAAGCTCTGAAAAAAAAAAAAAAAATACCGGACAAAACAAACATTATGGCGCACGACCTTGCGTCCGGTACTATACTTGTTTGACGTCTGACCTTTGTTTATTGCTTGTGATTTACTCAACACGCCTCTCCATTCACGAGATAACAATCTACAAAATATATGAGGTGAGGCAAAGTCCGCTATTTTTGCCCAGATTTTCTCTCTTGCAAGGGTCACAAAGGTGGTACAGGATCTGATGTTGCAAAATTATTTTTTTATGATGTGCACAACAAAATTTCGCTACGAATACAGTTGAGTAAGGAAGTAAAATACCCATTCACATTATTTTGTTAACAAAAATTTAAACGTCGCTCATATAACACTGAGTACATAAGTATATCTTTATCTATGCATCTACCTATCTATCTATATATATATATGTGTATATATACAGTATATATATGTATATATATATATATATATATATATATATATATATATATATATATATATATATATATATATATATATATATGGAGAGAGAGAGAGAGAGAGAGAGAGAGAGAGAGAGAAACGATGCAACCTCATGTAATAATTTAAATATACTGCAATTCTTTAACGCGATATATCATGTATTGTGAGATATTTAGGAGGCTGTTAACTTATTAAAGATGACTTGTGTTTTCTGCTGGTGATGTGCGAAATACCTGTACATGTCAATTGACCTTTTACTTGCCGTGAATAAACGAGGTAACTGAGGTTAAGTCAAAGGGTGCACGAGTGTATTTATGTTATATTCAATATAGTGTTATTAACTGTACCTGCCGCCCAGAATATATATATATATATATATATATATATATATATATATATATATATATATATATATATATATATATATATATATATATATATTTATATATATGTGTGTGTGTTGTTGTTATTATGGGTGTATACTGAAAGAATAAAAGTGGGTGATTCGCGTATCCATCTAAGAAGCTCACAGGGTGTAAAGAGATGAGAGGTTTCAGAAAAAGGAGCTCCGCAAATGTCTGGAAGAGAAAAATACTCGTGAAAACGAAGCCTGGAATGTATGAAAGGGTTATCGAGCCATCTCCATAAAAGGGTGCTTAATGCAACGTGAATGAGGACTGAAAAAGAAAAAGGTGGCTGCCGTTAATTTGAATTATGGAAAATAAGGAAAATGATGGTTGCTGTTGAAGTGAACTGTGGAGAACGATGAGTTGGACAATAAAGAAATAAAGAGATTCTACAAAGTCCTGTTAAAATTAGATGCATAGGCGACGACTTTTTTTTTTGGCCAGTTGTTTTATGAGGTTGTTTCATCACTTGGATAAAATATAAAACATTAAGTGGGTGTAAGGGGCTTGCAACTCGTAAGAATTAGCAGGAAGGTGTTGAGGCCAAGAAACTGCTGCCTGCTTGGAGTGCCACATTCTAAAATAGTATAGCTTTAATACCCGCTTGCATGATGGCGCAAGTAGTTCACAGTCCACAGAGAGGTCAACATACAACTGATGACCCACCTGTTTAAGTAAATGAATCAGCTGATGAACCCGGAGGTGAAGACAGAGCAATGAACACTTGTTTGGGTGAAGGACGAATGAAAATCGTTGCCTCACATATACAGTAGGTCTTTGGGAATATACGTAATAGATGATGGTAGAATGAACAGACTTTGATCAGAGGATATGTAAGGCAAGGCAAGTAGCTCAAACCTTACAAAAAAGCTCGGAAGGGGCGAACAGTGTTTACTCAAGTTGGAATGCATAAAGGAACTGTTGAGCCAATTCTCCTTAAGTATATGAAGTTCCAATACTCAATGCCAATGGGAAAAATAACATCAAGCTGCTGCGATGAACTGTCTGAATAACATTTGTGGAGGATGAAATGTTGAAAGAGTAAGAAAGGTATATATACGTCGATGGGGTAAACAACTTGGAACAGTTGAAAAGAAAGACCAATGTGTTTTTAGGTGCTGTGGTCACATTGAAGAGAAAAGAAGGAAAGGGTACGGAAGAGCCTCCTAATTCTGAAGCGTTGGGAGGGCAAAGGCACGGAGATATAAAAGGTGCTTGCTTCGTAGTGAGAAAGAGGGGCTGTAACAAGACAAACAAGAATTTAGAGATTACGTGCAATAAAGAGGTAAACTATAAAGAGTGCGCAGAGACAGCTGGCTGAGACACTGACGATGTGGTGCGAGAAGATGAAACTTCTGAAGATTCCTGCACAGGTGATTAATTTTCATCCATAAGCTACATGAAGAAATTCTCAATGACTGCTGTTGTTTTCCACTGGAGTCACTTCCGATTAGGTCAACTGGCTTATTGGTAATCACGCCCGCGCATACATACATACATACGTATTATATATATAATATATATGCAATATATATATGTATGTATAGACACACACACACATATACATATATAAAAGTCTGTGTGTGTGAGCACGCGCCAGCACAAACGTGATATATATATTAATTTTAATTTTTGTAAATAATTTTTTCCTTTTAACATTATCTTTTAAAATAGTTTTTTTGTAAATTTTAACGAAATTTGTTATATTTGCAGATTGAAGATGCACATAGTACATGTGCGAAACGTCTCATAAATAAATTATGGCCTTTTTTTATGTGTTTTGTGGACCCTGCTGTATGCCTTATATATATATATATATATATATATATATATATATATATATATATATATATATATATATATATATATATATATATATACACACACATATATACAGTATATATCAACATGTGCATGTGTGTAAAAACGCAGCAACGCCATTTATGATCAAATGGCCAAGACTTTTAAAAAACTAATCGATTTCCTTCCGATTGAAACTAAATGCTTGCTTGGAGAGGTCAGTAAACCTCAGTCTTGCGGAACTCGCCAAAACAATGCTTCGTGAAGTTCGTTAAAACAAACTAATTGCGAGCGCATGAATGTATACAATACCTCAAAGATCTTAAGCTTTGCAGTGTACGAGGAAAGGTAAAATAAAGATTCAGGCAATAGATTAACCCATTCGAATTTACAAGTGATTAACGGAGTTTCTTAAGAGAAGTAATAACAACAATTACCAAAACAAATCACGAGGGTAATAAAACTAGAATTTCAGTGATAATAACTGTATCCATAACTGATGTGTTTTCCCATTACAAAATTACTGTTGCACTGCGTGCACTCCCATTCGCTCTGAAGATATGACCGTGTTTCATAACACAACGACAGTCACAAGAAAACTGTAGAATGATTAAGTGTCATTTGCATAAGGTTACAAAGGCTAAATGAAAGATTAACCACCTACAGTAAGTGTTCATCCATACATTTATACAGTATATATATATATATATATATATATATATATATATATATATATATATATATATATATATATATATATATATATATATATATTATATATATATATTATATATATATACACAGTATATATATATAATCATATGAATTTCTATCACTAATACACGTGCCTCTCTTTTCTATATTCACATATCGACTAAGCAATGAAACTGAATTCGACAGGCATGTGTACAGCGGCGTTGATATCAAATTAAACTTCTCTTGATAGCTCAGTGGGTAAAGTCACCGTCTGTTGCTGAACCAGGCAACGGTTCAAATCCTCCCAGCGACGAAGCACTTTTCATTATAATTCCCCTTTGGTATAAGCTATCCCGAGGTATAATAAATGGATATTAAACGATATTTGTGGCTTAATATTTGTGACACACATTTGAGAGAAATACAAAGGTCCTGGAAAGAATATACGCATATAACAAAGATATGGCTTACATTTGAAACTCCCTACACAGATAAGCTTTCATGTACAAGTCTAAGAACGCAAGATGACCCCTGACTTTCTTTGAGGAAATGGAGAATGACCCTACAAAGCATAGCAGAACTAAGGAGGAAGGACCACATACATTTAAGAGAGAAGTGTCGAGTTTTTAATACCATTCTGTATCCAAGGGAGTCTCACATAAATCCTAAATCAATGAGCAGGGTTCAACAGAACGGTTTCAGGACCAAGAATGTCTTATATACATCTCACTCACGAACAGGAGTAAGGTATGACATATCTCATGATCACGTGGGTGGTCCAAAGTTGTCTCGGATGATTCTCAAATACTATTTTAAAGCGTCAAATGCAAATGTGAGCTAACAGGTATCATCAACAAGCATAACTTGTGAACACTTTCTCCCCCTTAGAGGGGGCGCCAAAAGGTGGTACCCTTCTGGATATCAGCAAGTATTCACGAAGTGAGTTTGCTAACCCTACACCCTTCGCCAAGGGTGTTCACGAGGATTACATGTGACGGTTCCTGACTTTTGGAGGTAACCTACTCATGCACCCACCCACCACCCACACACACACAAACACACTCAAACGTACATTATATATATTTATGTGTGTGTGTGTGTGTGTGTGTGGTTGTCTGTATGTTAAAGAAACAAGGAAAGAATAATTGTTCTCACTAATGTTTACAAACAATTTGTGTAAATCAGTCAATCAATCAATCCGTAAACACATGGAGACAAAAATTAGGACAAGCCTCGGATGTTTACAGATCTCAATTGGCGCGTGAAAATTCAATATTTTTCTTTTGATTCCTGATAGTGCAATTTAGACGCCAGCCTTAAAACAAGAGAAACGAAGCACAACCCGAAAGGAAGGGGATCCAAAAAAAAAAAAAAAAAAAAAAAAAATCAGTAAAGCGCTTTAAACTGAGGAACTGTGCGCTGGGTCTGATAGGGATGCGCCTGATTTGGCATAATCAATTATTGAAGATAGACGTCTGACATTCTCCCAGGAAAGAAAATGATTAAAAATTCAATCTGATGATATCACAAACGTGGCATTTGAACGCTGACATAGTGATATGAAATTAATTTTTACCTTCGAATCTACCTGGGATTTCTGCTTTTTTTTTTTTTTTTTTGATGGGTGGGGGAGGAGGAGGGGGAGGAGGAGGGGGAGGAGGAGTGATGATTGTATGTATGTGTCAAATCAACTTTTACCTTTGGATCTACCTAGGATTTTTATTTTCTGTTTACATTTTTCCAGTATTTTGTTTTTGAGAGGGGAGTGGGGGGCGGGTCTGGGAGAATACACGTGTATAGGTTTGTGTGAACTGTCCGTGCGAACGTCAAGACCAGGTTGATTCCGCTGACGGGGGGACGGTGATGCAGCCAGTCAGCGCTGTTGGGTTAATTGGCGTTTCGTGGTTTCTCATTTACTGGTGAGAAAAGTTATAGACCAGAGACATCTCTGGCTGGTATAAAATTGTCCTTTTTATTAGCAGTAGATTCTGTTCCCTGTAGAACAAAGGCTAAATTATTGCAGTTGGGGATGGTAATATTAATATATGAATGGTCATGAACGCATGAACAAAAAAAATATCAATAAAAAAAATTACACAATGAAAACATGAATCCTTTCGAAGAATCTCTTGACAGAAAATAGAAATTATTGCGCCCTGTTTTGAAATCTTTAACAAATAGAAGTAAACAAATATCATAAGAAACAAAAATGGCAATGACGTCAAGGGAAAACACGCAACGGGTATGAACTCTCCTTCAGAGTTGACCAGGTCACGGAAATAATAAGACATTTTCATAAATGTCTTGATCTCAGAAGATAAACCGAAACCAGAGAGGTTGTTAGTCTTCTTAGAAAGTTTCATGAATATCTACACCAAAATTGGTTTCTAATCTTCTCTCAAATAAAAAGAAAATTTACACAATGCTGTACACACGAGAAAAATATACTAAGGCTCACTGTAATTGGTGTTGTCTTATTTTAAAGATCTTAGGCATATTGATACCAGTCGGTGTGTATAGCCAATAAAAGTATACCTTAGTTTAACCAGACCACTGAGCTGATTAACAGCTCTCCTAAGGCTGGCCCGAAGGATTAGATTTATTTTACGTGGCTAAGAACCAATTGGTTACCTAGCAACGGGACCTACAGCTTATTGTGGAATCCGAGCCACGTTACAGAGAGAAATGAATTTCCATCACCAGAAATAAATTCCTCTAATTCTTCATTGGCCGGTTGGAGAATCGAACGCGGGCCAAGCAGAGTGCTATCCGTGAACGATACCAACCCGTCCAATGAGGAACTGGTGTGTGGCCAATGGAAGCCATCATGAAATTATCTACATACACACACACACACACACACAAATATATATATACATATATATATATATATATATATATATATATATATATATATATATATATATATATATATATATATATATATATATATATATAATTAATTGAGTGCGCTAATTCCTCCGAAACTCATGTGCCAACCACTAAAAGGAATAGGTCCGACTCCTGGGGGGGGGGGGTGACTACAGTTACTATGTAACACTTTTACCGGACGCAAGCGTAAGCTATGAAAAGGTA
This sequence comes from Macrobrachium rosenbergii, assembly GCA_039081455.1. Classification (NCBI taxonomy): domain Eukaryota; kingdom Metazoa; phylum Arthropoda; class Malacostraca; order Decapoda; family Palaemonidae; genus Macrobrachium; species Macrobrachium rosenbergii. The sequence goes on along the minus strand of JANJGK010000007.1, from coordinate 8,081,804 downwards.
CATGTATGTGTGTATATATATAACACATATATGCAGTATATATAGATACAGATACTATATATATATATATATATATATATATATATATATATATATATATATATATATATATATATATATATATATATATATATATATATATATATATTATGTGTGTGCGTGCCTGGGCCTATACATATACATATTCATACATTAATAAAATAATAACCCATTAATATCGAATTCGTTATATCCTTGGAACATCTGGAAATAATGACCAAATATGCACCTACTCTCACCAGGATACAGTCAAGCTCTATATACTAAGTACTTTTAACAGTTTACCAACTCAAGAATCCCATATATTCGAATCCTATTCGGACTAGGTGCACCTGGGTATATCACCCCTTGAGAATTATTACTTGTTATTTCTTGGGAGTAGCAAAATCCATATTGTTTGGATACTGATGTATCTTAGGACTTCATGTATACTAATTAACACAAAGTTTGTGTGTATATATATAAATTATTTAATTTATATATATAGTTACTTTTATACATACACACACAAAAGCCACTCGAAATAGAAGAGGGTATTGCTGTCGTAATTTACCAGTATGAAATTGATAAGGGGATCCACACAACAATCTTGGAAATGGGAAACCATTCGACCGCATTTTAGCATTACACAGTATAAAATTAATAAAGACCCTGCCTGATTTTTGCTTGCACCTATTATATGTATGGTTATTTATGCGAATTAAACCGTAATATTTTTTAAGCTATTGGAAACACAACAGGTGAAGCACAGATATACGATAAGAGTACGTCATGAGCGAATCTCTGCATGTGAATGAAAGGTAACCACCTGCTGTTGTCTTTTTTATAGTACGTAAGCATGATTTGTGATTATCTCAGATTAATGAACCAAAAAGTGTTCGATCGTAATCCCAGGACGTACTTTCAATCATCCATCCAGTCAATAACCTTTGTTTTGTCGTATTATAATTTCAAACTTTTTATACTGCAAAGAACTACGTTCAACCATTTGTAGAAAAAATATAAAAATATAATTTTACTTCAGAATTATACTAAGCAGCCTATCACACCAATAAAGATGAATTCAAACAAAACAAATGCACTAGCACCTCCTACCACTCCCATTCCATTACAAAGAAAAACATTTAATTCCACCACCTTCCAACTACTAGTTACATTGCTCCGGCTAAAGCTATGAACCAGAGGAAATGGCAGTGTTTCAACTATGAATCGTCAAATATTGCATTTGCCACACAGTTAAAAAGTGGACGAAAACTGGTTTAAAAAAAAAAGAGAGAGAGAGAGAGAGAGAGGCGCAAGAGTAACAGAAAAGCAGTATGATATGAAAGTCGATTAAGCCACGATCACGAATTTATGCTAGTAACCCCTCAAGCGCTTTGCAATGAAAACGGAAGGCTGTTAGCAGATTGCACACCTCGAAAAAACTTCATTTTCCGGATTCGTCGTGAATGGCACACTGGAAATCTCCGTGCAACGGATTAAATACAAATAAAACGAAAATACACGGGAAGGTAATATTTAGGGTAACTGATATGTTAGCAAAACGTAATGTTCGCCGTGAAGATGAGATGATATCACTTGACTGTGGGAAGTGAAATTGGTTGCAAAGAACAAACCTCAAATTGTCATACATTAGTAGCTGCGAGCGAGATCTCTAGCAAAAATAATAATGGGGAAAGGAAGAATGGAGGAAAAAACAAAACAGGAAATTGCTCCTAATAAATGTATTAAACGCCAAATAGCGCGGAGGATCTCCAAATTATGGGCGGTTTTCAATTTTTTGACCTTGGTATTACAAATTCCGACACGTAAGTAATGCCGAAAGAATGAAACGGGTCGTAAAAAGTACAGAATATAAATATTATAAAAAGAATACTGGAAATTTCAGTCATAAATATAGGAATCTAAATCCAATCATGAGAATTATAATTGGATAAAAAAAACATAATGAATTTGGCTAATAAACAGGAAAAATCAAGTGGGCACAAACAACGGAAAAACAAATATTTTATTATCCGGCTTTGTAATATTTTTCCTGACTAGTCGCTAACTTTTCATTAAAATGTCAGCTATTAATACACACAGGTATGCTCACTACCAAAACCTGCAGAGAGAGAGAGAGAGAGAGAGAGAGAGAGAGAGAGAGAGAGAGAGAGAGACTGTTTCGTACTAACTACTAGTTTAAAAGACTAAAGATTACAGGCAACAGGCTCACGCACACCCGGAATATTATCATTGACCTTTTGACACAAGATGTGAGTTTGAATCAGTTAACCAACTAAACACAGGTACCACTGAACATGTCCGTTCAGTTCTGAAATACATTCTGGAAACATATTCAGCCAGTTCATATGCACAAGCAATATATAAACACATACATATATATATATATATATATATATATAAATTATATATATATATATATATATATATATATAAATTATATATTTATATATATATATATATATATATATATATATATATATATATATACACATATATATAGATATATAATATTGAAACTTTTATGATTTTATTAAAGTCATCACTCTGTCTATATATATATATATATATATATATATATATATATATATATATACTGTATATGTATCGAAACTTTTACGACTTTATTGAAGTCATCACTGTCTATGTGAACAGTATGCATACATACACACACATATATGTATACATGTGTGTGTGTGTGTGTGTGAGTAATATGCATGCCCTCAACCTCTCGATTTCTTTACATTTTGGAAACGCTTGTCACTACAAAGTCTAGCACCAAATAAAGATAAATGAAAATATACTGATGCCAAGCCAAGACTCGATCTAGGGTCGGGGTACCAGCACGAGCTAACGACAATTACCTGGCCACGAAGAAAACTGCATACGTCGCTGGTAAAAAGTGACAGTAGTTCTACACACACACACACACACACACATACATATATATATATATATATATATATATATATATATATATATATATATATATATATATATATATATATACATATACATACACACACACACCACACACATGCGCCTTTGCAAAGATCCTAGTTCGATTCCCAGCAGGTAACACGCTGTGAATGGGTACCAATAGCAGTTGTAGGGTATAAGACTACAGAGTTGAGTTAGTAATCTGAACCCTACCCTAGCGACTTGCTGAACATTGTTAAGAGTCTGGCATTATAGCTCCAGCTCCTCTATGTGGAGCGAAAGGTATATGGTGAAAAAATTATTTAAATAATATATACTGTATATATGTATATATATAATATATAATGTATACGTATACTGTATATACGTATAATGTATACGTATACTGTATAAAATAATATATATATATACAGTATATATATACACGCAGGTCCATGGAATATTTATTGAGCAGTACTGTGTTGGGCCAGGTAGTTGGACACGTATGGGAATAAGCAGAGACTCCTCAAACTCAATGCTTAGCGAGCATGACGACCCTTCCCATTTTTGTGGAAAAAGGTTGATAAGAGTCCAAGAGGAGGTGAAATATCTATAGAGAGGATTGATGTGCTGATGATGAGCCTTCTGTGTTGGTTCGTATCGTGGGAAGTTTCTGCAAAGGGGCTCATCCACAACAAGTATGAATGCGGAAAGGAACATCACTTTGTGTCATGGACTCATCCCTTGCCGGGAAAATCCACACACACGCACACACATGTATATATGTGAGTGTGTGTATTTTCCCGGCAAGGGATGAGTCATGATACAACGTGATGTTCCTTTCCGCATTCATAATACAGTATATATATATATATATATATATATATATATATATATATATATATATATATATATATATATATATATATATATATATATATATAATTATATATATAGTGTGTGTGTGCGTATGAGAGAGAGAGAGAGAGAGAGAGAGAGAGAGAGAGAGAGAGAGAGAGAGAGAGAGAGAGAGAGAGAGAATGAAAAATTATTGTTGATGAACTATGAAAACATATTTCGAAAGGAATTCCATCCTTGAGCTACGAATGCGAAAACATTTCGTCGATAAAAGAAATTTGACTCACATGAAAGATTTATTATAATATAAAATATATGAGCAAAATATTTCTGCTGTATATCAAGTCTACTAAACTCCTCTAGAAACGAGGCTACAACTTATTACTTTCTATTGGTATTTTAGAAGTAATATACCTTTTAAATGTAAAGCTGGACAAATGAAAAACGTCTTATACATGTAGTGATGCAGCGCTTTTATGAAAACTAACATCAATTCGAAACTGGGGTTGGGTAAAAAAAAAATAAAAATATGAATTTGAAACAGCTGAGTTCGAAACGAGTGGAAACACTTTTGAGCAACATTAATTTGAATTTTTTTTTCTAATCTAAATTATTTTCAAAGTTTTAGGCATAAAATACGCTTAAGAACTTGTAAAATAGGCCAAGGTTATTTACAACGATGTTAAATGATCAAGTTGCCTTTGGTAATAATTTGTCAGTTTCCAAAAAACCTAAAAGAAACTATAACAAAAATACATAGGTATAGAAGCATTTTGTTTTATTTTTACAAAATCTCTAAGGAAAAATTTTTTGTTCGGATCAATGTTTGTTTGAAATGGAGATGAAGTAGGAAGAAATAAAAGTTGAGGTGTACTTTATACTTCAAGATGAAGTAGGAAGAAATAAAAGTTGAGGTGTACTTTATACTTCAATCAGAGTGATATAATTACAAAGTAATCGTTAATGAAAACTTCCACAATAGTACAGAAAAATGGGGACAAGAAACTTCACTGTATTAAATAATAATAATAATAATAATAATAATAATAATAATAATAATAATAATAATAATAATAATAATAACAGGGGAATCAATTTAATAAAAAAAAACACCCAAAAAGTCTGAAATACCAGGTCACGGTAATTTTAAAAAAATGTTATGAAACATTATAGGGATTAACGCTTAGCCCCAAACCCCCCAATTTCGGCACTTAAAAAATGGGGGAAAAATGAAAGCGATGCTGAAAACCAGCGTGTCGGGGACTTTCAGGCGAGTTGGTCTTATTCCTTTTAGGCAAAGGGTAATAATATCCAACCCCCACAACGGTGTGGTATTTGCCCAACCACACGATTACCGTCGAAAGAAAATAAAAGGAGAGAGAGAAAAAAAAAATCGTTTCGGACATTTTACCATTTGAATTCGATCGCCCCAAAATCGCGCATCTCTTGTCAATCAAGTGGAGGACGTTTCAACCACGTCTGACGCCTCGTCCTGAGCTAAAATAAAGGAGAAGACTGATCTTCGATCAGAGAAAAAGAAAAAAAGAAACAAAGTTGAGTGAGCGATAGGTAACGGCGACACAAAAGTCTTCGTGAAAACGCGAAGATTTTTGAGAAAAAAAATATGACCAGGGCACTTGGAGGAGTGAGAGTTAATGTTTACTCTAATGTTATACCACCGCCTCGCTGGGGTTTAAGCGATTTGTAGCCTGAAGCCATTTCGGCTACGAGACAAACCTAAGGATGTGCGTACGACCGTGTGTGTGTGTGTGTGTGTGTGTGTGTGTGTGTGTGTGTGTGCGCGTGTGTGTGTACCTGTTAACAGGTCAGTGAGCGCGGGAAACAATCTGAGCTTATTACGTATGCGCAAATACCAATCTGATATATTCATACACTAGTCATTCATTAGGCAATGCCTTTAGGAAAAAATGCATATTTCTCTATAGCAAAAGTACTGCTCTTTTATCACCCAACCTTAACATGTTCTTGAGAATCTGGCGGAAATTCTGCTTCAGTGGATGTTGTCAAAATATTACTCTGTTACAATGACGTAATGATCTGGAGAGAATCTGATTGTTAACTACATACAAATATATATATATATATATATATATATATATATATATATATATATATATATATATATATATATATATATATATATGTTCCTACAAGTTAATATAATTTTTTAAGCTAAAGCATGTCAAAATGAGATCAAAAGAATAATAAAAACTAAATAAAACCACAAGAGGAAATCAATAATGTTTAGGATATGACCTAAAATACTACTTGTGAGACCAAAGCATACGTAATCGTACAGAATATGTTATGAACGCATCATACAGATGATCATAAATGGAGATGCGAGCATACTAACTCGTTCATAATCTTACAAAATGGAGATTGGTGATGCTACTTTTTCTTTTAAGATTAAAATAGGAAAATATAAAAAAAAAATTAACTGACTCGTAAGAAAACTGCTCCGACAGCTATCAATCGTAAAGCAAAAGGTATAAAGCACGTGATAGCCCTTCATTCCTTATATAACTGACGGCAACTGATGAACCAAAACTGATGAGCACCGGAAAAAAGTAGATGCTCTATGTGAACACTTCCTATTCATGCTTAGCATTCATACTTACTTTTGGAACAAACTAATTAACTTTCCTTCTCGTCTTTGAAAGATCCTTCTCGACCATCCCTCACGTCACAAACCCTTTCATGTTTCTTTGACTGCATCTACTGTAGAACTGCATCTACTGTAGAAATGCATCTACTGTAGAACCGTGCGCCAGCGGTGCGTGAGAATTTAACGGCAGTGCTTGTCTACAGTAACCTAACTTGACCGCATCTTACCCAATCAGCAGAAACAAAAGTATGTTATGCCACCTGCTAGTAACATAAATCCATAGCAAATTCACATCCTGTCGGAATCTTTCCAAACCAGACTTCTACAGTCGCCGAAAACGGGCAAAGCAGGAAAAGAGTGGAGGTTTGCTCTGTATGAATAAAGGCACAACTTTTCTGAAAAAAACTCAAGACTTGGGTGAGCATGCGGGCACGCACATACCGACTAAATGATCCCCTTTCAACAGCACCATGGCTTCATCAGTAGTCCTTATGTTTTATATAATTCCAGGTATAAATAAGATACTTTAAAGCCTCCTTGCACGCCATCGCATACCAAAGGGCTCCCTGTCTGTCTGTCTCACTCCCTACGTCCCCATCGGTAAGTTTGTCCATCAAAAGAGATCGATCAAAATGAAAATATAAAATATATAAATTTAAAAAACTGCCCAATTACAGTAGACCCAACTCCAAAGCGATGCCATTGGTCGACCATCTCCTGACAAGCTATGATTTGGTCACATAAACGACCTATTCATGTTACAACAAACGGCACTTGTTGGAGTCGTCCACATGACGGACGACCTCCGCACACGGACGCGTCCTGTCCCTCCTGCCTCCTACCTACCTACCCACCCGTCCTCCTCCCGCAAATCCCTTTTCTTCGCTTCCCCCACGCATGGCCAAAAGAAGATTGATGGGACAGGACGCAAGAGCTGAGGCTCTTCTTGCACACGGATCCTCCTCCAGCAGGACCAGATCAGGCGACTTCGATATTATTTCTTTTCACTCGGGGGCGGCAACCTCTAGGGGCGTCGGGGGTTGGCGTGAGGAAGGGGGGTGTCTAGGGAGGACAAGGGGACTACACTCTAGAGGCATTGTGAGGACTGAGGGCAAGGGAGGAAGGAGTTCCAGAGGGAGGAAAATCTGTTGAAATCAACTGGAAATCACGATTTAATATCAACAGAAAATCATCTGTTATTTCCAACCATTTTTCCGTATGAAATACAAAGGAAATCGAGAGATTGTCCATGTTATTAAAGGTATAAATGAGCCATTAATAATCACCTTAATTATACATGTCATATCCTATTACAATTTGCCAGTTTCATAATGTACATACATACAAATATACACAAACACAATATATATATATATATATATATATATATATATATATATATATATATATATATATATATATATATATATATATATATACACTTGACAAGACTCCATCAATGTTAACACTGCATCTCCTTCGTTCATAGGTAAATTCTATTCTCTTTACATATTTAACCGGAAATCCATAGTGATGCGAAACCTTCCTTAATATTGGTCTGTGGACGCTGCCCAATGCCTCTCACGATTAACAAGAGCCATCAGAAAGGAATTTTTTGAATGAATGCACTGTCGCAAAATACATCTTAACACTAACACTTGATCTATGAAAGGCATGCCTTTTTGAAACCAGCTTCTTTATCTCTAATCCTCTTACTCATTTCTTTCTCCAGCTTATGGAACATTGTCACACAAGCAACGTTAATTGTAATGTCTCTTTAGTTGCTACATTTGGATAAAATACCTTTGTTTGGTGCCTTAGCACTGATTTCCAATTCCAATCTTCACGCTTTGTCTCCTTATATAATATTCTGCAGATAAGTGAAATTCGTATATGAGGTGTCATTTCAGTTTTAGCTAAGATCAGTTCTGTAGTTTCCTCCATAACCTGGTGCATTCTGTCTCCCAAGTTACTTTATTATCGATTCAGTTTCAAAAACTATTAATTCCTCCATAAGCAAATTCAGGTTTTTTGCCATGGCAATCAAGTCATCCCGCTCATATCTCTACAGGCCTCAAAAATTTTCCGTCCAGTATGGTCTTTCTTCTCACTCGTGTTATTTTTGATTCCTCCCCTCCTTTAGACGAGAATTTTCCATCCAAAAATATTTCATTAACAATTTTGTGGACTACCATAACACCAATGTCACTCCCTGAACACAAGGTTTTGACAATATCACCAGCCTTTTTGTTAAAACATTCTCTTATCTGTATTTGATCTTTCAACTTCTCCACTTAGACTTGAGTACTTAGCTCGTTCTCATTTGCGTTCTTAGCCTCTTCTATGAAATTTGTCTGCAAGTAAATGTAGACAAATTTTACTTTTGTCTATATTATCTTGCATCCCAAGTCCCATTTGATTCCAAGGTTTTCATCGTGTTCCCCCTTATTCCATTGCTGCTTTTCCAGCAGATTGATACACATTCTTAATGTTAAACCAGTCAGTATTCACTGTCTGCTCCTCCTCATATAATTGTTTGTAAAACTGCATAACTATTTTGACATTCAATTGTAAGTCTCCTGACACTCGGTGAAGTTTTTTGTTAGGAGCTTTTAATGTCAGCTTTAGTGTGGCACTGACATGTTGTTGACCATTGCAGACATCTGCTTATCTGTGGCTCCTAATACTCCTCATTGTTCTTTTGCTCTGTCAACTGATTGCTATGTGATCTATCTGGTTTCTTAGACTGCCGTCTGAAGATGTCCAAAGGTGTTTATGGGTGTTCTTTTGTTGGAGAAGTACCTCTCAAAAAATTATTTGCTGCACAGATTCTAATAATTTGTACACCAATTTCATTTGCAGTCTCTCCCTGGCCTTCCTTGCCTGTTACATCCTCCATACCTTCATTTTTAATACCCACCTTTGCTTCCATATTACCAACTACAATTCTTATATTACTTTCTGGCATTTCATCCATAACATTCTGCAGTTCTATAAAAAAAAAATCATCTTTTATTCTTGACAGCGTTCACTTGTTTGTGCACAGTGTACTGTAGTACTCATGCTGCACTATTGTGACTTAAATCTTGCCAGCAATAACCTACTGCTCACCCAACGCCAGACAATAACTTTTCTGCACTTCGGTACCGAAATCATCACAGCTCCTCCTCTACCTTCTGCTCTTCCTGAATAAATATACACACAGACACCATCAGGTGTCTCTCTTTTTCCATTACTTTGCAGCATGATTCACAAACACTTAAGAAGTTCAATCCATATCTCTTGAATTCGTTTTCTATTTGTTTTCGTTTTCTACCTGTTTTATCTTTCATATTTCATTCGAGGTTCTTATGTTCCAATGTTGATTTTCAATTTATCTTGAATATAATCAACCAGGATATTCTTTGCAAGGTCCAAATGCCCGGGGCTGGTGGCCATTTCTAAACTGTGCCTTACCATTTATCTGTCAAAATCCATAGAGAATTCATTTCCTAAATATACTAAAATTCCTAGCCGGTAATGGCAATAACCCCTACCGTTGACTATTGGCTTGAAATCGAGGTCATCTGCCACATGTGCAGAGTTGAGGCCAAGGACATAAAGCTCTCAACACCTTAACCAAATCAATCACTTCTGCTACCACTGATTTCTGTGTTCCTCCTGCGGAAGACCACAATTTTCGGTGGTGTATCTAGACATTACCTAAAGAAATAAAAACCCACAAAGTAGCAGGTGCTCGTACACTGAGCTCAGAGTTCTTGTCCAAGTACTGTAAGCTAGACCAGCTGTTCACTAATGGGCAGGGACGCGGCTAACTCTTCTGAATTCTGTACTCTTTACATCCAGTCTTCTCACATGACCAAACCATCTCAAACATCCTTTTGCCTATACCAAGCTTTAACACTTCTATGTAACCCCTCATTTCTCAACCTATTAATTCTTCTTATGAAGCAAATATTAAGCAAATAGATCATCTCAACAACATGAACCTTTTTCGACTTTATTCGCACTCAACATCCACATTTCACTTCATAAAAATGAATCAGCTCAACAGTCCCTGCATATACTGGTGAGAAAGTTTAAAATTCTTTGTTAGGGGAGATAACGGGAAGTGAATATTCGCAAGAGTTAATTTATGAAAATAAATGGAAGCCAAGAACTTGACGCGTTGAATGCCAACAAGAATGGGTGAGACTGATATGGGCATGCACCTGAAAATAATTACAAAGCAGATGAAGCAAAAGAGGTAGCAGGGGCTTTGCTAAAATGTATACAAATTGTGGAATGGCTGAAAGCTTAAAGCCAATTCTTCTTTATGGTAGTGAAGTGTTTATGCAGAATGTAAATGAGAAAAAATGAAAACTGCAGACAGGAATTGTTTTAGTAGAAAATGGGGAGAAAGAAGACTTGAAAAGGCGAAATGTTCAAATATCACGAAGCGGCAAAAAGCTCATCAAATTAAGAGGAAGGAAAAAAAATGTTGGTTAGATGGTATGGAAAAGGTGTTGCGATGGAACAGCACTTCATATACAGGAAGCGAGAGGATGAGCACAAGACGGAGGTGAATAGTACAGTGATGATAAGTCATTCTTTTAGGTAATTGAAATGGCTGATGTTACAGAGGGCTTCTCCACGTGGTTCATCCTAAACTTAGCAAGTGAAGAGTGAAACTGGCTATGATTGCCGTTCCATCTTCCTACGGAGCAACCTTTCTTGATATATATGTATGTATGCATAGTTGTACTTACAATTGCATTTAAAAAATGCATATTTCAGCAAAAGCGTGGATCCTAGAAATTAAAACCAAAAACTTTACACAAACCAGAATTTTGCATAAAAACTATATCATACCGGGATGAAATAAAATAATTGAAATTCAACTACTGCGGAGAGTTTCTTTTGTCAACGTTTCATAGAATTCAGTGCAGCAAACTCTGCAACCAAATATTTTGATAACCGAAGAGAAAACATACAAAGTTGCACGAGGCAGGAAATTTTCTCAGACAGGTCCGCTCCACTGCCGGATGATGATGAATGTCTTTTCCACTGGTAGATTTTGCAAATAATAATAATAATAATAATAATAATAATAATAATAATAATAATAATAATAATAATAATAGCTGTGATCATTATATCACTTAGGAATAGAAACTATGAAAATACAAAAAATACTAACAATACAGAAGGTGCTGAAATACAGCTAATTAACAGGAAACGGGACCCAGCATGACGAAATTATCATGAGCAAAGATTCAGACGTATTATAAAAATTACACAAGATATTTTCTCACAAATGAATGCTCTTCCAAAAGCAAAAATATAATAGTATTTCAATAAAAATGATGTGCGTGAAAGAACAGTATAGATCCATACTGTAGAGAACTACGTTGACCGCTCTCCTTACTTCAAATTTCCATTTGCAGGAAGTTTCAATTTGACCAAAGCGAAAATAATTCATAAAACAGCTTATTTTTTATAAATGAAGTGTAAAGATAGATAGCACAAAAAAATGCAAGTTTATAAACAATTACCTTCTTACAACCTCCTTACGGACTAATTTTACTTTGAATATATATTTTTCATTGTTTAATTCTTCAAGAAATAAAATTGAAAACATACTCACCGTTCAACAATAATTAATCAGAAAAGGCTGCTTACAATCATTAAAACTGCAGAGCTATCTAGAATTAGTCAAAGGACTGCAAAACTTTAAATGACAATAAAAATATAAATGTTACGCCCAAAAATTTAAAATTCCTAGATCCCCAGCGCTCATACCCATACTTTAAATTTCAAAGTTCGGAAATATACTTCGAACAGATTACAGTAATAATGATGTACAAAATCCTCCCAGCTCCTGTATAAATATCCCACTTATAACATGCAACTGAAAATGAAAATACCCAAAACTTTCTCGATACTGAAGCCATCAGGTTAGAATCCTTGATTCCTGAGAGGGCCCACAACTCGACAGAAAACTTTCAAAGAGCAATTAAGCTTTGATATCAATATAAACCACATCGAATTTTTCACATGTCAATTAGTATTTACTACAAAACCATCATATACCAGCGAATTAACTTGAAAAACTTTCAAAGCAGCTCGACCCCGTTACGATCATGTTCCTAGGAAATCAAACTCAAAGCAATTCCTATCTTCACAGGTCCCTCGAATATTAGGGCACAATGAATGTTTTTTTTTTTTTTTTTTTTTTTTTGAATATCATGTCACCTCGAACATGATAATACCTAAGATTTTACAATAAACAAAAGCCTCTCAAACTGAAAACTGAGAGATAAGTATTCTGATATTATTTTCCATCCATAAGTCTTCCACTTCTGAACCACTGTCAACGTGTCAAAGAGTTCTACGAAATGCAAATGAGATGTAACAAATTATAAAAAAAAAAACTTTTAAGAGCTATTATTTTGTAGGACAAAGCATAGGCTCAACGCTATTCTGGGAACTAAATTTCTTTACGTATGTCGGAATTTTGACGCAGTCATTCAGCATGTTGAATTTTCAAAAGCATACATAGCTGGAAGATATTCTTAAAGAATGATCATTTAAATAAACAAGTGTCTCGAAGTTATCCATAATCCCTCGAAAATCGTAGCTTTTCTGCAACAAACCACCTGGAAACTTACTAAACCTGATAAAAAGCATCTTGAGCCTGCGACAATTCCTTCAAGTTTTCCGTGTCCCGAAAAAAATGTAAGTAGTGTAGCAAATTTTAAGAAACGTAAAATTCGCAAAAGCATTCCCTTTTTAGTTTCCTGTAAAAGAAAACTATTGAGATGGCTTTGTCTGTGCGTCCGTATATTTTTTGTCCGCCCTCAGATCTGAAAAGCTACTGAGGCTAGAGGGCTGCAAATTGGTATGTTGATCATCCACCCTCCAATCACCAAACATACCAAATTGCAGCCCTCTTGCCTCAGTAATTTTTGTTTTATTAAAGGCTAAAATTAGTCATGATCGTGCGTCTGGCACCGTTATAGGTGCCAACACATGCCACCACCTGGCCGTGGCTGAAAGTTTCATGGGCCGCAGCTGAGTTTCAAAGGCCATGGCTGAGATTTTCATATAGCATTATACGCTGTACAGAAAACTCGACTGCGCCGAAGAAACTGCGGCACATTTTTTACTTGTTACATGGCCTCAATTTCCCAAGTGTATGAAGATTCTGTTCGAGATTCTTCGGATGCTCATATTTCTGGAAGTCCTGTACCTGGGGCCCGTCGCAGGTCTGGTAAAACCAAGGATATCAAAAGCACTGTGAATTTCTTAATGTCCTTAAAAGACAGAAATCTCCAGTGGTCAAACACTTGCTTCTTTGAGAAAGGATATTTATGATACACAATAAAAGGTAGGCAGTTTCTTTTTATAACCAACTGCAATAAATCCATTTCCATGGTGGCAGTAAGAACGTTCAATAACAGAAACAAGCAGCCAGTTCGATCTTACTTATTGGCAAGCACTGGGGATATCTATTGAAATTCTTTGATCTATTTTACCCGTTTTTTTTCCTCTCTCTCTCTTACTGTAATTTATGCCACTATCGACTCATCACAGAAAACACACCACTGGAAACAAGGCGATGACTAACGTCAGCCGGGCATGCTGCATCAAACTTTTGAGATGACCACCTCATTCGTGTTCACTCTTCCCTTTCCTGACCATTAAAGAATTCAGAGAATAAAGACATTCTAGCCTGTGAATGCTGGAATAAGGAAATACCCCATCCATATTGTGAGGATCGGGAACAGAGTGAAGGCAGCATTCTCATCCTCATCATCATACACCTCGGTCCCATGCCCCCTGGATCGGAAATGATGGCATTAACCGTTTAGCTAAAACCTCCAAATCGTCAAATAATGAATGTAATCGGTTGGGAAAAATCAAAACACGCGAACTTCAATCATCTTCTCGTTCTCCGTCCCTCGCTGGATCTCTCGCTCTCGAGGCATCATAGATCGATGCGCAGATTGATGGTTGAAAGTCCAGGCAATTGCATGGATGTACCGTACAGCGTGTGATTTTTCAAATATAATCATGCTTATATGGTTGTAGGTTAACACACTGCAATACAATATAACAGATATTAACTGCGTTTAAGACAAATGGAGACGAGCATTTCTAATCCAGGCAAGATCGCAAGATGAACGGGATGTTGAGAATGACAATTTAGGAATCGCTGGAAAAATGTTTGTCACACAAGGGTAGGGGAGATTAATGTAGGTAATCAGTTAATTAATTGCCATGAATTATAAGTTATTCTTGATAAACATGAACTTTGCAAAATGACAGAAGGATACAGACTGACAGAGGGCTACCCTCCATCGAGAGCCCCTCTCCCTTAAATGAAATTAAGCAAAAAAAAAAAAAAAAAAATTAAACAAAATTATATTTGGGAAAAAGGAAATGGGAAAAAATGGGGGCAAAATAAAGAATTTTTCAAACAACATACGAAGTAGAGGTAGGTAATATTAAGTTAAACAAAAAATAGGTATAGAAATGAAGAAAAGAGAAGAGGGGAGATAATCGAATACAATCAATTAAAAAATTAAGATATAGCCTTTAACTTTAGGAAAATTTGATCGAAAAGGATGGAAAATCTCCGCAATATTATTATTATTATTATTATTATTATTATTATTATTATTATTATTAGTAGTAGTAGTAGTAGTAGTAGTAGTAGTAGTAGTAGTAGTAGTAGTATCTTTTTGTTGTTGCTGATAGGCCATAACAAATTTTTTACCCCTGACCACTGTAATAGTAATGAGCGGAGGGGCACGTATTCATAATTATTATCCTAATTATCATTACTGAAACTGTGGTTATCATTAGTTCCAGTGGGCGTTGTGGTGGTGGTGGTGGTGGTGGTATCAGACGTAGCAGTAGTGTGAATGCGAGGCAGACGATTATTACCAGATTATTAATATCAGAAAAATCGTTGGCTGGCCTCACTCACGCCTTAGTCGAACTGGCCCCAGAAAACCCCCTCCTTAAGTCTATTATTGTCTTTCATTAAACTTGATCTATGGAGATTTCAATCCCTCAGAGATTCGCCGTCTTCAAGACATGGCACAGTCGATGGTTGCTCAGAGAGAGACCTTAATTGCAACCCTTGCGATATTTGTAACCTCATCTCCCACAATCTCTCTCTCTCTCTCTCTCTCTCTCTCTCTCTCTCTCTCTCTCTCTCTCTCTCTCTCTCTCTTTGTCTTTACATCATTTCCTCTGAAAACTGTGCTCTCTCGCTTCATCTGACATGATTTTTTCATCGACAATTGCGCTTCTCCCATTTCTTGTTGTTTTGTATCATCGTTCTAACCCATATACATTAATGTTAATAATCTTCAGCACCACTGATATAAAGTAACAGGTGGTTTTTATATACCCAAAATTCTTGAAAAACTGGAAAAATACCAAACCATTACTTGGACAGGGTTAAATCAGTCCTACATGAAAGGATAGCTAACATCACTCAGAGCATCCTGAATAAAATATTCAATTATGTGGATAAAACAAAAGTGAAACACATCACTGTCACAACCATTTAAGAAAAAAAAAAATGCAACCTTACAAAAATTCCCCTCCAACCTCATTGCCTGATAAGACCTCATCATCGAACGTCACTTAAAAGCTGATATCTTAAAACCCCCTTTACCCCAACCTTTTGCCAGTTTCTTAACCATCCCCTAACCCCTTCCCCGCCCCCTCCCACCAAAGCCCCCTCAACCACTCAATGGCCACCTATACCCCAATCCCTGACCCCATCTTATCCGGGCTTCTCCTCGAAGGCTGTCTTTGAACGTTTTTGTTTTCGCTCAAATTGCGACAAATGATTATCGAAAACCGGGGATAAGAAGAGATGCGACCATTAGCTGTATATATTCATCCCCAAGCATTCTTGCTTGTATCTATATATTGTGATGTCAGTAACTGTGTAGACCTAAACAGTACCCCTTTTTTTCAATTGCATGCCATGATAATGGATGTAATTAACAATTACAGTTCGTTGGTCTTTCGTCAAATCTCATACATTATCATTACCTCTATGAGAAAAGAGGTGCTCTTTTATCTCCAAGAGATTCATTCAGCCAACGCAAACTCACGTTTTACGTCCTTCCAAACATCGCACTGGTGAGAAATGTATTCTTCGCAAAACACAGGGATGTTCGTCTAGACAGTTCTCGCGCCTTTTTTCACACCTTCTCCCTTCCTCTTTATCGGAGACCTTCACCAATCTACCTCGTCTTTCATGCTTTTAAGATTATTGTACCCTCCACTTTTCGTCTCCCTTCAACTCTCAGTCCTTTTCCGTTGTTCGCGCGCCATCTCGAATTACTCTTTTTCCATTTATCAACTCTGATCTTGTGAACATATCTGAGGAGGAATCCTATAACTTACTCACGTTCAGTGCCTCTATTAAACACTACTGCCCTTTCCTCAGTTCCTCTCCGATTTTTTCGATCACTTTCCTTGAAAATTTATTGCAGCCTTTCACTTCTACCAAAGTTTTTTGTGTCCAGATCGCTTTAGACTTGTCTTGGAGAAACCACCCGACTCATATGGCTAAGTCTGCTTGTAAAGAAATTATGAATTTCATATAGACGAGAATCTTCGTTTTTTTTCTCGTTCCGGTTGTTACATTATCTTGACCTTACCTGTCCCTGTTTGAACTTCTGGTCTCTTTTATGCAGTGTCTCATCTTTAGTTCCCCCTCCTTAACAAGACTGAACAGAAGGCATTTCGCAAGATCAACGACTGCCTTTACCCCTCCTCTCCAGTTGGTTTCTCTGTCTCTTTTTAAAGGTACTGTTTTGGCCTCCATTCCGTCGAGATCAATGACGGAATTCCTCCTGTTAGGCAGCTTCGTAGCACCTGCCAGACCACTTATTCCTACATTTGTTCTATAGAGACGAAAAACCACAAAACCGCACTACTTGGTGACTGCTTTTATTTCAATCTATTGCCAGTTTCAAAGTCTCAGATTTCATTTTTTCTTTAAGTTTACCTTAGTTTTACCAGACCACTGAGCTGATTAACAGCTCTCCTAGGGCTGGCCAGAAGGCTTAGACTTATTTTACGTGGCTAAGAACCAATTGGTTACTTAGCAACGTGACCTACAGCTTATTGTGGAATCCGAACCACATTATAGCGAGAAATGAATTTCTTTCACCAGAAATAAATTCCTCTAATTCTTCATTAGCCGTCCGGAGACTCGAACTCGGGCCTAGCGAGTGCTAGCCCACAACTCTACCGACTCGCCAACGAGAAACTTTTCTTTTTTTCTAATAGTCACTGATAACCCTCCATATTTTGAAGACAGGTCGACTGCTTCCTTTCGGTTGACCTCACTTCTTTTCGTTAATGCTACATCACGCTGCTTTTCTCGAGCATGGGCTACGAGGCACTGGGTAGTTTCTAATCTGCAATCCCGAAAGAATGTTTAAAAGTTTCAGCTTTGTAAATTCTAACGACACAAGGCAAATTCTTAACGGCGATAAACCCTTGCAGTTGTTTGAAACAAGTTGAAAGCGGACAGTGAAATAAGAAATTGTCTACTTTACCTGAATTCAGACACAAACGACAGGCTCTCATCTCCTCTACATACCTACTCTAAGTCGGCGAGGTTTTTATTTTAATATGTATACAGTACTGGCCGATCTGAATGGCATAATATAAAACATTAATTCTTCTATGCTCTTGAATCGTTTTACCAGGGAAAACGAAGAACTGCAGATAGAGATAACGGAGTTCACTGCTGATGCAAAAACATTTTGAGTTAAAGACTTCGTATCTAACAGGCAAATGACAAACATATAATGAAAATAATAAAAAGACTGCAATTTCCACAAAACCGTTTGAAAAATATGCAGGTATGATCAGTCAACAATCTGAAGGAAGAAAATAACTACAATGATCCAACTAACAGCGGAGACTACAACTGATAGTGGAGATTACAAGAGTGTCTGTTATTCATAATAAGCATAATTACTAGCATGATTACGCAGAAATAGTTTTCACGCAACTCTTGTTCTCTTTAAAAATCGAATTTTTTATTACTATTATCATTGTGGCTGTCTGACGATGAAGTGTCCTGAAAACAGCGATGCCTTAGGGGAATAGTCCCATCAATTTTATTCTTTACTTCATCTCAAGGCATTTCCTTTGGCCTCTGATTCTGTGACGTCAACTTAAACTACGTTCGCAAGGAACTCGGCTTAGACATACAAATACAGGTATATGACACTGAGGGAGAGAGTTACTTTCCTTGAAATATACTTGAAATATACAGAAGATGAGCGTTCTCAATAAATATACTGGTCATAATAATAATAATAATAATAATAATAATAATAATAATAATAATAATAATAATAATAATAAATGTTCTACCA
>JANJGK010000007.1:7970446-8057946 GCA_039081455.1 Macrobrachium rosenbergii | reverse complement strand
AGAGACCCTCTGCCCCTTCCTAACTGATCCCCAATGCATAACCCATCCCGCCCCCCTTGCACACACAAACACACACACACACACACATACACACCAATACCCATCCACCATCGCTAAACCGCCCACCCACAACCCCTCCCGTGCAGCCTCCCCTTCACAAAAAAGGAGGTTGGGGGACTTCATACCAATATCTTGATTATTCCGACGTGCGCTTCCCGAGCGTCTCTTGTCTCACAATGGACTTGGTGGTACATTAAGTAACGCTGGGGTCGTTCCTTTTTTTGCATTCCATCCCTTACTCCGCTCCTCGGCTCTACACACACGCACACACACACACACACACACACTCCTGCCAAATTACTGAATATATAATCAAGCCTTGTGATGAGCAAGATTTCGGTCCCCTGATCTTCAAGTCCCTTTGTTCCTCTACTCCCCTTTTTACTGCGGCTTATCTTTCGCTCTCTTGAAATTTCTCTTTCCGATTTTCACTCTTCAGTAAGATGTGAAACTAATATTTGGGTATAATTTATCGTAACTTTTTGTTAGTATAACTAGTAGCATATTTCATTAAAACTGCAATGCTTCGTGAATTGTATTAACTAAAAAATTTACACCAATGACTGCCCACATTGCTGTAATAACACTATCATTAAAACAGTAACCATACGGAATATAGCAACAAGTATTCATCTGAACAGAGGTATCTGTTTATGCATTCCACCTAGACAACAGCATTTCACAGCTATTATAAAAATTTGACAAACTAACGAAGTTTCGCTCACATCAGAAACAATCAGTTATATCGTTCTTCTAAGAACAGATCAATGAGATCTAAATATATGACTATATGATATGATAACAGAAAAGCGTAACTGTTAATTAGACGTCAATTTATGGAAGTTATAAGCAATGTATGTTGGTAAGTGTAAGATGAAGAGAGTTTCACTCAAAGAGTAAAATCAAATGAAAAGCATGAATGAAAAAAATTAAATATTTACATAACACTGTTTCATGAAAATATAGAAATTCTGGTATATGGCATGGTGTGTAAGTATTCTGACATCAGGTCAATAGAACAATTTAACAACGAAAACTTTGGATAATTAAACTAAGAAGATCCCACAGAAAAAAATGGAAACTACTTTCGCAAGATAAATATAGGAACGTAAAGGTCGGCAAAAATATGCAAATTATGGACATTAGCTGGATGTCAACATGAGATACGCGGATCCCTGCTCGAAAAATTAACACGCGGCTGGCAAAGTGACTCCGTCAGCCTTTACTCGGGAGTCCATTCTCTTCTACTGCATGGATGAATATGGTATACGGACGATTTTTATCAATGTTTTCATAAACTAAGTTCAAGTGTATGTATAGTGTACACGCAGAGCATAACCACATACAGTATTATATAACAACCACAAGAGTGATATCATCAATATGGTATCTGCAAACTTCATATAATATATATCTTTCGTTTTTCACCATGAGACTCTTGTCTTTGGAAGGGGTGGCGCCAGAAACATAGATAGGCAAAGCCTTCTGGTTCCTTAGCAAGTCTTCTGACTTTGGAAGGGGTGGCGCCAGAAAGATATATAGCTGAAGCCTTCTGGTTCCTTAGCAAGTCTTTTGAGATATGGTTGCTAGCAACACGTCCCGTTTCTTGACCCCGACAGAGCCTGGTGAACTATGGGAAGCAGGGCGGAACATGATGACTGACTGAGCACCGCACCAGCAAGTTACGGCTCCCAGTGGTAGACTGCACCTTCCATAGATGGAATGGCATGGAATACGGAGTTTAGGCCAAAGGCCAAGCACTGGGACCTATGAGGTCATTCAGCGCTGAAAAGGAAATTGAGAGTAGGTAGGTTTGAAAGGTGTAACAGGAGGAAAACATTGCTGTTGCACCAAGAAATAATTGTTAGGAGAGGGTGGATAGCAAGATGGAATAAAGATAATATAAATGGAGGTACAGTAAAAGGAATGCAATATATTGCAGCTTGGGTCCGAAGGGACGCTGCAAAGAACCTTTAGTAATGCCTACAGTGCACCCGTGAAGTGCACTGACAGCACTACCTCTCCTACGGACATCTACGAAGTTCTATCGAGGTACCAATTCAGACTTGGAAACAAGAGAGAATTACATGGTGCCCGGTCTGGAAAGCAAGTGAACGGAGCCGTTCTTCACACCCAGATGGGGACAACCACCCTAGTGACCACGACGACAGCAGGAAAGGAACATGGCAAGACAACAGCAGATGTTTCATAAGTTAATTGAAGCAAGCAATGAGCAAATCTTGTACTGAGGTAACAATAATCTCAAAAGATATTCAGTCAATGTGAATAGTGTTAAGGGTTGTCTCAGAGCTGTATTTGTATATTTAAAGATTTACTATGCATATAACTTTAGCATGTAAATTCAATCTATTTCGGAAATTAAAAAATACGTAAAAATTACTAAAGAGTAAAAAGGGTAGTTCAATATACAAGTAGCATCTAGGTAACTGGAAACTAGTTAATATTTAGTTACCCACTGTTCTGAGAAAATGTTAATGTATTTTAAAGGTAAGTGTAAACGCTGCGTTTTCAAGTTAGAGAAGGGACCCAAGTTTCTGAATGACTTCTTTTCCTCAGCTTAGAAAAGTGAAGAAAATGCTCAAGATCTTACTAGCATTAAGTTGGACCTCGAATTTCTTTGGAATTGGAAAATGGTGCACAAACAATGCTAGAACTCAAGGTCATAATGAAAAATTACAAAGTTGTGATAAATTTTTCCACCTTAATTTCTTCACAATTTCTCAACAGCCTGAATGTTATATTTTTGCAATGACTGGTTTTGAAATTCTGCCAAACCAAAGTTCTGTCACAAGTTCTGTGTGACACTTCTTGACATATTAAAAAAAAAAAAAAACTCTATGACAATGCAGCTCTTGATTTTCAGATTTTCACTGTCTAGACTGACAGGTTTGAAACTGCCGACAGTCATAAGGTCGATCAAAACTTTCTGAAGACATCTACAGTGCCACAGAGACAAAGGTATAATCTTACACCCCTTTACAAAGCAATTCAACCAAATCCTTTAAGTTGAAATGTGCTATCCAAAGGAAGGCCTTTAATTAATGTACTGGAATTCTATAAATACGTACTACCACTTGCAAAGTACATGTAAGCTAACAAATAGTCAAACAACAGCCAATAACAATGAACGCCAAAGTACACAAGATCACCATTTAAACGTTACAAGAGAACAATCTGAATACGGATAAACTGTTGACTGATAAGAGAATTATAAGCCCGAGGAAATTTTCCAGCATTTTTACTTTCAGGAATCTCCCACAGCGGCAAATGTTATCACAGCATAAGAGATGGGTTATAAAATTATTGCAGCCAGGAGAATAATTTACTGATCTGTCCTTTCAATGTATCAGAAATAGTGCTACTTTTCCAGCAAAATACTATAATAAAATCTCATTTAATTGGAGTGGAGAAATAGCTGTATGAATTTTTACAATGGGAAATGAATTTACTCGTGTTTTTTTGAGTTTGCATCTTAACTACCATTACTGAGACATGGAGAACCATCAACCAGAGAAACAATCAATGGCGAAACAGCATATGTACGCACGCACATACACATATATATACATGCATATAAGTATGTATATATATATGTATATATATATATATATATATATATATATATATATATATATATATATATATATATATATATATATATATATATATATATATATATATATAGTTTGTTTTGTCTCCCCGCTAAGGAGAAACATGTCATTAATGTATATATATTAATGATTCAGTCATTACTATATATATACATTATATATATATTATATATCATGTATATATTATATATATGATACATATATAATATATATATGTATGTATGTGCAGTAATGACAGTCACTAATTTTTACACTAATGACTGAGGTTTCTCCTTAGCGGGGAGACGAAACAAACGTAAGGAAACGATCGACATAATCAGACCATTGCTGTCGCCTTCACCCAAGTTTCTGCTTCAACTGCAACAACCCTTACTATCCCTGCAACTGCCAGTTCCAATGGAACTTGAAGATAAAATTTAGGCCAAAGGCCATGAGCTGAGACCTATGAGGTCATTCAACGTTGAGAGGGAAACTGAGTGAAAAGGAGGTTTTGAAGGTTTTACAGGAGGAAAACTCCGTAGTTGCACAATGGCAAGATAATATGAACGAAGGTGCAGTAAAAAGAATGAATGGTGTTGCAGCTAGCGTCCGAAGGAACGCTGCAAAGAACGTTATGAAATGCCTACAGTGCACCCTGTGAGGTGCGCTGATGGCACTAACCGCGCCCCCGCCCCACCCCTTGCAAGAGCCAGTTCAAATGACCATAATTCTGAATATTATAATAGAAGGAAAAAAGAGACAACCTTTAACTATTAGTCTTGACTTAATATGGTAACGAACCTGATCCCCGCACTCGAATTCTGTATCGCTACTTACGTATATATTCAGACATTAATATAAACCTTTTCCCCTAACAATGAAGCAGCTCCAGAGAATTAAAAAAAAAGCATCATAATAGCCACTGATATATCCGCACTTGAAATGTGCAACCACTGTCCTTTTTCTGACTTTTCACATCACTAAGTCCACAAACATATGTTAACAGCCAGAGAGACAAATCCCCTTCTCTCAGTCTCATTTTTATACCAGTCACTGCTTCGCCTAGAGTTTCTAGCACATGTTTTGCTTTCAGCATGAAATCATTTAATTTCTCTCAGCAACAACTCTTCTTTACCATAAATCCCCAGCACCTTCCACATAGCTTCGCTATCTATTGTATCATAAGCTTTTTCCTCTGCTATCTAATTTCTCACATGACTCTTGTGTAACTAAAATTTGGTTCACATACCGCTTTCCTTGGCAGAACCCTAACTGATCTTCCCATACTGTTTCTTCTGTTATACTTACCTAACTTTTCAAACAAAATCCTACCTTACGCCTTCCTTAGTAGTCAAAGTGATACTATGCCCTATAGTCCTTACGGTCATCTCTGTGAAATGGAACGATGTGATCTCATCCATTCCTTGCATGCACCCAGACATAACTTACAAACCCTGGTCAACCACACGATCAACCTATCACCATGTTATTACATCTCATTTGTAATGCAAAAAACCCTGGGTGTTTAAAAAGATATGAATACGTGCAAGCATTATAATTATGTGATATGGGCCAGATCTCATCTCAAAATCGTCGCCATGAGGTTCATGATTCTCTTAACACTGATTTAGCGAAAATTGGTGATCAGAGCAAATCATGAGGAATGAAGCAGGTTTACATGAACTTACTCTTTTTATGCCTTTTGATTGCATCTTTTGTTATAAATAACTCCTACCAATTTTAAATGTCTGCTTGCCTGGACGCTCCTGTGATAGCTATTTCCTACAAGAAATTCAATGCAATGCGCCATGTGCTTTGTTACTCCGCGCACTGAGTGTGCAAATTAAGGCTCCATCAACGTAACCTACATTTATGCTTGAAAGGAAACTGCATTGGACTGACTCTATATACCAGGTCATCTTCACTGCATGGCCAGAAAGTGAATGCTGCCCTTGATACAGTTCTTCAGACCAAGACCATCATTGCACATACTCTTCACTAGTGAATGGCACCCTCGCTGTGTCTTGCTGGCGGGATGAGTAGAGCTCTCGGCTAGCATGCTGTTGGCCCAGCGTTCGACTCCGATTGGCCAATGAAGAATTACAGGAATTTATTTCAGGTGATAGTAATTCATTTCTCGACATAATGTGGTTCGGATTCCACAATAAGCTATAGGTCCCGTTGCTAGGTAACCAGTTGGTTCTTAGCCACGTAAAATAAGTCTAATCCTTCGGGCCAGCCACAGGAGAGCTGTTAATCATCTCAGTGGTCTGGTTAAACTAAGATATACTTAACTTGTATGTCTTGCACTAAGAACCCAACGATTTGTCCCTTCCGTTAAAAGAGCAAAGCCCAGGGTCGTTGTCCAGTGCAACAATTAACAGAGTTTCTCCACAGTGCCCGGCAATGCAAGGGGATAGATATCATAATATAAGGTTGTAACAAATATGAGCACAGTAACTATTACCACCTGGAAGTGTACAATTTCGGATATCCGTTCTACACATGCTGTTGTAACTACAGGAGCACTGCTGTAAATGTTGATGTTTCTTTCTGTTAAACAATTTGATACAGCTGCGTCTTGGCTCTCAAGTTTTTCAAGGACTAATGAGCAATAGTTTGAGAGGGAACCCAATAATTAATGAATCGTAAATCAATGCTGCCAAATGACGTCGCTTTGCCCCCGCACACAAGTTGCACCTCATTTGTTTCTTACTCCCTCATGCTTCAGAATTCGCATAAATTTCTATTCAAGAATTTATAGGTGCAGTGTTATGAACAACATTCATTAGGGATATTAATTAAATGTAATTCAAATATTTCTCCTGCACTCAAGCCACATAAATCGAGTTCTGTTCATTTTAAAGCAGTGGATTATTGGTTATTATTCAGTTGATGGTTGTTCACAAAGCTGTTTCCCATTTGAAGATATATTCATTGTAAAATGATTGTCATATGATTGTTCATGATTTAATTAATAGTGAAACTTGAGCGTTAAACTGTTATATTTACAACTGAACCTCGAGTACTGTGTCATCGACATTTATCATGATTTGGTGTTTATTCCATGCAGTAATGTTGTTATATTCTGCTCTGTATGTTACATAATTCTCGAAGCAACATACAGTCAGAAAATCGATCGAGAGCAGATTTTGACACACTCGACTGAAATTTATTTTGCAGAATTCTATATCATTTGCAATTTACTGTTTCTTTTACATTCTCATATCATGATTGTGTCGAGAAAAAAAATTCAGTATATTCAAATATTGTGCTTATTAAGTCAAGTAAGTTTATCCATGAACACTGAAATACAGTACTAGAACTTGAGGAATTGAAAACATATAAGACACTCAGTTACAAAGATTATTTTCAAGAAAGTGATATCCAACGTAATCATTAAAAGGCTCAGAAAAGGAGCATAGGTATAAATAAATTATGGTGAGAAATATTTAGATGAACAGCTGGATAAAAGAAAATTGATATTTCGTAACATTCTTATTCTGGATGTCCTCCTCAATTGATTGTTCATGTATGCAAGTTGCATTACCCTTGATTGTGCACTACTACACCTCCATCAAGATGATAAATGATTTATGGTAGTTTGCAATACTGATTTTCCATAATCGTTAATTACGTTACAACGCAATTTTTTTTTTATATGTGATTGAATTTATCTTGAATCTTACATACATTTTCACTACTTATTCCATAATCGTTAATTACGTTACAACGCAAATTTTTTTTTATATGTGATTGAATTTATCTTGAATTTTACATACATTTTCACTACTTATTTTTTATGCCTTATATGATTAACAATTATTGACTTGTCTTTACCATACCATTATTCTTTGAGTTTTTCGCCTCCCTGATTAAAGCATCAATTTTGAATAACTGTGATTGTTGCAGTTTTTGTTTAAGTATTATGCCAATTAACTTCTATTTTAAATATTTACTTACACGGCCAATATCTGTCGTTTAATTGTTAATCACCCACCACTAGTGAGGAAGAAAGGATGAATATAAATAAAATTCTAAATTTCGAGGTAACAGAGGAATTATGGAGGAATAATTCAATGAAATACAAAAAGGCTTTATTTGAAACACTGCGAGTACAACCTGAAGTTTTACTGTTGAAATAATATATTGCTGGGTCAAAGACATTTTAGGTTACTGTAGGGGAATTAATAGTTTCAACACAAATCCTCCTTTGTGTTAGTGTAAATTTTAGGAGCTGGTGTCCAACTATTCTTGGGACATAATTCCACTAACACAGACTATCTATGCCATTATACATACACAAACACACATACATACATACATAAATACATTATATATAATATATATATACATATATATATAATGTATACGCATATATATATATATTATATATATATATGCATAATATATATATATATATATATATATATATATATATATATATATATATATATATACACATATATATTGTGTGTGTGAGTGTCGTGTAAAAAGTGCACATCAATATTCACACTTAGAGCATCTGTAAGTAAATCGATGTCATACACATCCTTTCTGATTCAGCTCATTTTCGACTTTTGTGTATACGATGCTTCACGTTTCTCTATCACATCCTATCTTTTTATTTTTGTTACAGTAATCATTGCGAGCGTAAGCTCAATACAAACCGAACTCAAGGAGGAGTCAAAGATAATTCCTCCCTACTGTTAGCATGTCTCAGGGTCTGGTGACTCCAACCATTCACGAGGCATTTTACTAACCTAACCTAACCCAAGAAGATGAACACTATTCATATGGAACAAGCCCACCAAAGGGTCCACTGACTTGAAATTCAAGCTACCAAAGAATAGGTGTTCGTGTCGAAGAAGTAAGAGGAGGTAAAAGGGAAATACAAAGAGAAGAGATCTCGCTTATTAAAAAAGAAAAAAAATAAATTAATAAATTAACAAATGGACAGAAATATATTAAAATGCAAGGAGAACAGTATCAGGTAGTAATGCACTGCATCTCCGCTTGAACTTTTCGTGTTCCAATTGCACGACATCCTCAGGGAGACTGTCCCATAGTCCAACGGTGTGAGGAATAAATGACCTCCGGAACTGAGAAGTTCGACAGCGAGGCACATTTACCGCACATTGGTGCTACTGTTCAGGAAATCTCGGCAGATAAAGGGGATCAGGGATTAATTGTGAATGTGAAAGATCTCTGTTGAAATACACCTTAAGAAAAATCGCCACAGGCTACCACCAACGTCACGATGTATATATACATATATACACATATGTAAATATATATACACATATACATACATATATACGTACATAAGTGCGTATATGTGTTCACATGGGTATAACCGTGAGCATAAAGATGCACACGGGAAGTATCGACATTCATTTTCCAAGACAGCTTATTTCTAACTCTCGAGTACATTATTTGCCCTGGTTGTCTCTCAGATTTTGTCTATTTTCAAGCATTAAATTTATAATTTTCCATTCCTTCTTTCTTAAATATTGGCCGCAAATTTCTTTTTATAATTATTTACTTTTCTTTATAGTCTCTCTCTCTCTCTCTCTCTCTCTCTCTCTCTCTCTCTCTCTCTCTCTCTCTCTCTCTCTCTCATCCATCCATTCTTCTATCCTTCCCGCACTCTCTTTTATGCCTCTACCTACCCCTACCTTCCCACTCAGCTCCCCTGGCCCCTACCCCAGCCAAAAAAGAAAAAAAAAACAAAAAAGAAGAGGAGGTTCATTTTAGCAACATTCTTCTGAGCTTGGATCGAAATAAACATTGGGGTCATGGGAAGGCAAATCGGAGAAAAAGCTTCTTTATGTGTGGTGCGCACACGGGCGAGAGTTATGCTCGAGGGGGGTTGGGACTTTTGACTTATTAAGGGTTCCTGAGACGACGAAATGATGACGGATGGGGGTGGTCAAGGCGTCCCCAAGTGCTTATTCTTTTCTAATGAAAATTATACCTTTTGTCCCCGAGTGACGACGCCGACGCCGGCGTCGACGTCGCTTTGGAGGGGCGGGGGAAAAGGGGGGGGCGCCGATCTCCCTACCGCTCAGTACGTATTCCCTTCCATAATGTAGACCAGCACATCAACAATAACTTTATTTCAGAGCTAAAATTCGATTAATAAATAAGAAATCACCACCGTGGTATGTAAACCGTAAAATGAAAAAATATATAAATTACCATTAGACCAACAACGAAAATTCCAAGGACTATAAATAAAATTAAATTAAGAAGGGATCTTGCATTTGTTTTTGTGCATCATGCAGTTATATCCACTTATTATTGTAATGACTTCAGTTTTCCTCATTATCATGCCTGGACAGGAGCAAAGAGTCTGATCCCAATTTAATCACCAGCAATTATTTTGTTTTTAATCATGTGAGTACACTTATCCCTCAGAGCATCATTAAGACAGCTGTAATTTTCAGTGTGTGTGTATGAATGTATGTGTACATACACATACATACATAATATATACTGTATATATATATATATATATATATATATATATATATATATATATATATATATTTAATATATATATATATATATATATATATATATATATATATATATATATATATATATATATATATATAAGTTTGAGAACATAAAGTCGAAGTAAGAACTCTTTTACATGAGGAAATTCATATACACTGAAATCAGTTCACTAACTAATAATACCACCTGATACAAACTTTCCAACTGGAAATAAGTTCCAAATTTATTACAACTAGGTATATACGTTTCAAAGAAAATCACAAACTGCACAACGTTCAAACCGTTTGGTGCGTAGCAAAATTGTTGTAAACAGACCATTAAACGGCATTTCCTGTTTGAAGCTAAATGTGAACATTGTTTATTGTGGAAATTAATTTCATAATAATGAACTGTAGTAGTAAGGGGGGAAACTATATATATATATATATATATATATATATATATATATATATATATATATATATATATATATATATATTATATATATAAATATATATATGTATATACATTTACTGTGTATATATGTGTGTGTATTTACATATAGGTGTATATATATGTATATATACTGTATATATATTAGATATAGATAGATAGATAGATATATATATATATAGGTAGACAGACAGATATAGTGGTCATGAACACAATGAACTGTAAGCGTAAGGAGGCAAACTATATATATATATATATATATATATATATATATATATATATATATATATATATATATATATATATGCATAATTTATTTATTATATATATATGTATATGTATATATATATATATATATATATATATATATATATATATATATATATATATATATACGTACGTATATTATATATATATATATATATATATATATATATTAGATATAGATAGATAGATAGATAAATAGATAGATAGATAGATACAGTGGACATGAACACAATAATATTCTTGATAACATCAAAGCTGTCATACTGATGGTCTAACGGTCTAACCTATTGTCAATATCGCCAAAAAATTACGAGAAAACCCCTGAAACTTCGGGGACACAGGATAACTGTTCATGTGCTTGACTACAGCATTAGAAGTTTGCAAAACAGCATTGTGACAGGTTCGTTTTTCGTGTGGAAGAAATGCAAAGAAAAACACACTAAAAGATTATAAACATAAAAGCAATATGAATAGAATTGCAGTAAAACATTTTCTCCTAAAAATGCACTGTGACTAATTTGAGAGTCATGCTGTCATGAACTGAACACTAAATGGCCGAAGAAGTTTACAGGAGAAAAGCCAGCCATTAAAAAAATAAAACGTTGCTCATATAGACATTAATTCTTTGACAGCTGAGCATGTTTCAAATGTCTAATTGCTTTCCTTGGCAATGACTTGCATTAAAATGTCATAAAAGCAGAACTGAGGCTGGATACCTAAACGCCAAATATTGTTAAAAGCAAGTCTCAAGGTAAATTGTACCTTTAAGGTCCTGAGAGACCTTGTTTCTTACACTGCAAAAGCTCACAAAAGCACGAGTAAAGTCCATTATTAATATATGAATACACTTAAAATAAGTGTACTCAAAACATTTGATTTCTACATTGTTTAAAATTATTTAGTAAATCTTCATTCATTAATCCGTTGAATCCTTTTAATAAAACTTGACCGGCACGAGAAAATGACTAATTTTCTTCCTTAGTAGAAGTGACCCTTGAAAGATACAGTACTATGTGCCTACGAATCTCCTCTCAAGTTCAGTGTTCATATAACACTGAATATATATATAAACACATACTGATTACTAGAACACATTTCTTACAAATGTGCGTGAATTTAACACACAAACACATAGAAATAACATTTCACTATGAAAGTACATAAATGGACACAAACTAGTTGCGTTCTGGAACAGAAACGCACATAACTAAAATGAACTTGTCCACTGACTAAGAGCATTCATATACAAATGCAGACGGTTGCAATGATATATCTATACACTGAGTGTGCAGGTATAAATATAAGAACATCCTGAACAGATTAACACGCATGCATACTCATACACACTAACAGACATATGCATGGTCACACTCATATTTCTCCTCTGCTACTTCTCTTATTAATCAGTTTTCAAAGTTCATACTCATTATCGCCGTCCTGCGAAATTAGTCTTCAGAGACAAAAGACAAATCGACCTAATCCTCGCAATGTTCTTGCAGCATGATTAAGTCTAATGACCTATGTCATTTACCACAGAGAGAGAGAGAGAGAGAGAGAGAGAGAGAGAGAGAGAGAGAGAGAGAGAGAGAGAGAGAGAGAGAGAAAGCGTTTGGCGGTCTGTGTTAGAAGCTAAAAACTCACCTTCTTGAACCAAAGTAAAACTTTTCATTACACACTGATAAAAAAATCATATTACATATTGATAGAAAACGAAAATAACCATAAAACTGTCTATTTCGAGAAAGCACAGAAAACAAAAAACAAAAGCTGCATGGAAAAGAAAGTAACCTATCACTCAATAATATCTATGTTAGCCCCTTCAAAAGTCCGGCAATCAATGGGAGATAAATGTCCATCCGCAAAAATGTGTAACAATTAACGACATAAAACCATTATTTAAGGCTGAAAAGGAAACGGCAGTCGAGAATATTCTTCTAATGCACAGGATATATCTGTCTCTCCGCTTCCTTCATTATAACCCCTTTCATTTCATGCATAAATTAGCCTAATCTCATAAATTTCCCCATCCCCTCCCCTCCACCACTCCAATCCCCCCCTCTCTCCTGCCCCTAAAACATAGAAAGAAGGGTTCAGAAAAGGCAAGTCGAGACTTGAAGTCTCTTCCTCATCTACGTAAGGAAAGGCTTCCTCTCCAGATAATACATCTTCCTTATTTGATTTCCTCTGTTCTGACATCATCATTTACCAACCATTTGATAAATTTCGGAGTCGGGTCAAATCTTCATCACCAGGCTCCTTCATTCTATTTTTCCTTTTTTTCCTTTTTTCTTTTTTAATTTCCCCGCCAATTCTGCTCTCCCGCGCTTCGACCACCTAAGGCAGTTTTCCCTAATGCGCGCCAATTTCTGGGTTAGCATTTTTGCCCGCGTATCATATTAAAGGAATAACCGGGACCTCCGTGGTTAGGACTCAGGGGGTCCCCAGGGCTCGTCCCGCTGGTATTAATTGATCATTTCGCTCCAACTAATTGCATTATTGGCACCAATTAAAGGGACCTTCCCCACCAAGAAAAATTCTGGCCTCTCCGGAGACTCTATCCCCAGGAGTTTTTAAGAGACTTTGATGGCCTTCCGACCAAGGAGGGAGCGGAATGAAAGAAAGGCCAATCCAACCTGGTCAAAATTATTGTCGGTGAAACCGTGCGAAATGACTCTCACGAAGACCAATAGAATTCAGAAAATGTTTTTATCCCTTGTTCAGGCCGCAATTAAATACTCTCAACAGACTTTTATGATTATTTTATATCACAAAGTTTTCCTGATAGCGGGTAAAAATATAACCTACGAATGGTCCGATG
The DNA here is from genome assembly GCA_039081455.1 of Macrobrachium rosenbergii. Taxonomy (NCBI): domain Eukaryota; kingdom Metazoa; phylum Arthropoda; class Malacostraca; order Decapoda; family Palaemonidae; genus Macrobrachium; species Macrobrachium rosenbergii. The sequence goes on along the minus strand of JANJGK010000007.1, from coordinate 8,044,236 downwards.
ACATGTACTAATAATGTTTTCAACGGCTACTTTTGCGGTGCGAGCGATCTGACTGCCAAGGTGTATCATTTTATATATATATATATATATATATATATATATATATATATATATATATATATATATACATATACATACATACATACATATTTCTGTATGTGTGTGTGTGGGTCAGTTGGTAGCGTCTTTGTCTTTCATTTGAGAGACCTAGGTTCGATCCCGACGTGAGTCAGGAATTCACACACACATACATACACATATATGCGTGTATATATATATATATATGTATATATAGTATGTATGTGTATACGTATATTTAAAACAACAGTGTGGCTACAGAGAAAAGTCAACACAACGCTCACTGCCGCTTCGTACTTTGAACAATGGGACATAAACCTCTTGTGCATTCAACTTCCACAATATTAACCGCTTCATAATCCTACAGAGAAATATCATTAGCAGTGTATCGAGCCTCCTACACATTGTGCACCATTCACTTTAATCTTTTCACTCCTGGTTATTCAACCGCATTAGACTTGGTACCTATTTTATTCCATTTATCCAAAACTTTACGAATCTTCTCCTCATTCTCCCGACACTTCCAAATTACACACTATTTTCCTGAACCCTTTCCTCCTCCGATCTCTCCACATGATTAAAACACCTCAAAAAAATTCTGATCCATCTTTCATAAAGATAAACGCTTATAGTACTTCTACATATTTCTCATTTTTTTCAATCCTTACTACTCATCATAAAACTTTATTGTGCAATTTTACTCAACCTACCAACCTAAATTGCATTTGTTCCCAAATACCTACACAAGCTAACAAACTCCATTATTCAACATCTAATCCTTGCACCGTCTTCCTGGTTTCTAGTTACACTTATAAACTTACTGTTGTTCGCAGTCACATTCAACGTCTAGTCTACAGTTCTTCGTTGCCTCTTATCAGCACCCGACAATCTCCAAAATATCAGCCATTTCACACCATAAACACAAACCATTTTTCTTTCCCCCTCAGTGTTACTCTTACATCTACTGTACTACTACTGTGTTGTAAACCCCCCCCCCCTCTGTTTCTCTTAGTTGCATCAAACGCAATTACTATTTCGTCACACACACATGTGTATGTATGTGTAAGTGTATGTACAGTATATATATTAAATTTATATATACTTAACATATATAATACATGTATATATCCACACACACAAAAATGGACGAGTAAAAAAATGCAAAAATTCATTCTGAAATCTACATCTTCAGATATACCGGGTCCTGTCCTAATTACAACAATAATATATATATATATATATATATATATATATATATATATATATATATATACATATATATATATATATATATATATATATATATATATATATATATATATATATATATAATATTAATGGATGACTAGAAAAATGCAAAAATTTATTATCAACCTCGAGATATGCCGGGTCCTGTCCTAATTAAATTAATAATCACTGGTTCAGAGGATTATGAAATAATTCTGTAAAAACTTGCTTGAACGTTTCTTAGCAAGTCTGTTCATCTTGCCCTGACTTTCCTTGGAAAATCCGCTGTTCTTGATGAATACATAACTAATACATGACACCACTACAAAAATGATTTGCTGTCGCAAAATCACTTTATTCTCGAAACTAGATCACACTACCAACACTACACTGCCGCAGTTGAAAGTTTTGAGTCCTTAGTTTCTCAACAGAACTATCAAGACCTATCAAATGATAATTTGTCAAATGATTTACGTAACTCATCTGTCCTGATCAGGAAACTGCTGATACGAATACTGGGCATTAACATTCATTTTCTCTTCGAAGAAATGCCCAAAATTCGAAATTTCTGTAACCACAATACATTAAAAATGACATACTAAAAACAATCTATTTCATATAATAGTGGGTCTTATCTTTATATTCAAGGTAGGTAAATCATTATGTATATGAGAGAGAGAAGGTGGGGGGCAGAGATAGATAATATACGTACATCCATATATATATAATATATATATATATATATATATATATATATATATATATATATAGATTATATATATATATATATATATATATATATATATATATATATATATATATATATACATATATATATATATATATATATGCATATAAATGCTTACTACGATACCGTCATAAAAACTGATGAAAAGATATGGATTCGATCATAAAATTTTGGCCAAAGGCCAAGTGCTAGGGCCTATAAGGTCACTCAGTGCTGAAAGGAAAGCGGAAAGCAAAGGTTAGAGAGGTGTAACAGGAGGAAAACCTCGCAGTTGCGCTATGAAACAATTGTTAGGAGAGGGTGGAAAGGAAGATGGAAGAAAGAGAATATGAATGGAGGTTCAGTAAAAAGAACGAAAGGGGCTGCAGCTAGGGGCCGAGGGGACGCTGCAAAGAACCTTAAATAATGACTACAGTGCACCGCAAACTGACAGCACTACCCCGCCTAAGGAAGAAATAGATATGGACGTCTAGATTCCGATACAAACAGGACACTGTCTGGTTTGTAAGTGCGACTCTTCCTGTTTGGAGGGGGGTGGGGGTGGGGGTGGGGGTGTTAATGTTTCTACTGATGGACAGGAAGTGAGCAAGAAACGAGGGATGCAACTTCACAATCTCTTAAAAAAAAAAAAATACAGAATGACACCGCCCTCTGAGTTCATCTATTCCAAGACGAGATTACTGTTAGACTAAAAATGAAATATAGCTGAAAAAATACACTTTAGACAGGCGTCAGAAACAGTCATGAAACCAACGAAAACCATTTTCTTGTACTCTCTCTCTCTCTCTCTCTCTCTCTCTCTCTCTCTCTCTCTCTCTCTCTCTCTCTCTCGGAGAGAAAAAGCAGCGTGCAGACAAAGCAACAGACCGAACGAGAATAAACAAAAGACAAACACGAGGGTGCAAATGAATAAAAGATTTACTGACCTCCCTACAACCAAGACGAATTAACAGTAAAAGCATTTCTTTACCATTTTTTCAAAACCAGCCACGAGATCGTTTTTAGCCAAAGGTCGGGATAGCGAAAGACAAAACTCGGTTCCCGGTTAAACCCGTTTCGTCATCCATCTCTTGCTTAATTTCTTCTTGATTAAAGCAGCTGTCACAACAAATCACCAAACACGACTTTTGAAAAGCAATCAAGATGAGATTGTGATAAGTGAGAAATTCCTCCCAGAAAGAGAGAGAGAGAGAGAGAGAGAGAGAGAGAGAGAGAGAGAGAGAGAGAGAGACGGGGGATTTCAGACGTTTGTACATGTGTATATGTTCCATCCACGAACATCTGTATTTGAATTGAGTGAGTTTTCAATACCTTTCCCAATAGAGGTATTTAATATCAACAGACACTGATGCTTTGCATTGGAGAGAGAGAGAGAGAGAGAGAGAGAGAGAGAGAGAGAGAGAGAGAGAGAGAGAGAGAGAGAGAGAGAATTTTAATAATTTTCAAACCGATGTGTACGTACAAAATACTTTACCTAAATGCTTACGCTCAGGTGCATGCGTGTACACACAAATGCACACACACACAGCTGAACATTTTTCTTTGAGACCGACATTTTTCACAAAGTGTGCGTACTCGTATATACAAGTAAACTCTCAAATCCACTAAAGTTTCTTCCTTCTAGAACTGAATGAGAAATGCTTCTCAACTGACTAGCAAAATGAACAACTACACTTTATTTTGCTGCAATTAACCTGACGTACCAAATCAATGGCCAGCCCCGTGTATATTTAAAAATTTTGATATATTTAATTCATAAGCCTTTGCCCCTTCACGGAAACTACTCCAGTGGATTCTTGCTTGTGGCATCTATGGTGCTGGCCGGAAAATCAGTGGCACAGAGAACGCGTTACTGACGTGTTCTCCTTTATATAGGGAACTAAAATTTGAAAGTTGAGGGCAAATAAAAGATAAAATTAACTCCATAGTTTAGCTTAAGAAATAATGAAGAGCTGAGAAATGTAAAGATACGTAGAGGTTGTAAAAAAGGTTAGTGTTAGGGATAAGGATGGATCAGTATCTTAAGATGGTTTGGTCACATGGAGAGGATAAGGATGGATCAGTATTTTAAGATGGTTTGGTCACGTGGAGAGAACTGAAGACGTTAAGGTGGCGACATGAGGGTATAATTCAGAAGTGCTAAGAAGGAGAAGAGGATGACTTAGAAGGGGCTGGAATAGATGGTATGAAAAAGGTGATGGAAAAGTTCCTAATTTATAAGACATATGGTGGTGTGTGCAAGATAAAGGTGTTGGGAGATTAGATGCACTGCTGATGAGGCTTCTCTGTTGTCATAAGAAGTGGCTATTTTGTGGAATTTTCTGTACTTGGGGTTCATCAAGGATTCAACAGTTAAAAGTATGAACATGGCAGTGACTGTTGTGTTGTTCACTTCTGGGGCCATCCACTGCTGTGAAAAAGCCCTTAATGTTGATATACATATTGTATATATAATATATATATTTTATATATATATATATATATATATATATATATATATATATATATATATATATATATATATATATATATATATATATATATATATATATATATATATATATATATATATATATTCAAACAGAGAGTGAGAGAGAGAGCGGTAGCTACACACGTAAAACCAGTAAAACCACTTCATTAAATCTCGTTAGGGGAATGGGTCCTTTACGGATATGATGCATCATCACAATGTAGTTTGAATAACTAAACTTAATTGCACTTGTGAACGCGGAAGAAGGTGAAGACACCAGTGTCCTGAGGCGTGAAAAGTTGGACACTGGCTTAAATAATGATGAACGTGTGGAAAGATGAACTCAAAAGCTAAGCATACCAGTGATTTAAGGTTTGATTCAACCTTGTTAAAAAGAATGTACCGGAGATTCTGCTTAGAACTGAAAAATCATTCTAAGGAGAGAAAAATTAATCACTGACGGAACTGACACAAGTTGAATAATATCAATGTCCCCACAGATATTCTGAGGAGGTAGCTCTGTTTTTAAATTTGTCTCTCTCCAAGATAGTATATCATACCACCAAATAAATTGCTGAAATGAGTGAAGAATCAATGGGCTATGGTATGTAAAGATATAAATCCTGATCTGACTATGACACATATTTTATGTCTATTCCTCCCAAATGATACAAAGGAAAACGAAAGCGACTTGCTAAGTGCTATAACAAATCTTTCAGAAACGCATACGAAATTTGCTAAAAAAAAAAAAATAATAATATTTGGCCAGGTTAATTATACTTCGACGAAATTAGTAAAAAAAAAGGGGGGGGGGCAATAGGCTGGTAGTTAATGAACAAAGATGCAGGTAGTACAGTAGAACTGTACTAGACTTGATAAACAATGCTATGAGGAATCACAGAGAGATTGTTTGGCCTGAGAATTATTAAACAGTGTAACTGGAAAGACGTAATTATATGACTTTTAAGGTTGAAGGGAAAACAATTACTGTAAAATTAATTGTAAGAGCCAACTTTGTCGAAGCAAAAGACATTCAAAATCAATAATGTCGACATTTCTTCAAGTATACAACGCCTGATAATGAATAAACTGAGCCAAGAGGATGGTAATGATAATGTAAGTTCGTTGTACATGGAGCTATCAAGCTTTCTTAAACAACTGCATCTGAAATAAATAGTTCATGTTAATGATGTTAACACTCCGGTTTAGGACAACCTTTAGACTAAAGTGTTATTACCCAGTTCGTAATCATTATTGTTGGAAGGAATGTCTCGATCCCATTTATTTAATGATCATACTCATTCAAAATTTTCGACAGTATTTTGATGGGCAAAACCAATGTTGTTGAAATTCATGAAGATCCGCATACAAAGAACTATAAAGGGAGGTTCTAGTTCATACATCAGTTACCAGTAGTTACTTCCCAACCGCCGAAACAACTCTATGACGTTTCTTGGGAAACACAGGCTACTCGACAAGACTTGAAAGCAAGAGTAAGCTGCTGTACTGTAGGTGCGTATCTGTGTTCAACGACGACAGTAACTGTTGGAATGGCATAACTTTAAATCCACAATCATCCAGTCTTAATAACTTGTCTTGACTAATGCATTTATTATTTTACGTAATAATGAACTATTTCAAATTTAAAATCAAAATGCAATCAGTAAGTGTTAAGTAAACTGAGGTACACCACACACGCATACAAACACTGGAAGCTAAAGACAGTGACACCAGTATGACAGACGATTTGCCTATCGCCAGCATTCATGTTTTTAAGAGATAAATTTAAATCCTCCTTCGTTTTATACGTCTAAGACATAGAATCAGTTCAATTAAGCTTAAGATTAGATGGGCTAAGTTCAATGTTGACATCCAATTACCTAATGTTACCGGCAATGCAATGTTTTAACTGAAAATCTCATTTTTAAGAATCTTAAATTCTATGCAGTTGAGAACGCACCATAAAACCATTCAGTCCTCGACGGTTGTTTTCCAGGCCTTAGAAATTTGAAAAGAAGTGTGAATTTATAGTTTAGATCGTGATTTTTTTTCCATTCTATACATCAACCATCCAGTTAGTAATGGATTGAATTTCTTACACTATTCTACCGGGATCTATACTTTTAAGTAAAAAAAAAAAAAAAAAAAAAAAAAAAAAAATTAAATTTCTCAACCTTGAAAGATTTGTCTCCCATGACGTCACTATGCACAGACATCGGCAATGCCACGTCGAATATTATGAAGGTTTAAATAGAGCACTAAGCAGCAGCTTAGGATTTCGACCCCTTATAAATAAGTTCCATCCACCTAAATGACAAGGTTTTTGGATTTTAGATTCAACTAAAGCTGTGATTTACTTTGGGCGCCGTCTGTGGCCGTGTGTTCATTTAAGTTCATATTAGGAAACTCAATAAACATTTCGTTCAAAGTTATGTATATCTTAGTTTAACCAGACCACTGAGCTGATTAACAGCTCTCCTAGGGCTGGCCCCGAAGGATTAGACTTATTTTACGTGGCTAAGAACCAATTGGTTACCTAGCAACGGGACCTACAGCTTATTGTGGAATCCGAACCACATTATAGCGAGAAATGAATTTCTATCACCAGAAATAAATTCCTCTAATTCTTCATTAGCCGGCCGGAGACTCGAACTCGGGCCTAGCGAGTGCTAGCCGACAACTCTACCGACTCTCCCAACGAGGAACTAACATTTCGTTCAAATGCTGTGTGACGTTAAACAGCGCTAACTTCGGTTGGCTGATCTTACTGTCACGAAAAAAAATTGGAAAATTACTTCGATAATTTACCGACTATCCATGGGCCTAGCATTGCTGTCGAAGCAGATGCGTTACAGCTTGAAAATTCAGAATATGACAGGTGATGGCATTTATCTGATGTGTGGGTGTTTGGTCGTCATTCCTTTGGTGGGCCAGCCAAGAAATAATTACTGTATACTCATGATAACAAGGTGGGGAGCGTTAATACGACTTGAAGAATGGAGCTACAGGGATTTAAGACAAAACATGTTAACACATTTTGCCTGGTGGATGAAGCAAGATGGGCACAAGCTTTACGCCACTTGAAATATTCTTTCTTCGCCCCACTCATGCAATCTCATCACAAGCGTTATTTTTGTTTAAAATGAAACTGTTTATCTTTTTATATTGCACGAGTTTTTGGTGACAGTATGTTATTTATTTTGTAAGCATAAGTAGGTAAGGGTACACACAAATATATTTATAATATAAATCTTGACATCCCACAGCAGACTTCATCCTGCTGGTATGTTCATCTGTAACACAACCCGCAAAGTGCCCGGAATGATTAAGAGTTAGGTCACACTGTCGAATCTGACACATGCACACATACCCAGAGCATCAAATGCATGTGCTGAGATTGTAAGTGTGGGATGAAGAAAGAATATTTCGCAAAATGTTTCGGGCCCTATAGCTTCCTCCATCAGGCTAAATGTGTGGTAACGTGATTTTATCTTAATAAAATTGGTTTTTGATTAACAACTGATATGACGTACATACATTCAACAGTACAGAAGGTGGAACGGTTCCTGCTCAAGGCTACTAGGCGTACCCACACCCATGAATTGGAAGGGTACAATACTTCCTAGATACAGATAAACAACAGCCTTCAACTGCCCAAACTTTAAAAAAAAATATATATTAGATGTACATACATAGTAGAAATGTGCGTGTCAACGCAAGTGTGTAATTAACGATGCAATAATTCATAAAGCCTTCTACACTCAAGTTAGGTTGAAGGGTCCTTAGGCCTAAGCACCTCAGCCAGGTAATGACACTAGGTTAGGTTAAGGAAGGGTAGGATACAATGCACCCCTGTACAATTGCACCTCAAATTATTGGCCAACTGGAGTATCTGACCTTTCTGGTAAGCAATGAAATCCAGTGGGTAAAGAATCTGGCACATACCCCTACATAGTACCCTGAAGCCAACTTGCAAAGTATAGTGCAGAGGAACAGCCTACACTATCTGGTATTTTGTTACTATCATTCAGTTTAAAATATTAATTTACTTATCAATCAATTTCAGACAAAATGAATTGCTTCTACAAATATGAGTGTACACCCTTAGCTACTTACACTTACAAAATAAATAATATGCTATACAGAAAACTGATGCAATATAAAAAAAACTTTCTTTTTAAAGAGATATAACCCAATTCTTTGTAAAAAACTGTCAGCAAGAGTGACAGAAAGATAAGTGAGCACACACTACAGTATGTGTGTTGTTTATCTAATGAGATACATGTATGCCCATATACATTGTACATATCCACACACACATTAATGGTAAATGTGTACACTACAATACTATTAAGTACAATATATTACTGTACTGCATCCAATAACTGTCAATAAAATTGCTATGAAAGACTGAGAGAATGAAAGGCGAGCACACTGAAATGCATAATTTATCCTAACACAATGCTTACATGTACAAATATCCTGGGCACATACATACATACAAACTAAAAATTAAGTAACTCCACAACACTGTAATTTTTTTAAGTAAAATACAATACTTTATTGCATTATGTAAAAGTCAATAAAAATACTGTACAAAGAGAGAAGGGCCACAGTATTGTTTCCTAACACAATGCATATGTATGTATATATAAGCACACATAGCGACTAAAAATTAACGACCAAAGCATTCAGTGGGGCATGACGGTTCACTTAGCCTGGAAACAAAGGATTAACACTCGGTTTCAATGAAGAAAGTGGTGGTTACTTGTGCTCATTCACTGTTCGATACCTCTAGCGTACTCACTTGGACAAATTATCCACAGTCTAATAAACCTTGCACACTTACTGGATTACTCTGATAAATACGAAATACTTTTATTACTTTTACTGGACTAAGTCACGTCTGTTGAGCTACAAAGTGCTAATCTGAATTCCATTAAGTTGCAATACCACTGTCTTTTACTTGATGACTTGTGGTGCTCTAGGTTAAGTTAGGGGATCTTGCGGGAAAACCCCCTCCCAACCCCCTTCAGGTAAGGACCTGGTGCCCTAGTTTAGGCTGCACCCATGTTGTTTTATTCAAGATTTACGACACTCCAGTTTATGTTTAGTTGAGGGTCCAGGCCCTGCCATGTAAGATCCTGGCATCCTGAGCTAAGTTTGGATGCATCCCTTAACTGCCATTTCTACATTTCTATGCTTTAAATTTCTTGGTATCGGTTGCTGTTGGCATCCATGAACTATATATTTTTTTGACTGCTTATGTTTTCATTTATGTCATTCCTACCATTCTGACATGGACCTCATACTCTGTTTTGGTTTTCTGCCATCCTTAAACTCTAGTTTCCCAATGGGGTTCCCATAATTGCATATAAGGGGGGTTGAAAACACTAAAATGAGTGGTTTGTAACAAAAATACAGACAATCAGACGAAAAAAAATATATGATGCCAATAAATGCCAACTTAAGCCACAATTTGCATTTGCTCTGAATAACTGCTAATCAAGGACTGGGGACAGCAATCCAATATGGTTTGTCACTACCTTCAATAATCCAGTTACACTGCAATAATTTTTATAGTTCCAAACATAGACTGAATTTCATAAGGATTTAGCCTACTGATTTAGCTAAATAAATCGGGCTTTATCTACATAACAATCACATTTCAATATACAAAACACTAAAATTTGCTTTAAATAATTGTTAGTAAGGATGAAAAACAGCAATCCAATGTGGCTTTGTCAAATCCTACAGTAATTCAGTAGTTCAAGCAATTCAGTGGAATTGTAAACAGCTAAGTTCCACCTGTGTGGCCCCCTAACTCATAATTCTGAATTAGTTTAGTTAGCAATTCAAAGTATAAGCCTAGCTTCTCCTGCATCAGCACAACTTATTACTAAAAACGACACTCTGAAAGCCACTCTTGGAGCGGAATAGCCTGGCACAAGATTTGTGATTGGTTTGGCAAAATAACCTAGCCTAGGGTGGCCTAACCTAACTTTTAAGGGCAACTGCTGCAATAGGCTTAGACTAGCCCATAAAAAGTTAGCTTGCCAAGTTTTGATGGATAATTTTGTCAACTGAACCTAGGATAGATCAACCACATGTAGCATTATATGAAAACTGCTGGAATAGCCTCAGTCCTACAAATAAACGCAGTTAGCCTGCAAAGCCTGGCTGACAATGTAAGTTTCTGATGTAGTCACATGTAGACACTGAACTGGTCTCTCTCCCTGATAGCCTTGGTTGGCCTAATCCACATCAAGCCTAGACCTACGGCAATTGGATGAAGTATTAATTTCTCGCCAAATAAATGAGCCTTAACGGTTTAGGACCATTTGTCTAATTTTCTGTACAATTTTCACATTATTGTTTGTTCACACTAAAAGATCTTATGAATCTAATGCTACAACCCCTATTTTCCCTAAATAATGTTTGTCAGTGGTTCTGTCTTGCGCTCGGAAAACCAAGTTATGCCTAGTGATCACACTTTTTAGCATGGACTCCGAATGTTTCCTTGGTTTATCCGAGAAAACTGCGGCAGTACATGAGGGCCTCATTATAATTTGCCACCAACTTCAGTTTACGCAATATAAAGCAGTAAATGGGAAAAAAAACCATAGGCCTACTTACCCACTTTCAGAAGCCTCTAAGCATGACATACACTGCACTTTTTGTAGTTCTTCATTATATACGTCGGGTAGCCATAGAGTCATTATATATTTGCAAATTCACTGCTGTTAATAAAGGACCTAATATAGTTACACATAGAGCAAGGACCGCGAGCCACAACACAACCACTCCTCAGACTACAATACTACTAAACCATTCGTATCGGATAGCTGGTTTAGACCAACAGTTAGAGACGGTGTGGTCAAAACAATTTTCTGAAAAGAATACTGTTAAATACTACGATGTGATATCGCTCTAAGTTCTATCTTTTACATTTAAAAAGACCGCAGACATCCAATGCTTAGAGCAAGTGGGGAAACTTTTTCAGAGCAACTGTGACAAGATATGCAACATGAATTTTGGATGATGCTGTTCGATGGAACAAACAGCCACCTTTGAAGGCTCTCCTGAAACCGAAAGTGCAAGAATAAAATAAGATTATAAGACTCCCCCGCTCGTCTACCTTAAGAACAGAATAAAGCAAACATGGGAATGGGTATAAATAACCGTATATTTAGCAAGACACCTTTATCCTTATAAAAATGAATGATCTTTGTTACTGTAATTCAGTGGCGTCGCTGTGGGGGGGGGACAGTTGAAATTCCCTTTGTTGTTAAACTTTAACCCTTTGGTGGTCAAAAGCAGATTTCTCACCCTAACGATGATGTCCGACGACGATCGAAATCTTTTTAGTTTATTTACAGTTGTGCTATATATCTAATGACATTATTTTGGGTCTTGTTACCTTTACGGCTTGTGTAGAGCTGAGAAATGAATGGATATAATTTTTTAACACAAATGACATGTCTGTTCACGATATTTTGATCCAACTTAATGTTACCAACTTATGTATGAAGTGACTGAAACTGTAGTTACAATTTTGAATAAGTGCAATGCAATTTGCTACTGCTCCTTAGTTTCCAGGGAGAGGAGGTCAAGAAGAGGAAACGGGATAGGTTGAAATTTTGAAGAGAATTTGGAGGGTAATAAGTCTTTTGTGCTATTGATGATATGCACTATTTTGATATAGTTACATGACAAGGATATTATACTATGGTTGAAAATTAAAACTTGATCAAATTAAGCCAGTGTTGAATATAAGGTTGTGAGGAAATTTACGTTGATACATTTGCATGTAGTAAGAGTTGAAAATTAATTGAAAATTGAGCTCCATGATATCATATACAGGTTTACTAATTACTAATACTATTATTTTCTTTCATTCACATAGATATATACACTCGAGAATAGTATACTGTATTTTACTAATTACAGAACTGGTACATTAGTTTTGTGTAATTTTCTTTGGCAACCCCCAAAAATATCTTGTCCCCACCTAGGGACCCCCATTGATGTAATGGCAGCTACGCCACTGCTGTGATTACTTTGGATATCCCCTGCAAAATACAATGGAATATCAACAACAAAAATAAGCAGACTTTTAAAGGAAGTTTCGCCATGATGCGGTGTACTACAGATATGTTTACAGAAACAAAATGTCTAAGGATTGTCAGAGATGTTAACAGCGGGGTTTACCCGAGATTGGCGCACGGGAAGGAGAGTTTGTCCTTGTTAAGCATTAAAAAAAAATGAATGTAGCGTTATATTTTGAGTGCACAAACACACATGTATATATATATATATACATATATAAATAATATATATACTGTACATATGTGTGTGTATTTGATTGTATGCAAGCAAGTGTTAATGCACAAGTTCGTATCCATAATTGCACGCATACTAGAATCTTTCCATATATATATATATATATATATATATATATATATATATATATATATATATATATATATATATATAATTCTAAACCTTGCAATACTTTTAAGATAATATAATTATAATATAAGGCAGTGTCTAAAAGAGATAAATGCTCAATAGCGCGTTTCCCCTTATGACACCTAATTTCTAAGGGTAAAATATATATATATATATATATATATATATATATATATATATATATATATATATATATATATATAGTATTCGGCAAATAAATGTTTACGAAAATTATCAAATAAACAAATGGAAGGACGTTCCTCACGACTTATTCTTACAAATCCAGAACACACAATTCAGGAAAAACCCAAGATCTGAATTGTTATAGAACTCTGCTTCATATTTCTCTCAACTCTTTCTAAACAAAAATTGCCTCACAAAGGATGGAGGGAGGGCCAGAAAACGGCAACAGGAGAAGGGGGACGAATGACCAATCCTATAGGGGCTTAGAGGGGGGAATGGGAGGTGGGAGGAAGAACCCCACCTAATGCGAGACCCCACCCTTGTCCCAACTGTCTGTAACGATGAAGAGGGAATTGCATGATCAGCGACCCTCTAAATCTATCCCTCACATGTCGAGACATCTGCAACAAAAGACATTTTTGAATGCATATAATACCCAACCCGCGAGTTTTCATATTATATATTCGATTTGAAGGATGTGTTGTTGCTCAGAGAATCGAGTATTTGTGTGTTTCGTAAATTCTGAATTTTTACTGTCTCGTGCGTCTGTTTCCACCTCTCTCTCTCTCTCTCTCTCTCTCTCTCTCTCTCTCTCTCTCTCTCTCTCTCTCTGAGCCATATATTAAAGAAATTTTTTTTACATGTGTTTATATATATATATATATATATATATATATATATATATATATATATATATATATATATATATATATATATATATATATATATATTAGACATAGATAGATAGATATAACCAACGCAGGCAGGTGAAATCCAATAGGACACACAGGGTGGACGAAAGAAATGGGCTAATTTCCATAATTTTTCTTTATTCCGAAGTTTCTTAATAATACCTTATTAAACTTCTCGGAATCTGTTGTTAAATAAAATAAGTTAAGAAACAAACTTAGAATGCTAAAAATCATAAATAAGTAAAAAGACTATAGAAATCAGTTATAAGTAGATTCAAAAGATAAGACCGCCGACCAACCTCGAGTAACAAGAACGGACGACCAAAAATGATGTTACGAAAGACAAGTAAAAACGTTGGTAAAATAAAAGCTGAATGGAGGAGGTTTGGCCATTCAATTGGGGAACTAACTGTTTAATAAACAAGTCCTCCAGAATAGGTAGTGCGTGAGGGTTGTGTTTTGCCTTTAATACAAAAACCATCCATTCCGATATAAGTCTTACAGATTTTGCATGGTTCCTAATATTCGAATGTTCGGGGTTGGGGAGCCACTTCCTGCGGGATCTACGAAGAGGTTACTGAGGGTCAGAATCGATTCCCCTCGTGGAAAAAGATTTCGCACAGGAAGTGGCAGCATTTTAGTTATAAGGTGGGAGGTGTTAAGGTACAATTTTCATAAACATACACACAAAACAAAACACACACGCGCGCGCGCGCATAGAGAGAAAGGTGGGGCGGACAATGTATATGAGTAAATTCATATTTCGGAAATCAAGAAACATTTGATGAAGGCGATCTGGAATATTCCCTTTCTGTTTTATAATTTGATCCACCACGTTGCAGAAAACGTGAACACGCCATTCGGAATATAGAGCAAAAAGGCACCGTGTGAAAATTCGCACAAAGAAAAAAGCAATTAATTTAAGGCTAAGCATTCTTAATGGAAGCAGCACGAAAAATTGAAGATTCATAGGCTTACAAATATAAGTAATGAAGAGACAAACTCACGGAGACCTTCCTGCTGTAGGAGAAGTGATGGGCGCCGGAGAAATAAGAAAAGTGGAAATCCAAGGATCAAGAAATCCTTTGGTGAGTTTCGAGAGGTGTAACTCGCGCTAACTGATAAAAGTGACATCTCTGGATCCTGCATTAAACAATATCTATTTAAACAAGCCTCCGGTAGGGGTAGACAAAAACCTGGATACAAGAGATTGTTTGTCAGCGAAAAATCGAAAAATAATCAGCCAGCTACCATTACAATTTGGTAAATGATAGGCGAAAGGTTAACCCAGATTCTATTAAAATTACGTCAATATAAATAGATGGATGTCAGTAGCCGCAATCAGAGGCCAGCATGAATGAATTATCTGCCGCGGTGAACGATCATTTAGAGAGACAAGTTATTAACTGGTCTTCAAAAACCGTAGTCCTTACGGATTCACTGGCATTTACTATTGAGTTTAGTTTTTGTAATTTCATGTAAAACAAGCAGGCATATAGTTATTATTTTGAAAAACGACTATCTGAAATATTATAGAAATTTTGCGTACTGCTCTATAAGCTTAGGAAATTCCAATTCAAGAAATCTTTCCAACCGCAATGCTTTTCCATCGTATAACATGATCATTTAGTCAGTTATAAAAACCCTTTCAAAGACAGATAAACAATTGAGCCACATATGGACGCTGAGTTTTTAGCTTTTGCCGAAATACGATGCTGGAAAAAGTGCTGAACAGACCATCGGAGTCTAGCATGAGCTTAATGGTTCAAATGAACCCTGGAAGCCAAGAGAGTAAGTATAAAATTCTATGGCAGCTAGGCCCGAGTTCGAGTCTCCGGCCGGCCAATGAAGAATTAGAGGATAGAAATTCATTTCTCGCTATAATGTGGTTCGGATTCCACAATAAGCTGTAGGTCCCGTTGCTAGGCAACCAACTGGTTCTTAGCCACGTAAAATAAGTCTAATCCTTCGGGCCAGCCCTAGGAGAGCTATTAATCAGCTCAGTGGTCTGGTTAAACTAAGGTATACTTTTTTAACTGGAAACATCAACTTTATATACAATTTTTCTTTTCAGAATGTTTGACGTTTGTTTTAACATTTGTCAGTCTTTTTAAAGGTCTTAACTGACTGTATAATTAAGTGAGAGAGAGAGAGAGAGAGAGAGAGAGAGAGAGAGAGAGAGAGAGAGAGAGAGCCGAAAGGACCTAACCTTGTGATTTACAACACCCGTTTCCATCACTGCTGATTTCTAGCTTTGAGACTTTTTCCTCCTCCTCCTCCTCCTCTTCCTCCTCCTCCTTCATCCCCCCTCCCCCCTCCTAAAGTTATCCCCAACCATGTTCCCTTCCCCTTCCCTCCCGTAATAAACTTTAATGCTCAATCTATCTTCAGTGATCAATCTGGCCGCTGAAGCCGCCCGCCAAGAAGAGACTGTCTCTATTGACGGAAAAAGTACTTTCTTTCTCCTCTTTCCTTTCTTCTGGTGGCTTTCGTTATCCGTCTCTTATTCTTTTTTCCCATCACATCTTTGTTTCTATTTGGTTTAATTTTCATGTTTAATTTTCCTTGTTACCTTTCCCGGAATTTTAAGTCTTTTTTTAACTGTGTTTTTTATGGTAAATCTAGTACTTTCATTTTTCTAGCACTAGCAATTAATCATGTAAAAGATTCAAAACAACTGCTTCACTGTATTCAATGAGTCACTTAAATCAGCACTGTCGTTGTTTTACGCTTATGAAAATTCTCCTATACTTTTCACAAGCCATCTCTCTCTCTCTCTCTCTCTCTCTCTCTCTCTCTCTCTCTCTCTCTCTCTCTCTCTCTCTCTCTCTCTCTCTCTCCAAGCAATATTATTCCCTTGTGAAAATTAAGCATCAAATACGCAGTCAACATTAAAGCGAAAGGTCTCCACTAAAAGATATTAAAAACCTGGGTAAATGGGAAAAAGATCTTATACCTTGGAACCATGCTGTTTGAAAAAATTATAATGATCAAAATAGTATTTTCTATTGTATATACTATATATATATATATATATATATATATATATATATATATATATATATATATATATATATATATATATAT
Organism: Macrobrachium rosenbergii; assembly: GCA_039081455.1. NCBI lineage: Eukaryota > Metazoa > Arthropoda > Malacostraca > Decapoda > Palaemonidae > Macrobrachium > Macrobrachium rosenbergii. The sequence goes on along the minus strand of JANJGK010000007.1, from coordinate 8,027,279 downwards.
ATATGCATCTATATCAATGCACACACACACACACACACACACACATATATATATATATATATATATATATATATATATATATATATATATATATATATATATATATATATATATATATATATATAGACTCCATGAAAGATTATAATAATATGCTTTCCTGTAGAATGACTCGCATAAATAGCAATAAACTATATTCTATAAGTAAACAGTGTGTTTTGAATCTGCAAGGTGCAAATAAATCCATAGATGTTTATTACTTTATTTTTTAGAAAAAGTTATCGTATTACCTCAATTAATTCATATACTTTTAAAAAATACAATCATTGGGTTTAAAAGGACACTAAAATTAATACCCCATCATGAAAATTAACTCTGCCCAGACCAATTAAAGAAATGTACCGCTAAGCAACTTCTGGATAGATATCACAAAAATTGTTTGACTTTTTCCTCACACTTTAATGAACAATTCCGGACATAAATAGCATTAAACTATTTATATGAATCACAGACTTTATCGTAGTCCTCGGTACAAGTTGTGTTTTATACTATTATTATCAAAATATTCTATAATGCAATTTATATTAGCACACCAACATTACACGGTAAGTAAGTCTGCTTTAGAACTGCGCTATGTATTATTTGAGGAAATATTTCTAACGCATAACTCATCTAATTAACTGATTTATTTGATTGATTTATTGAACGGGCTCATCATTCTATAAAGCAGTTAATCAAAGAACCTAATCAGTTTAGTAACGGACGTGCCAATTTCGCTAAATGGGATAGGTACTGAAAACTCTAAAATATGGGTCAAATGTATTGTAGCTTCGCATAATTGTGTTGATCTGTCCGATACGAAGGATATGAAACACATTCCTACAAAACGAGTCAGATTTGTATTCTCAATTACATTTGAAAACAGAAGGATTTTTTTCTATAATCTTATTCTCCATCCTACATGATTTGCGTTTCTGGTGATACTCTTCTGCTAAGCGGTTGTGATTAAGAATTGATGTCACCTTCACAACTATTTAAAACAATCCATATTGTATCTGAAAATTCAGGCCCTTGTTTGGGAACTTTATTTCACGGGTTATGAGACTCTGATAATGGCCCGATTTTCGTGCATTCTTTGCCGAGACTGTCAGCAATTTTTTTTTTGGTGAGTAAAACTGTTTGACATTGTGATGGCACAAATATTAAGTTTCAGTGATACAGAGAAAAGAGTGCTGGAACGATTCGAGGCTGCATTTTTTCACAACTGCCGAAGCAAGGATAGATATATACGGGGCTAAATAGAGAGCAAGAAGCTGTGGGTTTCTATTACGGCACCTAAAGTCTCATCCGTCTTCAGAACTTACGCACTGCTGTAATTTATTACGTCATATCATATGAATAAAATATGAACACTTGTTTGCAGAAAACCGCATCACTGACAAATATAAACGTATCCAGTGACCTTACCGGCGGCTTCCTGGTCCTAAATAATGATTCACCCTAAGGCAAGCGCTTCGCAAATTCGTCAAGTCGATGAGATAAATTTGAGCTTTATGAAAAATCTCGTAGTAAATCAGGCCCAAGGCATAAAATGGATCTCTCTCTGGGTGTCTCTCTCTCCAGTATCTGTCCTTACAGATCTGCAAAGCATTCGTTAGGACAGAGCTGATATATTATATATATATATTAACTCTCCTCGCTGCTGGGAGAAAGGGAGCAGGGGATCTGGTACGATACATGTACAGATGCGCTAAGCGGTGTCAGGCATGGCAGCCGATCTACTGTGGGCTACGATCTACCCCAACGCCAAATCAAAGTCCTTCAAAAGAAGGCATCGTGCTTACCCCATATAAAAAATGGGAAAAAGCACGTTAAATGAAGAAGAAGAAGAAAATATATATATATATATCTATATACAGTAAATGTGTTGTGGAAGTATTCTGCACAGGTAGGCTATCCACGACTCAGCAGTTAAATGTGAAAGTGGCTGCTCTGGAGGCACCATCTGTAGGATATATATATATATATATATATATATATATATATATATATATATATATATATATATATATATATATATATATGTATATGTATATGTATATATATATATATATATATATATATATATATATATATATATATATATATATATATATATAGTACAGGTGGTGCCTCCAGAGCAACCACATTCATATCTAACTACTGAGTCGTGGATGGCCTACCTGTGCAGAATACTTCCACAACACAAGCTACATCATATGCCTCTACAGAAAGTTCATCAGCAGCACAGGTAGCCCCCAATATACAACTCATCATTCACCTCTATAATGCATGTATTCCCACGCTTCCTGGAACTTCAGACACCCTACTTTTGCATACTTTTCTGCACCACCTATCCAGCACTTTTAGATTTTCCTCTTACGCTACACGCACTCCCCCTAACAATTCTCTGCAACAGTTTAAACCCCATTTCTTTCATTTACACGCATCATCCACACTTCACATCAATAAAGAAGAGTTATGCAAACGATCCTTTTGTACAGTATATCACAACCTTGCTTATCATATATATTCCAAGTCTCTTTAAATATTTTGCACACATATACCTTTCCAATTTCACCGGTTCTGTGATCCTCCTCCTCTCCCATCATGCATTGCATTTACCACTAAAAGCCCTTTGTTGGCCGAGTCGGTTGAGCTTCAGACCGTCACTCGACGGGCCGGAGTTCAATTCCCGCGGCCGGCTGATGAAGAGTTAGAGGAATTTATTTCTGGTGATAGAAATTCATTTCTCGCTATAATGTGGTTCGGATTCCACAATAAGCTGTAGGTCCCGTTGCTAAGTAACCAATTGGTTCTTAGCCACGTAAAATATGTCTAATCCTTCGGGCCAGCCCTAGGAGAGCTGTTAATCAGCTCAGTGGTCTGGTAAATATCAACCACTTCCATTCTTCCACCTTCCATGTTCACGGTTTCGCCTTCCGTTTTTTCCAGATACCCTCATAACATTACCCCTGTTTATATTCACTTTCAACTTTCTTCCCTTTCAAGCATTTTACAACCCTTCACTAGTTCCTGCAAGCTCTCTTCTGCCAAACCATAGCTGCATCATTTGTAAACACCAGCCATTCCGCACTCCATTCATGAACCGTTTTCTTAATACCTAATTTTGTGCCTGCACCTTTCGTTCTTGCAGTGACTTCTCACACCATTTGATCCCTAAAGATATTATTAAACAGACATTAAGATGACACTTCCTAGTTTCACATATACTTTTACACCAAACCGCTTACTCTCATTTACAAATCCTATCACAAACTTCTCTTCCATCATACGAGTAAAAACTTTCAATTACTCTCAACAAATTATCTTCTATGCCAAATATCCCCAATACTGTTCATACTGATCTCTGTTAGTTCTGTAATAAGCTTGCGCTATCTTTTCCTCTCAGATCTCTCACACAAACTTTTCATAACGAATACTTCATCCACACACTCTCTTCCTTGTCCAACCTACTGTTCTTCCCCTATAATCCTGTTGTCCTTTGTCTTAATTTCTTGATAAAAAATGCCACTATACACCTTCCCTCGGATACTAAGTAATGTTATGTACCTATAATTCTTCCAGTCTCTTAAAAAAACACCTTTATCCACAGTCACACATAGGAATAATAACATCCTTCCCCCATTTTTGCGAGCTTTTCCCTTATCTAGATACACTCACTCCACTGATACAAGACTGTATCCACTTCAGACGGTACCTCTTCACTTGTATCTCTTATTCCGAGGTCCATTTCTCTCTGCATGTACTCCCTTTACAATGGTTACTATTTGTCCCTGAAGTTATTATTACCAGCCAAGCTGAAGCCTAGACTGAAAAGCAGAATGCTACTTGATCAAGAGCTTCAACCTGGAAAAGAGATGTACAAAAGTAAAGGCCAATAACACAGGTTGAATACTGGCTTGGAAGATGAAAAATTTTATTTTGTCTCCAAATTTGAATTTTTGGTTTTTCGGTGAAAATACATAAGGTTCATTTACATAGCAAGGATGAGCACTCCATATTTTGGTCACACCTGTATAAAACTTCTAGAAAACCGTGTGGTGCTGAACCTCACAAAAGAAAAGGTAAGGCTGTTCAAGATGACGACATATCTAACAGTACATGATGCTTAGTATAGTCTTGAAAAATGTAAATGCAAAGGATAATCAAAATTATGAGCAATGAGTTGATTAACTGAAAGATGGTGAAGGATTATTCCAGAAATTAGTAATAAGATCTGAAATAACACTAATTTTTGGCCCACAGTTTAGAATGTATGTCAGCTCCTGAAAACAAAACAGGGGTGGGGGATGGGGGACAGTATTATAAAGATGGCAATATAAACGAATAACATTTCCTCGGGATAGACAGCTCTCCAAAAGTGATAAGAAACCTTAGAATATACCAACTTTAATTGATGAAGAAGTACACTATACATTTCTCGAAAGTGAAGTTATGATAAAAAAAATGCCTCCTATAATTCTAACTGAGTTTTATGTAATTTGGGAAATACTGTCAATGAGATCTCCGTGAGGGGATACAAGGTCCTAAAACTCTTGACAATCCTACATTGTGCTTTGTTATGATTCAGTGTTACAATGCTCTAATTAATGACCAAATCTCGGTTAAGGGGGTCAGCATCCACAGATCCCTTTTTAGGAGATGGGATTGAGGCAAATACAATAGCATTAACTGCAAGAGCAACAAGCTTGTATTTAAGCCAAACCACATAATGTGTTCATATAACATAAATAATGGTGGATCACAAACACTACATGAGGAACATCAGTGACTACACTCTTGTATATTCACTTTAACATCCATCAGCAACTACTGACCATATCTATTACAAATTCAATAATAAAGCAAAGAAATGTCCCCACAACTTCCATCTATGTCTGGGAGCAAGGGTCTCATGATCAACTCGGTTAAAAGCAGCACTACTAAAGTCAAGACCAATGATACAGCTTCATACCAGAACCTAGGGACTTCTTTATTGTATTCTTCTTCTTCTTTTAACGTGTTTTTTTCCCATTTTTGTATGGGCTAAGCACGATGCCTTCTTTTTGAAGGACTTTGATTTGGCTTTGGGTTAGACTTTGTAGTCTCGATCGGTTGCCCTGCCTGTCATCGCTTAGACCCCCGTAGCATATGTACATGTACTGTACCAGTCACCAGCGCCCGTTCTCCCAGCAGCGAGGAGTTGTTGAGTGATTAGGTCGACAGTCGAGGCATGTGAAGTGTCTGTTATGTTTTTAGAAGATGTTGGAGTGGCTTTGTTTGTGTGTGTATTAGTCTGTAACACCCATTTGCTTTTAAGCAAACCTATCCGTTGATTACATACATAATCCGGGGGGTGTCTACACGGATAGCAAAGTGTCCACCTCTCTGACCGGTCGGCTGCGGATTTGAACCCGTGCCATAGACCTCTAAGAAGTCCGAGGCTGCTGCTCTAACCGACTTGGCCATCGAGGCTCTAGGGACTTCTTTACTGTATAATACTGAAAATTGAAAAAAGGCACCACTGGCATCCAAACCCTTGCAAAAGCCAAACTGCAAACTCTATTACGGTAACAGGTGATTACTTTCAGCATAAGTATTTGAATGTTTTGCTGGCAGTCTATCAAACACTTTAGATACTGTAATTATAAAAACTGACTGGTATCTGGCAGGGCATACGTTAACACTCCCATATTTAGCTAATGGAATAATATTTACCAATCCTCTAACATGGGTAAAAATAATCTTTTTCATTAATTTTTGAATAAAGACTACTCAGTTTCAGAAAAACAGAAATGAGAGAGAGTAGGGTTTCAGTTTCACTGCTTACTGGGAAACCCATCAACCTAAAGGATAGCCTTTTTCTTTGGACACTGAATGATGGAGCCATCTGGCTTAAGAAATAGAGGCAACTGTTGAGCATCCAATAAAAAAAAATACAGATTTGAGAGTAGCTCACCATTTCGGTACCCAAGTTGTATCAGAAAAATACACCTTGCTGTTGACTAACTTATTCATCTTTTTTTTCTTCACTAAACCTCTTATCTTCTAATTCCACCGCTCAATGTTTTTTTATTACTTTTTCAACCCTTTCACAGTCAAAGACATTCCCTGCTAACGCTATGACCTCATCCCGAAATTTAGCATACTCAAATAATTCTACTTCATTGTCATTTATATATATAATACATACATACATACATACATATATATATATATATATATATATATATATATATATATATATATATATATATATATATATATATATACATAATATATACAGAGTATATATATATATGCATTGAGTGGTTGCGTCTTACCATCCGTGCCATCTTCTAGCCCGGCTATCAATGCATCCACAGAGCTTTACACTTTAACTAATCCTTATTCCCACACACTGATTTTAAAACTAATAAAACAACTTTTGCCAGAAACTACTTCATTGAAAAAAAAAACCATCATTCTTTAAACAGCACGAGGCAAGAAAAAATAAGGTAAAGACCCATTATCGTATAAGGAATGCAGGTAGACTCGATAAGCTGCAATTTTATCTGAGGTTACAAATAGCAGGCAAAAAATACCCTTCCTTCAGTGGGTATTTGCTAAGCGTTGGAAACTGTATAGATCATTTCCTAAAATTCGACACCGGCATTAAAATCTCTTGGATCCTTCGGCCAAGCCGTGAGACCTTCCCTGTTCTCGCACATTCCGGTCTTCACATAAAAACACATACATAAAGACTGTCACATTTATAAGAGCTAACAACTATACAATAATACGTTTACAGGGATTGTTCAATTGTAGTGAAATTATGCATCGTTTATGAGCAAAGATGAAGTGTGTGGATTACTGTGGCAATGATCACTTGGAATGTGATTATTATGGATACTGTGCAAAACTGTACATCTCGTATCCTCATATGGTAATTTTTTGTTTATTTGCGACGGCGAACAGGAAGCGATCTCATTCTGCTACGAATATCTATTATCAATCTCGGTGAGGCAAAAATTTTACTTATAACCGTAGTTGAATTCCATGCTATTCCCTAAATCATCATATAAAGCTAGGTAATATGATCAATTTTATTATTATTTATTATTATTATTATTATTATTATTATTATTATTATTATTATTATTATTATTATTATTATTATTATTATTATTATTATTCTTTTTTTGCGGAAGGATGTGGAATGGATGAAGAAATACTCTTGAATTCAGGGAAAACTGCCAATTAAGAAATAAAGACATTTGGTGATAGAGAATTAAAATGTGCATCGTGAACTGGCGTTGTGAATTTATTGTTTGCTTGGCAGTACAGATCTGAACGTTTTCTATTAATTCATCAAACAGGACGTTCAGATGAAAAGATTTTGCTCCTTTTCAATTATTCTTCAATAGTCATTATGAAATTTCTTAGAGGTGAGCTGAGGAATGCTGATCAATACACTGGATATGTATCTTTTGCTCTTGCCTCTAAAATGTACTTGCGTTATTAAGCATTAAGCTAACAATTCTACCCGTTTTTTTATATGAACTCCTTCTCATACACGCACGCACGCACGCGCACACACACATACGAGTATATATTATATATATTTATACTATATATATATATATATATATATATATATATATATATATATATATATATATATATATTGTATATATCCGCAGATGTGTGTATATGTTTCTCTTAATCTAGGCTACGAATAACCTATTGCAGCGTTCGGCTTATACAACAAATTCCTAAAAATTATCATCATTAGGCCTCATCTTCAGGGTCTCTGAACCCCATCTCTCTTCTCTAATTTGACAGTAAATTCTTTTATCAAGATTTGGCAGTCTTTTACTACACACCCAGATTAAAAAAAAAAAAAAAATATGTCCAATGTACCAAGTCAGTTTATTTGGTAATAATTTAATTGGCTCTTCCTACATGGGTTGGCAAAGTATGCTGGAAGAGCAATTTCATGCCCTTATCTCGGTACTGCAACTGATTGATTACATCAATAGATTATTCTCAAGGACTTATCACTTAATCTTTTCTTATCATTGTTCACTGAGCATAAGAAAGTCATTCATTTTAATTGACATCCATTTTTAATTAAGGCAAAACATTAGGATTACCAAATGCATTAAAAGAAAAAAAAAACTCATCAAGTAAGATGTAGATGATGTTTGCATACTAAAAATGATGTCCCAAACCAAAAAGATCCCTTTCCGGGGATGTCATGGTTTACCATAAAAAGGAGAGAGGATGTCAAAGGACCAAAATAAGTCACTCACGCAGCTCTCCGACTAGAATTTTTAACAGATTACTTCCTCATCTGTCATGTGTTACAGTAAAACGTTATTTCAAGAGTCCCCCTTTCAAAACGAAATCTAGCCAAACTATTCACAAATCAACAGTTGACATCTGATACTCCACTGGAACTGGAGACATAAATAAAAGTATGCCACCACAGGCTATTTCTAAGTTTGGGATAAAAATGATCGGTCGCGGCCTCCATCGTCCCCGAGGTTTAATTATTGAAATCATCTGCTCATGTTTCCCCAACGCCATTGAAGTCTCTTAAGTCTAATTGGTGTCCACTTGACCCCTTGTGGCATTGAAACCTCCATCTCCATCACCACAAAGAGGGACCTCTCTTTATGGGTATGGTGGGGAGAGGGAGGGACCTTCTTAGGACACACAGGTTTTGGGACCCCCGAAAAGGCTTTGACCCTTGACACGCTGAGCTCGATCAGGGATGAAGTAGAGGCCGAAATGACAGGTTATTCGGAGACAGGCAAACGCCCAAGTGCTCACCCATTATATAGTACGTGGTCGCCGAGTCTCTCATTTGCACTGTGACTTGGTGGAATTTTTGTATATCTTTCCATCTCGAAATTGAAGGGCACTTCGTAAGCTAAGTATTCACAGGGGGAGGGGGGAGGGGGGAGGGGGAGGAGTAGTTGGATTATCATGCAGGATAAGGACAGAGAGAGAGAGAGAGAGAGAGAGAGAGAGAGAGAGAGAGAGAGAGAGAGAGAATAATTCTAAGTTCGGTGACCAACGAACATAATAAATAAGGATGGGTATGAACAATAAGGGGGGAGAGAGAGAGAGAGAGAGAGAGAGAGAGAGAGAGAGAGAGAGAGAGAGAGAGAGAGAGAGAATAATTCTATGTTCGGTGACCAATGAACACATTAAATATGAAAGGGTATGAACAATGATAATAATAATGAGAGAGAGAGAGAGAGAGAGAGAGAGAGAGAGAGAGAGAGAGAGAGATTAAATGATAATATAAGGAAATTTTTCTGAATCAAATGTATTCACTAAATTATAACGAAAAACAGTAAGCGAAATTAATAAATGAGAGAGAGAGAGAGAGAGAGAGAGAGAGAGAGAGAGAGAGAGAGAGAGAGAGAGAGAGAGAGAATTAAAAGCTTGAGGAAACATTTCGGTGACCAAAGCAGTTCTTCGACTGTGATGAAAAAAAATAAGCGTAAGGAATAAATAAGAGAGAGAGAGAGAGAGAGAGAGAGAGAGAGAGAGAGAGAGAGAGAGAGAGAGCCAGTCAGTCCACCTTGGTTGTCCATGAGGAAGGGCAATATATTTGAAGCTATTATCAAAAAAATGTTATCTTAGCTTTTGATGACCATAAATGACTGTCCCTTTGAGAAAGAGCCGAGAAAAGGTATAATTAACCCCCAGCGAGTGACCGTATCGAACAAGTTATAAAAAGGAGGATTCCTATTAATTAAGACCTTAGGACTATTAATATGAGCTTAATCTGTTAATCAGCTGCTTAAAACTATGTATGTCCAAATGCTACAAGTAATTAAATAAAGGAAAAGGTAAAGGAATAACAATGTCGACCACATACACACACAAACACTCGCACACACTTACACATACATACATAAGGGCACGTCGGAGAAACACATTGCTTATCGTACCTCGGGCAGGCGAGGCGAAGGGTGGCAATTGTCTTTGCTTTGGACGGTGATCAGACGATGTAGTTTGGCGTCGTTAATCTGGTCTTCATCCCGCTGGGCAGGGCCATTTTTCCACTGGTCTTCAGGTACAAAAATGCCATTTCTTCGTTACGTAGTCTACAGAATAATGTGGCAGGAATCAAATGAACGTCATGCATAACTTACTAGATCACATTCAGTCAAAACCGATCATCATGAACGTCGTTCAGCCAGATTTAAAGGCACACACGACAGGTGCCTTGATCGAAAAATCGAATTCCAGTGAACGTTATTTAGAGAGAAGGGACCTCACTGAGACACACAGCCTGGCGATCAAGTGGCGCAGTTCTGAGCTCAAACGTTTTGTATCCTCAGGCCAAATAGGCGGGGTGATGGCACGTCCGAATACCTTCACTCTCGACTTGGGTTTCGTCCTTGAAATTTTCCCACACAATAATTCTGACAATCAAAGGCACTGGGTCGTTACAGGCACAGCAAATTATCCTGTCCTAAGACCTTGATGATACGCCATCCCGTAAGGAGAGCATCGTAATGCATGTAATCTCAGAACCGGGAAGGTGGACACGAGACCATCAGAGCCGTTTCGGAAGGACCGTTTTCGCACACCGGGATAGACCGAACAATGTCTTAAAACGGGGAATCTTAGACATAACCATTATATTATGTTGTGTCTTCTGTCCTTATCAATTTCATGAGGACGATGGCAGTCTTTTATACCGGAGTTAATATAACCTAATTATACGTTTTGCTCGGGACAAGTCTTGAAGGGCTCGCTGATAGAGGTTTAAGACTCTAGGCTCTCCCCGGCCCCCTCCTCTCCCTATACCCCCTCTAAGTTTGATCTGTAATTATACTTTTAATTGGCGTTATTTGCATAGATTTCGCAAGGACACCACTGCAACGACAAAAGTTATCGGATTTTTGTACAAGTGCCCCAGCATGCCCAGTATATACACATACCCGAGATTGAAGCGCAAACCGGAAGAAATGTTCTGGTTCTTAGCTTCCCGACAACTTTTAATAACATATCTGTGACAAGATTTACTTATTTGATGAAAATGTCAGCTCCTTGAAGCAAAGGGTGAAAGGAGGATATAAATACATACGCATATATATCTATGTATGTATGTAAGTATGTATGTGTGTATATATATAAATTATATATAGGCCTATATATATATATATATATATATATATATATATATATATATATATAATTTAATACAATTTTGTTAAACAGTAATTTCAAATACGAGATCTTCCCATGAACAAGATTCTCTTCATTGAAAAACATTAAAATGAAAAAATGGAAATATTTGTCTATCCGTATCACAATTCAAATGTAAAGAATAACACTAAGAAAATTCCCTTACAGTAATAATATTAAATGAAGATTTTACATAAATCTTAACGCAAAAGCAAAAATTAAACCAGATAAATGTATTTTAAAAGTATAAACGTTTCGTTCAACTCTTATGAACATTTTTGTAATTAAGATACATACGAGGAAACTTGGTACAAAAGCTCCGATTGCTTGTTGCAAAAAATTAAGAGAGATAAAGCGACAAAGTAATTGCCTGAATCTAAATACCCTTTATAATTTCAGGTATGCTGATGAGTAACTTGGAATATGAATGGTAGTTTTTTCTAGTTGGCTGAGAAACGGACAGGCATGTGAAGGTCCACGTACATAAATATATACAGTGTATATATATATATATATATATATATATATATATATATATATATTTATATATGAATTGTATGACTTCCCGTGTTTCAGGATTGGTTTGCTCTTACACTGTCTCCTGGAGTTCTATACAGTCCCAATACACACACACACACACACACACACACACACACACACACACACACACACACACACACACACATATATATATATATATATATATATATATATATAATCATAAAGTCACTGAGCTGTTTTCTCTAACAAGAAGTGGTTCCCGAGGAACCACCAAGGCCACTGACATTATCATACTTTAGCTACTGAATTGTGGGTGAATTCCCTGTGCATGACACTTGCACTCAAGGCTCATCAGCAGCATGTCAAACACACTCGACCATTCATCTATTCACCGACATCTCACACACTCTTCCCAGTGCTTCTTTTCCATCCAACAGTCACATGGGCCTCCTCGCTTCCTTCATCATAACGGTTCTGAATTATACACTCTTTATTAGCTGCCTATCGTCGATGATTTTTTCAACAGGACCAAACCATCTTCCAACAAAGATCCAATGCATCTTCTATGCAGACCTTGATACCATTTCCTGTCTGTATGTCCATATTTCTCACCACCTGACTTCTTATGCACATACACTTGGCAAAAAATAAGTCTCATCAGCTCAGCGCTTTCTTTCGTATTCACATCTAAAACCCAATCAAAAGTGAGAAAGTGTGTTTGCCAATGGCCACCTCAAAAGAAGGATATGGACCTTTGCCTGGATCTGGACCTTTGCTTGGATCTGGACCCAAATACCATTCAGGGGACATTTCTTCCCACCAAGGGGTCCACAACCTTCATAAGCTGTTCATTTGCCCTCAGGTACAATATATCTCTACCCCATACCATTAGCACTTCCTGGGGGGACACTGTCCAAGTTATACTGCTTACTACGAAAGTGTTAGCAGTCTCTAATAACTAGACTTCCGTTGGCTCAAGGTGATGCTTGTCTGCCAATGAGACGACATTTCCTCCCTACTGGAGTTCACATCACTCCACCAAGCTCTCTTTTGTCCTGGGATATGGTGGATAAAAGCCTCAAGCCACTGGCACATACAGACATATATACACCCATATCCTTACACACACAGACACACACACACACACACACACACACATATATATATATATATATATATATATATATATATATATATATATATATATATATATATATATACAGCATATACATAAAGACCAATAAACTAATTCTGTGGCAGTAATCCTTAAGTACATGGTTCAAGGAAACGACGTTAGTGACGTCATTTATCGTGTGAGTTATGTGCGGAATGCACTAAATTAAAAGTTAAAAACGTCAAAAAAAGAAGATTGAGGTTCTTACAGAATCGCAGGACGCAGCATTAGACCTTTTGCTGAAGCAATCTCAAGGAGGAGGGTATCCTTAATTGAATACATGAATGCACATATATTTGTTCTTTGGAAGCTTGAATTTCAAGTCAATGGCCCCTGTGGGTTTGTTCCATATGCTAGGTTTCATCTTCTGAATAATAATAATAATAATAATAATAATAATAATAATAATAATAATAATAATAATAATAATAATAATAATAATAATTGTATATATATGTGTACAATATATAATATATAATAGATATTATATATAATATATATAAATATATATATGTATATGTATACTATATATATATATTATATATATATATATATATATATATATATATATATATATATATTTATATATATATATATATATATATATATATATATATATATATATATATATAAATGAAAAGTCTAATGGAAGGAACAACAACTTTATAACATGACTGAAAATTTGGATATGAAGAAAAATGAACTCGTTAGGATATCATGGACAATTTAACAATTCCTGGAAGTTAATCGTTTATACAGGCTCTTAATTAGTCTTGTTCATTTTCCTGGTCACTTTAGCAGGGCAACGGGTTATATTTTGGGGTCACCTCATTTTGTACTTTCGCAATTCACCTTCAGTTTATCTCTCATGAATTGCTGAAAACCCCACAATAAAAATGTTTTTATTCACGAAACGATTTAAATAAGTGCACCACGAGTTAAGGTAAAGAACGAAATTTTTAGCATTATTCTTATCTGTTGAACGACGAGCTACTGGAAAATAAAATCAAACTTTGGTCCCTTTCAAAAAAATGGTGAAAAAAGTTAAGTATATCTAAGTTTAACCAGACCACTGAGCTGATTTACAGCTCTCCTAGGGCTGGCCCGAAGGACTACATTCATTTTACGTGGCTAAGAACCAAGTGGTTACCTAGCAACGGGACCTACAGCTTATTGTGGAATCCGAACCACATTATAGCGAGAAATGAATTTCTATCACCAGAAACAAATTCCTCTTGTTCTTCACTGGCCGGTCGGAGATTCGAACTCGCGACCAACAGAGTGGTAGCTGAGAACGGATCCCGCTCACCCAGAGAGGAACTGAAAAAAGTGAAAAATTACAACATACTGATAAGGATCTTCCAAACCAGGAGGATCTTCCTCAGTATGAGGAATTCTCAAGTATTTATGTTCCCATTTCATTACCCGTAACCTTTATAAAAAAAAAAAAAATTAACAGAAAGCACAGCCTCCATGTGAAGACAGAATAATAAATAAATCAATATAATCTAACAGTCGGTATAATGGCAGAGCATCCACTTGATAACAGTGGTCAGTGAATATCTTTACATGGAATCGAACCAGAAAACGGCATTAAAAATTAAACACTGAGGAAATGCTTGCTAGTTTCACTGACTAATTATGGATCTAACGACCGAATATCAACAAGACTGTTGTCAAAAGGAATCGATCCGCAATATGTAGACTACACTAAATGCCTTGCACGAAAGAAAAAATATGTGAAACTACTTCTTTGAAGATGGAGACAAAACTTAGTTGAAAAAACCATATGAGGCTCCAAATGTGTGAAATGTTCCAGCGCTGACTTGTTCCAAAATTCGTCGGAAGGCAGATTTCCGTTCCTTCTGTAGGAAAGAGCCCATCTTGAATTTATTAATTAAGCTCTGGCCCGTAAGGTAACGATTTGTCTCAGAAAGAAATTTTAACTATGTTATAGGAATTTTCTAATATGTTACTTTCCAAATATGCCTAGGCTGCACTCCCCACCATGGTTTTCTGTGTGTATAATGAAGAAAATTGAATTAACGCATATATATATATATATATATATATATATATATATATATATATATATATATATATATATATATATATATATATATATATATATATATATATATATATATATGTCTGTCATGGTCAGGTAGTCACCTCATTAGCGAGAGGCCTGTTCCGGTCCCCAAGATTGGGCCTCAGTTAACCCAAGTAGTGCGTCACACGTCTGGCAACCTCAATTGAAAACGATTGCAGAGAACCGGAAGGTTAATACCTTCAGCAATCTTCCACTCTGAGAGGACTGTTACACTTACCTTCTTACTACTACATCAAGGATGTATCACCTGTCCAGAAAATTTCCATAACACCAACAGCTTCACATACCCACACAAAAAGCATATTAACACCAACAGCTTCACATACCCACACAAAAAGCATATTAACACCAACAGCTTCACATACCCACACAAAAAGCATATCAACACTGTATCAGTATCCCCTTCACGCATACTGAGCCAATTATTTTGATCTTTCGTGTAGTTTCTCGTATCTAAAGGCCCCATTGTTCTCTATACGACACATGTGAAATATAAAGTAGTTTATACCATTTTATGGTTTATATGGAAGTTAAAGTATGAGTGTGGCAGTGACATTCGTCTTTCTTTTGCTCTCAGGTCATCACTGTTTATAATTTCAAGCGAGTGCATCTTACTCTTCAAACAGATGTCCCAAGCCAGTTCCAAAGTGGTCCAAGTACGTGATGTCCCAGGCCAGTTCCAAAGTGGTCCAAGTACGTGATGTCCCAGGCCAGTTCCAAAGTGGTCCAAGTACGTGATGTCCCAAGCCAGTTCCAAAGTGGTCCAAGTACGTGATGTCCCAAGCCAGTTCCAAAGTGGTCCAAGTACGTGATGTCCCAAGCCAGTTCCAAAGTGGTCCAAGTACGTGATGTCCCAAGCCAGTTCCAAAGTGGTCCAAGTACGTGATGTCCCAAGCCAGTTCCAAAGTGGTCTAAGTACGTGATGTCCCAAGCCAGTTCCAAAGTGGTCCAAGTACGTGATGTCCCAAGCCAGTTCCAAAGTGGTCCAAGTACGTCACTTTTCATACTAAATTTGTGTCTAAGCATTACAGCTTGATGTTGTCTCCTTCCAATCCAAAATATCAATTAAATGATTTTTCTAAACTTACACATTACTATAGGCCCTGATAACTCTGCATAAAAATATACATGCTCTTATGGAGGCGAACAGTCTAATATTTCTAGCTGTTTTTTAAACTGATTTTTGAAATAGCAACTGTGGCAAATACTGAATTTTTCCAAAGAAATACTTCCATATGAAAATGTGATGGTTTTCATGGATGTTTAATCTACTAACACTCCCGTTTCCAGTCATTTTGTGTTATTTAAAAAGCTAACAAGAATTAAACTGGAAATACTATTTTCAAAAATAATTTCAATAGAAATTAAACAGTTTTCATTTTCACTTTAGCATGTGTTCTTGATCAATTTGCATAAACTATCTATATGGTATTTAAACAGTTACATTATTAGTAAAACGTGTATGTTGAATATATCTATGTAGCTCAGTAAATTAAATACATTAAACACTGCCATGGAAATCATTTCTGTCATAGATGAAAATATCCCTTCTTTTATTTATGATGTATAAATGATACACATACAGCACATACATACACACACACATATATAAATATATATATATATATATATATATATATATATATACATATATATATATATATATATATATATATATATATATATATATATATATATATATATATATATATATATATATATATATATATATATATATACAGGCTGTGGTAAAGGTCTGGTTCCGTATCATTTTTTTATGATGGAAAACAAAAGCCTTTACACATGAAATCAATAATGAAATGATAATCAGTTATTTACCCAGAAGTTACACTAGGTGTTCATATTACATATTACTTTTAAAATCTTTTGACATAAGGGCAGACCTTAGTGCATTTGTAATCATGGTAGGAATTTTCTTGCTGTTCAAAATTCTAATGATATGATATATTATCCTATAGGAACTTTAACGTTCTTTGCCAACATGAAAAAACTGACTTAAGATAAAGCTATTTCCGTAGGCAATCATCTCAAAGTCTGGTCTGGACAACTGGTCGGACATTTCACTAGGTCACGATGTCCAATCTGTTTCCTGTAAATGTTCTGTTTAACAATCTAAAAGAAGCCATTGTAAAATGGGAGAGAACCCTACCACGCTGAAATCAAATATCCCTCCGATTTCCAAATCGCATGTCATCTAATCAAGGCATGAGAAGATTCCAGTTCCATGGAAAGAGTGTGGACAAAATGTCATATCTTCTGCAACAGCGGCCGGCGCAATAATTCTTGAGTACTGTTTGATGGGTCCTTCCTAAATCCAGAGTACATTTCGAGGAGCCATTTAGTGAACATTATATCTATTAGGTTGCAACTAAGTTGACTTTGTCAGATAAACATTATAAAGAATAATATCATTAGGTGAACGCAAAGATTCAGCTGCTTTCTGCAATACTAATTCACTGACTGAAGTTGGTTCAGATTCATAGACTCACGCGGATGTTTCGAGAAAGTGTAACTTTTTCTTCCACAATCTTGCCCATCTCAGACGTTTCCTGCTTTGGTAAATCAAGAGAAAGTCTTGCAAACGATTCTCCAGTAAACTGGTAGCCTGTTGTGGTACTTGGTATTATAAATGCTAGCAGCTGAACGCTATGAGCGACTGCTTTGCATGCAAAAGGTGAAACCCGATTCTTTCTAAAAAATCTACAAAACTAAAACTACTGGTACTGATACACATCTTTCCTGCTTTGATTCAAAACGATAAACGGAAAAAAAAACTTCTATCTTACAAATGTTTACAGGGAAAGAAGGTTGCTGGAACGAAAAAGAGTGACCTCTGACTCCTAAGAAAACGTTAGACAAAGCTTTTAAAAGTGGAAACGTTCTCGCAATTTGGGAAATATCTTGGTTAGTGACGGTTGTGCGATGTGCACAAGATGCTGGTAAGGATCAGTTGAAATACATATCTTGCAGGATTCCATTTCCTAAAAGGGACTTGCTTTCGTTCTCCCCCTATCACATAAGTACTATTTCGGACCCCTGTTCCCTTGAACTCAAGGAGACAGTATCTAATCCTATCACTGGGGCTGTGTCATACCCGTCAAGCAACCCTTTCCTGCACTGAATCATTTGAAATCAATGCTCACAGCAAAGTTGTAGTTTCACTTTTCCATTTTAATGAATTTCGGCTACTACGGACACTCGGGTTACCAATATAAAAAAAAAAAATAGGTGGGGGTGCAGATTTCCGCTTGACTTTATTTCCGGAAAGCTTGCTGTTCACGTTCGCAGAAATAAAGTCATATGAAATCTTTCAGCTCTCTCGGTTTTCACTTGTTGATTTGCTTAACTACTGTTGACTGGTATTTTCATAATTACTTTACTCTTTTACTGTCAAGTTTAATTTATATACATGATTTCTGTAAAAGCATATCTACAAGTTAATGGTATATATGGATTATCCCTTTATGTTTTCTAAAATTCATGAATAATAACAAAAAATATCGTTCACCTACGAGCAACAACCCAATGAAGTGAAAGGCTTATCTTGTGGAAAAGAAAAAAGTAGCTCACTATTTTGCTGAAATTAAAGTCACAAGTTACTGTCTCAAAGATGCCATAACTGTAAGGATGCAAATGACAGTAAAACACAATTGTCAACCGTATGTGTGTGACTCTCCTTATCCGGACTGAATCACCACCTCGGGTATCACTCAGGATACACACACAAATTTTCATGGGAATGTTTATAACATATATCAGTTTCAACATACATATATAAATATATATATATATATATATATATATATATATATATATACATATACATATATATATAATATATATATATATATGTATATGTATATAATATATATCTATATATATATATTTATATATATATATATATATATATATATATATATATAATATATATATATATATATATATATATATATATATATATATATATATATATATATATATATATATATATATATATATATATATATATATAATCAGCACGCTGATTAAGATTTGGAAATCAAATTGACTGCTGCGTTGGTTATGCAGACTCGAATCATGGTAAAACAATAAAACGATATCTACGAGACTTTGTCGATCTGAGAGTAAAGCTCTAAGGAGAATATTAGGAGTCAGATCGCAGATACAGTTAGAAATGATACAATATCGAGAATTTGTGGAAGTTCATTATGTATATGAGATAATGAAGAAAGCGGGATATCCATTGCAGAAAAAAGTTAAGTATATTTTAGTTTAACCAGACCACTCAACTGATTAACAGCTCTCCTAGGGCTGGCCCGAAGGATTACATTTATTTTACGTGGCTAAGAACCAAGTGGTTACCTAGCAACGGGACCTACAGCTTATTGTGGAATCCGAACCACATTACGACGAGGAATGAATTTCTATCACCAGAAATAAATTCCTGTAATTCTTCATTGGCCGGTCGGAGAGCCGAACGCTGGGCCAACAGCGCGCTACCGAGAGCTCTACCCACCCCTCCAATGAAGAACTTATCCATTGCAGAACCACTGGGAGAATAATGTGACATTGTCAGCTGGGCTTCTGTGGTCACCGGAAATGCTGGAAGACCCAGACCTGCCTGAACTAAGATTGTTTATGAAAATTTGCCTATAAATTGAAAAACTGGGGCACTTTCCGCCATTCAGTGGAGAGCGAGGGATGGAGTGGTTGGACAGCAAGATGGAAGAAAGTAAGCGGAAACGGAGGTACAACAAAAGGCTAAACAGTGGGTGCAGCTAAGGGCCGAAGAGATGTTGTAAACAGCCTTTAGTAACACCTACAATGCACCAGGTGAGGTGCAATGGCGGACCCCCTTACGGGGCCTGTTTAAATTTTGAGAGGGGAGGGAGGATATGAGTGGAGATTTGTTGAAGATAAGGCACAGGAAGGACATGAAAGGCGGAATTTCCTAGGGGCCATTAATGACACATCGCTTTGGTGGTGGTGGTGGTAGTGATGATGATGATGATGATGATGATGATGATATATATGCGTGTGTGTGTGTGTGTGTTGTTATATACATATATGTACATAATAAATTTTTGTCACATACACCATGACATTTTTAACTGTCAAATATTAAGCCATTATTACTCTCCTTGGGTGCAAATTACTCCCACGGTACAGTGAACTGGATAATAAATTATGTATGTGGCTTAATATTTGTGCATATATATATATATATATATATATATATATATATATATATATATATATATATATATATATATATATATATATGGTGACTCTAACGTTCAATATGAACACATAGTACACGTGACATCAGGAAGGCTGTCAAGACTCCTCTTTATTCATAATTTCGTTTGAGATGCACGAGGATGGAATTCGTTGACTTTCTCTTTTTACAAATATAAGATAAGAAAAGATTTCACTGAAGTAAATTGCATAAATTTCCATCTACAACACTTTAAACGTCAGTTCGCAACTGAAAACTGAATGCCTGCCAAAATATCCCCTTACAAGTATCTTCAAAATATCTCTGGAAGATCCATATATATATATATATATATATATATATATATATATATATATATATATATATATATATATATATATATATGTATGTATATATATACATATGTATATATATATATATATATATATATATATATATATATATATATATATAAAGTTAAGTGAAAACGTACATTGCAGAAAGATAGAGAAATAAAATGAAATCTTTCTCTACAAAACCTTTTACTTGGAGCCATCAAGTATCGGGTGTACGTTAGAGCCAGAGCGATCGTGTAACAAGGTTATCATTACAAAGAACCAAATGATCTATCACTTCTTCACATGATCTCCTGCACGGCTGGAATCTCTTGATATTTGGGAGACGGGAGGAGGAGGAGGAGGAGGAGGAGGAGGAGGAGGAGGAGGAGGAGGAGGAGGAGGGGGAGGAGGAGGAGGAGTGGAATAATGGGAAGGGAGCAGGAGCAAAAGTAAGAGGGTGCAGAAAGAGGGTGAGGGTGAGGGAGAGGAGGGGAGGGGAGGGGAGGAGAGGGGAGGGGAAGAGGAAGTTTGACGATGGATGTGGTGACTTGGCAGGAGCGTTTTCAGGCTTTTAAAAATCACCAGTTCTTATTTTCTTCGACGAGCAAAGAAAAAAAAAAAAAAACGAAAACTCACTACATTGTAGTCACCTAAATTGCATACTGACCTACTCGCTTGTGTTTACAAAGGAAATTCTTTACCACCCGATCTATTTCTCACCTCTCACATAATTTGTTTGTTTGTCCGAACAATGGAATTTATTCATAAAACTGGTGTGACAACTGTTGAGGTCATCAACACCAAATGTACCTCATCAATATTTTTGTACAGGAGAACAGTAGATAAAATCTTCGCTCCTAACGAAATATAATTGTCTGCCATTACAATCATTATTTAAAATATATTTTGCTGCGGAAAAAGCATACAATACTCCCTGAAAATCTTGCAACCAAACAGAATTATACAATCACCCTTTTAATTGCAAAACTGGGCGACTTCAAAAGTCTGAAGTAAGATAACCTTCAGGATCTGACAGGAAATGTAGCCGCGGTTTTCACACATCTTTTCGAATTCTCTCCATAAATTCAAAGAAATTAGCACTCTAAGACGACAACACTGAATTTCACGAGAATACTTCGCGATTTATTAAAGCATCAACCACCAAGAAAAAAAAAAGAAACAAAAACAACATATCAAATAAAAACTCCATCATATCCAGAAATTTACATTATTATTCTCCGAAGAAAGAAACGATTTTAAAAATTAACACTAAATTATAAAATAACAGTCATTCATTACAGAGGCATTTTCAGTTTCAGCCTAATTAAAAATAACAATGATTTTTAAAGCAAAAACCTCCCAAGCCTTATCCAAACATGAAACCAAGTGGATCCTATTTCACTCTCCTAAAATTCGAAATCTCTCACTCTTCTCTACACATCCCCCAAAATAACAACAATACTCCTCAACCCTACCCAACCCCCTTCCCCCAACCCCAATATTAGCCCAACCACAAAAAAAAAAAAAGACAATTCTGATGAAATAAACTAAGACAGAATTTCTATCCTACCACTCAAGATTTCAAAGATACATCCTCACAAATATTCTCCAAAAACGGAGCCATAAGAATCCTACATCAGTTTAATAAATAATAAAGAAATTATTAAAAATAAAATTAAAAAACTGTGCCCCTATTCACAATGAACTTGCAAATTTCTGTCATGATAACTTAAGCCTTTCATCTACTAAGCCTAAGCAAGGCAAGGTTGTGATGAGCAACATTGCATTTTATTAACTGTCTGAGAGGTTTCATAATGATACCCATTCTGCTGTTATGTTTATGCAAAATACTTGTAGGCCTACTATGATGTGGTGCGTTCATAAAATGTAAATAATAAAACGTAGGATTCAAATCATATATTGAAAATTGCTGACAAGATCCATCAGCATGTTATAAGTGACTCTGGAGTTCGATTTTGGATGACACACCCATGTGCCTTAAGTGATCCGAAGGGATGAAGAATGAATTTTCATATTCTACTATTCAAGACTACACCAAAGGGAGGTTAAATCTGGTTAAATCACAGAATATCCCCAAAGTCTACGTACATATGACTGACACCCTTCTTACAATACTGTAGTCTAAATTCAGTTGTAACCCTAACCCTGATAATCAATGTTTTAAGTCCTTATGATTATCAAGCTCGCTTTCATGATCTTTCAGATTTACCAATTTAAAAACATTAATAAAAAAAACCTGCATTCCATTATCTCTAGCTTCTGTTCATGAGATCAAAATCCCTTACCCACAACAGAGCATCCTGTATTTTCTACAATTAACCCATTACTTGAATCAAACCTAAGTGCCTCAAATTGCAAAAGCCACCCACCACCAAGTATTATCTAAATTCCTAAAACATATCGCCTATATACAGTACCTAAATTGCCAACTTAAATACAATCTCTCAAAGTCTAATGTCTGTATCAAAATAAAGAAGAGCTTTGACTATTTCTACAGATGACCCTAAGTGTGAATTTTTTTTAATAAAACAACAAGAAACTCATCCTATTAATTAAAATCCAGACCCACTGGTGTCTCTAACTGTACCTCGGTTCCAGTGCTAATAATATATAGCCACTTTTATCAAACCATCCTCGTCACTAAAGAACCACACTCTTGATACGGGTTAAAAGCAACGTTGTTTCAATCCTAGTCCAGTATTATAAAGTATCCCTTACTAGCCTATACTCTCGGACTTTCTGAAATGAGGCGTTCAGCATTAGAAGGGGCCTCACGCCACAAGAAAAATTTTTTTTTTTAGTTATAAGCCATCAAAGTTTTGGAAATTCAACCTGCTCTAATTTCTATATTTTTCAAGATACAAAGTCGAATTTTGTATGAGATGAAGTATTTGCGACCAGGAATGGAATAGTATGGATAAAAAAAATGTAGTCAAACCCCATCCCCTTTTTTGGGAAAAAGGGAGATTATTTTAAAGCTGATCAGGCGAAAAGCGCCATTTTCAAAAGCTGGGGCGAGGGGCCCTTCTAATGCTCAAACACTTGTTTAGTTATAACCCTTTACAAGGATCCAAAATTCTGTTAAGCTCCCAACACAGCATTTAGAGGTATAAAATGTCTTCCCTGTCCTCAAAATTCTTATACGCTTTCAATAATAGCTTCTCTGTCTGGTGACTAATACTTGGGAATACTTAACACCAATTAGCGCCACGGGATCCTGATTTGAATTTTTTTTAACTTCATTAACCTGAAAATAATTACTACAGAAGAGAATGCTTAGCACTTATAGTCATTTGAGTCCCAAAGTCTCAAAACACCAAATTCAATACTTAATAGCCAAGTGTTCACGATTATATAAAATTAATATTGCCTTACCAAAGGACACCAAACTCCTCTTTCTCAAAGCAACAAAATCCCACTTTCTGATAACAGGCACCTCAGAACCTTACCCCTATCTCAAACACCTAATACTCAAAATTCTATAGTTCAGAGCCAAAAAATTTCCTGTCTGAATAATTAAAACCGTAGCCACACCGTAAATGCCTTTTAATGTCACTACAAATGATCAGATCTTGAAATAGTTTGTGTTCAAAACCACAAAATCACTATTATAATGATAGAGCTATATAAAACCAATCCAAACCCTGAAGATCCAAAAGTCCTTACCTGAATTCTCAACAGTCAAACTGTTTGGATTCGAAAACCATGGTTCAAATGATAAAACATCCAAAAAACATGTAATAAAAACTGTCGTTGCTCAGAACATCAAAACCCAGACATCACCGGGAGCGTTACAATTCTCCATAGCATAGTTCCTCGTTGGAGGAGCCGGTGGAGTTCTCGGCTAGCACTCTGCTACGCCCGAGTTCGAGTCTCCGGCCGACCAATGAAGAATTAGAGGAATTAATTTCTGGTGACAGAAATTCATTTCTCGCTATAATGTGGTTCGGATTCCACAATAAGCTGTAGGTCCCGTTGCTAAGTAACCAATTGGTTCTTAGCCACGTAAAATAAATCTAATCTTTCGGGTCACTCCTAGGAGAGCTGTTAATCAGCTCCTCAGTGGTCTGGTTAAACTAAGGTATGCTTAACTGATTCTCCACACCATGCAAACTGAGAGTTCTTGTTTAAACATCCAGAAGCTACTTAAATCTCTGTCTAACGATTCCTACGAAGGCCAAAACGTTCAGTATCATTATACTGAGTATTCAAAATCTTTCAAATCAAGAATATTCTAATGCCAGAACTCTAAAAATTATTTCTTTACTGTCACAACCTCAATGTCACAGTCAAGCATGACCCTTGAAAAACCTTCATTTCTAAGCAAAAAATAACAAAATAAGTCAAAGGTAAAGGTCAACCCTTAAAACCATCATCCCAAGTCCTCCAACTTCTTGATTCTCAACAATAATGTTGAACTCTGAAAAACACAAACAAAACTATTACCTCTGCTAAAATAAGTTCCTGCATCATTACCAAATTATCACTTACGGTAAAGAATGGTCAAAATTTCACAGCTTCTACATAATCATCCAGACTTCAGAATGACTTTCACATTGCCTTAAACTTTCAGAACAGTTTTTATCACAATGTCTAAGCTTCTCTCAATATCTTTGCCTGCAAAATTCAAAATAGATGTAGCCATAAATATTAAAAGAATTATAGTGCTGTCAGTACCCTAAAAGTATCTATCTACGTACCATATTTACTTTTAGTACCGAAAGTAATGCCCCAATCCACAAATATCCTTTCTCATCCTCAAGCTTAAACCTCTTTGTACCAAAATCCTCCAAGTGACAGCTCAGAAGCACGAGACCTGACAGAAAATTCAATATCCGAAGACTTAACATTGTAGAGAAAATTACAGAATACTAAGTCCTAAAACATCTTTAATTTAATACTAAGGGTATCGCAATTACGGTTCTTTAGCTGGTCACTAAATCCTTACATCAAACCCAGAAAAATTAAAAATTTAACCTTTTACCCATAGCTAAACGTCCAAACTAAAGTACCTTAAAACTCTTAAATCTACTTTCCGAGGCCTAAATTTTTAAATTTCTAGCCCAAGAACTCAAAAATCCTCTTTAAATATGTAACACATCCAAATTCTCATCAAAAAGCAATCTTGTCAATGCATTAAACACCAAAGGCTTTACTAGCTATTCAAAAGTATTTTGTATTAATAATCCCTGAAAAGTATTACAAATTTTTAGACCAGCGTTACAATGCCAACATCCACAAAATAACTTTAGTTAAGTTCTTATTAACCCCTTCCAGTACTTGTAATTATTATTATTATTATTATTATTATTATTATTATTATTATTATTATTATTATTATTATTATTATTATTATTAACAATAATAATAAAAGCGTTCAAACTTTCAAAAGGAGAGTTAAAAGACAATTCACTCCCAAAACAAGCTGTCTTAGAAGAGAATGCAATACGCATAAAAAAAAAAAACTTTAAAGAGAGCGAGATCAGATTTCCAAAAAGCAATGAGGCTATGCATAATGAAAACCAACAAGCCGATAAACATAACAGCATACATCGAAGGCACTAAAGTCCTAAAGGCTAAGGAATTGGCGCACGGCAGTGAAGAGGCTCGCAAAACTGCAGAAGTTGCATTATCTGCATACTACTCCTATTCTTCAAGTAAACAACCATGTCTCCAATAGAGAATATTAACAAACAAATGGCCCAGGACACCTACCCTGTGGAACAACAGACAAGGTACGTTAAGGCTTATGTAAAATGACACCAACAACATCTCTGCCTCCGACTGTGAAAAAAAAAAAGAATAAAAATAAACTGTCAGTTCTGAAGACACTATCCTAGTGCTATCATTATGCCTTATTTCATTCTACATCCTAAATAAAGTATCAAAACACTATACATCACTATCTTCTATCTTTTAAATTTAGAAAATTACTATCCTAGTTTCAAACAATTTTAAAATCAAAACTGAAGTGCCTCAATCTCTTAAATCTTTGTGCTGTTTTATCCGCGTTTTAAAATTGCTAACTATTCAACGCTGCAGAGTTTCAAGTCATCAATATCCACCAAACTTCAACGACACATCATAAAGATGAAAATCTAAGCGCCCCTCATCCTTACCGAAAGTCAGCTTTCAAGAACTTCGAAATAACAATGGGAAGTTCTAAGAACATCAAAATCGATAAATTTCCCTCATGCCATCAACTCCCCAGAACCGCTTTTCTGACACCTAAAAAATAGTTACTGTCCTGTTCTCCCTAAACCACAACTCTCAGTATGTCCATGAAATTAAATCTTCCAATCCCTAAAACGTAAAATCACCAAACTATACTCAAGTACTCAAAGGTATAATGTGGTTCGGATTCCACAGTAAACTGTAGGTCCCGTTGCTAGGTAACCAATTAGCTCTTAGCCTAATCCTTCGGGCCAGCCCTAGGAGAGCTGTTAATCAGCTCAGCGGTCTGGTCAAACTAAGGTATACTTATAACCTACAGCAGAAATACGAAGAAGAAAGACCAAAGAAAGTATACTGGTCCATAAACTATCCTTCACAAAAAGCGTTGAAGGAAGGAAAGAAGTCAATTCCATGTAATACTGATCGATACTTACTGCATAATTAGTAATAATAGCATACTGGAATGGAGCTGATCCCATAGACCGTCTGAAGATATTCAAATTACACACTTAGCTTGACATAATTTTTACAAAAAAAAAACGCAACAATTGCTGCGTGCTGTTTCTTTTCTTTATCATTTCCAGTACAGCAGAAAAACAACCACGTGGTCCACGGAAAACTTGTGACTAAATAACCAGTCCTCTATTCAAACAAAATGTTAAAGATTTTTAACACACTAATGAGCTACGGAATGCGACTTCTTTTTTTTTTATTCCTTTCAGAGCTTAAGAACAATGCCAACGACTCTGGTAATTTACTGAAACTAAAAAGTTTGTACTGTAAAATACAAAGGCGTGCAGATAAAGTAGGCAACACTAATTATACTTATACTTCCCTTCACGCCATGAAAACAAGCAAACCTACAACCACAGGCAAAAAAACAAGCAAAAAAATTTCAATAAACGCGCGCACTCATACACCATATATATATATATATATATATATATATATATATATATATATATATATATATATATATATATATATATATATATATATATATATATATATATATATATATATATATATATATATATATATATATATATATATATATATATATATATATATATATGCATCCTCTTTCTCTCCAACTAAAAGTTTAAACTTATGGTTCAAACAAACGAGCGCGCACTCAATAAAACGCATGTACACGCGCGCACATACATAAACATTATATATATATATATATATATATATATATATATATATATATATATATATATATATATATATATATATATATATATATATATATATATATATATATATATATATATATATATGCGTATGTGTGCGCGCGAGCGTGCATGTGATTTATTGTAGTGCGGGCATTTAGTTAGAGCCTAATTTTAAAACGTTAAACTTTAATGGCAATTAAGAGAAGTGAGTTTGCTAAAAAGAATGTAAAAAAAAAAACATATAAAGAAAAGTGATGAAAAATGAGCCGGGATGAAATGAATGTGGCAGAAGTATGTTAAATTTATCTACACCGTTATACAGTCTAAAGAGATTTATTTTGGGTATGAGGACGTAGAGTGAAGGAATAAAGGCAGCACGTGACGTATTAATGATCTAAAAGGTTTAAACAAAGAGAAAGTGATCGCCACAGGCAAAATTGCACTTCGGGAGGGACAGTCAAGAGGCAGGTGAGAAAAAGATGGGAATGAAAACTGGGCAGAGAATTAACAAAACCTTTAAGAAAAGAAGTGAATACAGATAGAGAAGTTAATGAGCAAATGGATCTAAGGATCAACAATGCAAATGGAGAAATTTTGCCTAAGGTGAATGTAGTCCTCGGCTGATGGAATGAGTATTCTGAAGACTTGAAGTTGTGAAGGATAGCAGAGCTGAAGGACACAAGAGTGGATGGGGTCAGTGTAAGTTTGAGAAACCCTGTTGGCAATGTTTTGAGTGTAATTAAGAAACAGTAAAGTGAAAAAGCACCGGGGTGTTGCTGTATGGATGCTGAAGTTTGAATAACTGATCAACATTTACAAGATAAGCACGGATGAGGGTAAAAGTTGTGAAGGAACTGGTGAGAAGCATAATTGTTCCTTGAATAAGGATAAAAGTGATAAAACAGGGATGGATAAATACCGTATAAATCTTCAAGAGCTTCCAAATCAGCCATTTTTATATGACTCTACAAAGACAGTACTATTTATTTCTAATTACAATGTTCTGATACACCTTAAATCTTCAATTTTCAAATTCTCAAAAGTTCTTGTGAGACTACAAGGAGCGCGAGACAAATTGTGGGGCAGAATTGGCCTTGGAGGCGTTAAAATGGATCAACTTACATATCCCAACAATAATACACTATCCAGATCTGCGTTATCAGAATTACATCAGCTAAGGAGACTGACAGCAAGCACCACCGCAAGGAGGGTGGGATGGAAAACAGAATGATTGATGTATAGTGAAAGCACTATAAATAAATTTATATATATATATATATATATATATATATATATATATATATATATATATATATATATATATACACGAGTATATATATATATATATATATATATACGTACATATATATATATATATATATATATATATATATATATATATATATATATATATATATATATATATATATATATATATACATATATATATATATATGTGTGTGTGTGTGTGTGTGTGTCAACGTGCATGAATGACATTATTATGCGATGGGGCAAACACAACCAAATCCAGCTATGAGAAAAATTTAAGTCTGACCAATGTTGACGATGTCATTGAACACTCGCTTTGAAAATGGAGATTAGATCTTGAGAAATGGCTGACCAGTGAAGAATATGTGCAGTAGAACACCACAAGGTTTGCTGAAAAAAAAAAGACAATAAGTGAACCCAACACAAGCTCAATGAAGCCCCCTAGCAATTATTTGAAAATACGACAAAACTCATCTTATGAGCTAGTGCAGTACAGTATCTCACAAATATTTTGAGAAGCTTGGACAATGAAAATTTTATTCTTACTGCCCCATTCTCTTTGTGTGGTTGGTTGGTTTAAATGAAGCTGACCTTATGCCAGCATGAGACCTAGCCCAAACGTGACCCAGGCAGGCTACTGCAGCAAATAACGTGATGTTTCCTAGCATCAGGTTTAATATTACTCAGTTTGCAAGGAGTTTTATCTTGGCTACAAATGTAAAATAGTTTACCTAGTGCAGTTGGGGGAATCCTCTGATCCCCAAATATTTAAGCGAGGAGCAAATTCATCCCTGATCTCTGCTGATGTCTCCTGAATTTCAGGTTTATTGGTTCTATTTTGTATTCTTCATATTTATTTATTTATCACCTTTTCCCATAACTTCTCTTTCTCTCTCTCTCTCTCTCTCTCTCTCTCTCTCTCTCTCTCTCTCTCTCTCTCTCTCTCTCTCTCTCTCTCTCTCTCTCTCTCTCTCTCTCTGCAGGTTGATTTCCCTTTGAAACTCTCTTGGGTTTACAGTCTGCTGACTCTGTCCACAAGGGTTTTCAGCAGAAGGTTTACAGAAAGAAGTGTGGAAGGTGTTACAGGTATGAAGATGCCTCGTGTAGGCTCGTCCCACCCAACAAAGACATTTTTCTTGGTATCTGCTCTAATTCAAGGTTTTCAGCAAAAATAAAATCAGGATTTCATATACATTTATTTTTTCTATAACGTCAATGAATAAGATTTGAATTAGTTCCCATTTTATCTTTTCTACTCCACCACATGAAAATTGTCAAACATCACAGAAACATAATGTAATGCATTATATATATATATATATATATATATATATATATATATATATATATATATATATATATATATATATATATATATATATATATATCTGTATCTGACACAAAGGCACAGAAAAGGCGTGTAAATGCCAATGATGATATCTATAAGAAATAGCACACACAGTGAAGACTGGCGAAGGTGGATGCAGGGATTCAAAGAGGGTGGAGCCAGCTAGGCGGGGAAGGGGGTAATCAGGAGACCTGTCCCCATACCGAAGAAGAAGACTAGGAGGAGGAGGAGGAGGAGGAGGAGGAGGTAATAGTACGAGTACCTTGCACGCTACACCAATTACACCTGATGCCTGAACGTTAGTTCGTGGACTTGCCGGCCAGGCAAATCAATAATTGCTCCCTCGCTGTCTCAGGGATTCTCGGTGCACTTGGTCTAATTTTCTCCCCCAGACGACAACAAACAAAAACACGAACACGAAACGAGTGAGTCTCTCTCCACATGGCCTTCGTCAGACAGGCATGACTTCGCGATGAGTCCAGCCTTCGGACTTCGACTCGCAAAATAAGAAAATGGTGGTCGGGAGGGGTGCATTGCGATACATGTGGTTATGGTCATTAGTCAACGCAAAGGTTGTCATTTTGGCAGAGGCAAAACCTGCGTCGTCCCCCGCCACCACGGGTTCCACTACCCCTCCCCCCTTCGTCCAGTGCTTGACACAAAATGGCGGGTTTGTTTTTCTCTCATTTGGTTCAGGTGTATATCTGCTTTGTTTTGCAAGGAACTTGTTGACTACATATCCTTTAAAAATCACAAAACATATCATACACAAGGCGTCTGGATTTTAGACGTCAAAACAAAAGCACTCAAACAAAACTGGATGTTAAATAAGTCAGGTAAGGTAATATACGAAAGATTTGCCATTTTGCAACACAAGAAAGCAAATTTGAATATATTAAGTGATAATTGCCTATAAAAGCTTAAATATGAAAATAAAAAATAATAAGTTAATGGTATTTACGGTAATACTGATTTTAATAGCAAAAGGTAAGAAACTAAAGGATACAAATATAAAGATTCAATTAAAAAGTACAATAAAATTATATAAATGCAAACATATAAACACATAAACACATGCATGCGCGCGCTCACACTCACACACATATGCTATATATATATGTATATATATAATATAAAATATATATACATACATACATATATGTATGTATGTATGTATGTATGTATGTATGTATGTATGTATGTATGTATATATATATATATATATATATATATATATATATATATATATATATATATATATATAACCATGAGTTCCTAAAGTATGAGGTAAAGGAAAAAGAATCTTTCATCCGGAGGTGGCTGTTATGAGAGTCAGCACGTGTCACAAACCCTCCGTGAAATTCGGGTACACGCCTTTAAGTCTGAGTACAGGACCTGTGTGTTTCATTTACTCCGCTAATCAAGGAATAAAAATATAGCTAGGGACTAAGGAAAACTTTCTAAAATTTTAAATAATGTATCGTTCTTTTGAGAATTATAGTTCTACAACTAAATTTAAAATGCTTTAGGTTCTGCAATTAAGTTTTAAGTGTTTTAATAAAAATTATTTTAAAAATTTGCATATCATGTAAACCTGTTTGGTAAATTAAACCTTTAAAATCATGATAATAGATATTACGGAAATTATTCACTGTACAACGAGTTAGATAAACTTGGAATAATAACAAAACATCAATTCCTTTCTTTGTAATCACCGTCCGGATTAGAAATCGAATCCACTTTCCTTGGGAAAAATAAAAGCAAATAATTCTACTTATGGTCCCAAACTCTATCAAACAAATTAGCACTAGGCACCAATGGAGGGTTTCTGTGGCTAAAAATAAGCAATAATTAATGTCTCATTTGTCCGCATTCGTATCTTGTGTTCTTCATACTTTAGAGAAAACAGACGATAGGAAAAAGATGGGAAAAGGATGATCAAGCTCCGATAAACATTTTAAGATACCTGTAAGGGCAAACCACCAGTTTGTGCATAACTGAAGTGAAGTTCCAGGCAGTGACTTCTTTCTCATAAAAAAGTAAATATTCAGTCATACATGAAATTATTCAAACTTAGGCTGAAATAACTGTGGCTCAGATGACTGTCGGTTTGTCCGTGTTCAGTATAGGGATACATGTGAGCTGACAGGTATATGGATTTTATTTATTATATTCACCCTGCGGTTAAGGTGGAAGAATCCTATCACAACAGCCCTTCATGTCGTGAAAGATGACTAAAAGTACAATTGCTCCTGCTTTGCAGATAGCTTTTATTCTTTTCGTCGAAAGCTAGGATGCATTCAGGAAGACTGATGGAAAGAATACAAGATGCATCAAGGCAACTGACCCCTAAGCCTAAGTACAGGTAATTTAAAAGGGTATCATAAATATCTAAATTCGCACATACATACACAAACACACACAAACACGCGCATATATAATATATATATATATATATATATATATATATATATATCTATATATATACATTTATATATATATATATATATATATATATATATATATATATATATATATATATATATAATATATAACGAATATTAAGAAATAAAATCATATATGCTTTAGATAACGTACAGCGACAGAAGAGAAAATTACACAGTGTTTAAGTTTATTTATGCAAAATGCAAGGAACGTGAAGAAGCAACAGTATTAAAGAAAATTCCAAACGACATTAAGCTTCTGTTTCGCCGACAGAAAACTGAGCATAAGAGGTCAAAGCGGGGAGAGAGTAATCTCCCGATTCCGTCTGACACGTTCAGACCCGGAAGAACATACGATAACATGAGGTAATCGCGACCAAAATACACAAATATATAACAAAGTCCAGGTGAAAATTAGAGTCTGAAATTCACTCTCATTTTATCACATTTTCCAGCGAAGACACAAAAGAATTAAACGACAGTAAATTGAAGGTTAACAGGACTTGGTGAAAAGTATTGTCTATGATTATTTTTAAAATGCTTCTATTTCCTTTATAACAAAGACTTTCAAGGAAAAGATTTTTACCAATACTGAAGAAAGTATTTCATGAGAAAGATATCTGTCTCTTCAGAAGGAACATAACACAATCTTTATGTCCTTGTTTATAATAAAATTAAGCGCCCCAATAAAGTATCTTTTTTTTTAGTATTATCTATACCTACGATTTTTGTCGGTAATTTTCTAAGCTAAAAATTTCTCTTTGTTGTCTATCTTCATATCTATAATTTGTCATCTTTTTTAAAAAAAATCTAAAATTAATTACTTCACGCGTTTGTCACACTACGAAAAAAGAAAAAAAAAAATAATCCTCTACCTCTAATACATTGCCAGAATTTCCCTAAAACGATCGCTGTCCTTGAGAGAGAGGTAAAGACGAACAGACTGATAACCTATAAAGACAGTTTTCATTGTTCCCATATTTCAAAGTCTATTATACTAAATGAACGCCGATTATCCCAATTACACCTTTGGAGAAGTAATGGATTGCACATCAGAAACGAGACTTGGCTTGTATTACATCAAGATCTATTGGTCTTGGATGAGTCCCAGTCAAAAAAAAAAAATAAATAAAAAAATAAAATCGGTTAAATAAAAGGTATAGGTCCCACGAAAGATGGAAATATACGATCGTTATGATAACCTATGTAATAACGAAGTTTTCTTTCTCTTGTTTATGATGGTAAACATGGGCGGACCTAAGTATATACTACACTTTTATTAGTTGTATATATAAATACGGCTTTGTTCCCTCTTTCCAGTTTAAGAGCCATTCGTTCTTCTTTCACAGACAAGGTGGGGACATTCAGTTGTCATGCTGTCGACCCTTACGCTGTACATTAGCACGGGCGAGCATTTGCACGCAAGCGCGCACATGCACACACTAATATATAAATATACATGTGTATATATATATAATATATATAATACATATATACACATATATATGTGTATGTATGTATTATATATTATATATATATATATATATATATACATATATATATATATATATATATATATATATATATATATATATATATATATATATATATATATATATATATATATATATATTTACATTGAGTATCTAAATTTCTAGCTACACAGAAGATAGCAAGAGGGAACAGTTCAAAGAAAAAGGACACATGAAAACAGCAAAGAATCCTCCAACAATCATGAATGAAAAAATACAATCCACTGAAGAGCTTTTCAGATGTTATCAGTTTTTCACCTTATATTTTTCCAGGAATAGAAGCATCGAAATCAACCAAAGCTGAGCATCCCAGTTTGACTTTACCAACCTCAAACACTTCGAAGTTATGATCTCAAATGTTCGGCCCTAATTAAACTGGTCATACCAGTTTCACCTGGACTTGAAAACGTCTTGGGCGCTTTGGAGATTCTGAACTTTTCCTTTCGGTAATCATGGACCGATCTATGATACGACAAGGAACCATGAGGTGGAGAGACCTGAGTCATATGGTTTATGTATAATTTATACACAGCCACTATTTCCATGTATTGGTTTTGTTTATTTTTTCATAAAATTCCATTGGTATATACACAAGAGTTTAAGAGACGGGTAGAAAGATCGACAGCGGTATAGACAAGGGTGGGATTGGAATCATTATTAGCAAACTGAGTAAACTGAAGTGTTTGCTAGCTATATGAGTTCACGTTTAGGAATTCCAACTTGCAATTAAAGGAAAGAAAAAAATATCACTTACTGATTTTGGTTTTTAAACTTAAAAAATGCGCACAAGACAGCATACGCATTAGTCCATATAGTCCTCTGTAATGACATGTATGTACAACTATAATAAAAACAGTTATTTGCATACAAGAACGTTACGCATGCATGTGCAGAATATTCAGGTTTGTGTATATAATAGGTTACAAATAATTATTGATCTTTTATATCACGAAGTATGTCAACGGTCACAAAATTCTTAACAGAGATTTATCTCCCTTCTCAAATGAGTTTGTAAATATGCTAGGAACATGGAATGATCAGAGATGCAATTACACCAGCTGAGGACTAACAAACGAAACAAACAAGAAACAAAGGAACAAACACGAGAAAGCACTGAAATTGAAGTGAATGTCATGGGAGAAAACAGAAGAAAAAAATGTATCTTTAGGCATAAGTTCCCCCAAAAAAGGATCATAAATTGCCAAAAGAATGACGGGAAACAACAATTAGGAAACAGGTTGAACAACGAAGGCATGGCTAATAATCGAACTGATAACAATACGGTGCCTGTGATAACAAGAAAATTGAACATACTGCAAGAACAGATAGATAAAGATAAAATGAGAGAGAGAGAGAGAGAGAGAGAGAGAGAGAGAGAGAGAGAGAGAGAGAGAGAGAGAGAGATTAATTTAATAGTAAACATAAATCAAACAAAACGGAACAAAAACTAAAAGATTTAGATTAAAAGGAAATATGCACAAGAGAAAGAAACAAATGAACACTCCATCGTAAAACAAGACACTTGACAAACGATCTCGGAAAAAAAAAAAAAAAAAAAAAGCAGACATGGAAGGAAGACGGACCGAGGAAATACGAGAAAAGATCTTGAATCTTTCACCCATAAATTCATCCATATTTAGTACCTCGTTCGCCTGCATTCTGTAGTGGCCAGGCTCGTCTCTAATGAAGGTTAAATGAAAGGATATATTATTTAATTACCAGCGATGCGCGCACAAGACCTTTCGGTGCATCCCTGGAGGAGAGCAGCCTTGATAGCGGTGATTAAAACGCATAAATACGACAGTATTGCCGTCATCGGCACAAAGGGTTCATTCGTCACGCTACGAAAAACAGGTACAAAATTTTGTCTCTTCTGGCGTGAATTTCCGAGGGTTACAAAATATTGCCCGAGAGGGGAGGGGGAAGGGTAGGACGCGGGGGAGGGGCGGGGAGGGTTTTTAATGAGGAAAAGAGTAAATTGTTCTGAAGAGACGGGAGGGAGTTAAAGAAAGAAAGAAAGAAAGAGGAGCTACTTTTAGATGGTAGGTGTTTGAGAAAGAAATAGAGGATTACCAGGGAGAGACGGAAGGGTTGAATAAAGAAAAAGTGAAATTTCAGCGATAACTCAAAAAGACTTTATCAAAATCTGCTCTTCCTGAGTACCAGGCCCGTTGCAGGAGACGGGGGCCTCGGGAGAGGGGATGAGTTGGAAAGGCGTCCATGTGGGGTCTAGATCGCAGGGTCATGGGGGGTGGGCTACCACTGATGAACCCCGTTATACCGATGATATTCAGCGTTGAAATTTGCAATTAGGTAATATTTTAGCATCCTGATAATGTGCGAATTTACTTTCAAAAACGTCCCTTCATAACAACAAACAAAATTCACCCCTTGCCAGTCAAGACGACAAAATCGAAATTTGCATTTTTTCTCTTTTTTTATTTGCAAGGGGAGAGGACAGGAGAGTAGGGGAGGAGTATGGGGGGGGGGAGACGGGGAGGAGGCGCGGTGCAGTGCAGCCGTTGCATAAAAATTGCAGCTGGAAGGCAAATATATTATACATTCTCTTTTCCTGAGCGAGATGAATCCGCCTCTCCTGATAATTAACAGTCATGCATACAGAATTAAGGGTTACGGAAATAATTATTATATTTGCTCTGGGCCATGATAGGTCCTCTTAAGAGAGCTTCGGAAAAAGGGACGGACGCCCTCCTCTTTTTTTCTTTCCTTTTTTCTTTTTTTGAGAAGGGGTGGGAAGGGGGAGGTGGTTAAGATGCAGAACCATAATAATGACGACGAATCTGCTCTTTGCATAATGACGAATTCAGATTCCATGATTGGAGGCAGGGCATCTGTCTCGCTCCTATATTTACATCTGATGGATTTCGCTGACAAACCACAACTTTTTAGAAGAGGTTTTCTTTGCTTTTTGTTTTTCTATTCCTACCTCGCTGCGAGAGATGCAGGAACCTCGGGGAATTTTTACTGATGAATGTTGTTCATCAATTAAAGGTAAATTTGTTTTGAGCTCGCTTCTGGGTTCATTGACAGCCTGGAGACGGTTTCGGGTTTTCTTCTCTTTGTTTGTTTTTCGTCGTTTGTGTTCTTGCAAGCAATACAGTGCTTTTCAGGGACTTTTCATGACTGAATGGTGATCAGAAAGGCAGTTTATGTTAATTGCTGAGAGGAATATACTTCTGACAATGAATTTTCTGTAAGATTCTCTTATCTAGTTGAACAAAGACTACAAGGAACCTGCAGGATAAAATATCACAGTTATTTTTGGCATCCATTTGGAAAAATTTTTATTCTGCCCTGCATCATTTCAAATCCAACCTCAGACACATAGGAAGCGTGACCGATTTACAGAAATTTTAGCTCTGGCTAACATTTCATGTAGTTAGCGTTTTGCTTTGGTTTTCTGACATCCTGCGATAAATTACGAGGGTTCAGCTTGAAAATGAAACCAAAATCAGAATCACACCATGGAATATAATTTCCTTGGGCATCATTCAAATGAAAATATCGCTAGCGCATTTAAAATATTTCTTGACTATGTAAAACAAATGTCAAGTGGGTGAAAGGGTTGATCTAAATCGCCAGAATATGACGAACTACAGCCAGATTTAATAAAATAATTCTTACAAATATGAATGAATTTTAAAGGACGTTTCCGATGACAAAGCGGATAAATAAAGGCTCATCAAAAGACGTGCCATGCACCTGCAAAAATGCTCATCAGCAGAATGTCGAACCCCCTACAAATACTGCACAATCCACCCTATGTAGTAGTCAAACGCTACCTGAGTGATAGGGTTTTACTTTCCAGTAATTATTCTACTTCAATTATCCCTCACTTTCTAGATCTTACTTTCCAGTACTTATTCCACTTCAACTCTCCATCACTTTCTAGATCTTACTTTCCAGTGCTTATTCCACTTCAGCTATCCATCACTTTCTAGATCTTACTTTCCAGTGCTTATTCCACTTCAACTATCCTTCACTTTCTAGATCTTACTTTCCAGTGCTTATCCCACTTCAACTATCCATCACTTTCTAGATCTTACTTTCCAGTACCTACTCCACTTCAACTATCCATCACTTTCTAGATCTTACTTTCCAGTGCTTATTCCACTTCAACTATCCATGACTTTCTAGATCTTACTTTCCAGTGCTTATCCCACTTCAACTATCCATCACTTTCTAGATCTTACTTTCCAGTACCTACTCCACTTCAACTATCCATCACTTTCTAGATCTTACTTTCCAGTACCTACTCCACTTCAACTATCCATCACTTTCTAGATCTTACTTTCCAGTGCTTATCCCACTTCAACTATCCATCACTTTCTAGATCTTATTTTCCAGTACCTACTCCACTTCAACTATCCATCACTTTCTAGATCTTACTTTCCAGTGCTTATTCCACTTCAACTATCCACCACTTTCTAGATCTTACTTTCCAGTGCTTATCCCACTTCAACTATCCATCACTTTCTAGATCTTACTTTCCAGTACCTACTCCACTTCAACTATCCATCACTTTCTAGATCTTACTTTCCAGTGCTTATCCCACTTCAACTATCCGTCACTTTCTAGATCTTACTTTCCAGTGCTTATCCCACTTCAATTATCCATCACTTTCTAGATCTTACTTTCCAGTACTTATTCCACTTCAACTATCCATCACTTTCTAGATCTTACTTTCCAGTACTTATTCCACTTCAACTATCCATCACTTTCTAGATCTTACTTTCCAGTACTTATTCCACTTCAACTATCCATCACTTTCTAGATCTTACTTTCCAGTACTTATTCCACTTCAACTATCCATCACTTTCTAGATCTTACTTTCCAGTGCTTATTCCACTTCAACTATCCTTCACTTTCTAGATCTTACTTTCCAGTACTTATTCCACTTCAACTATCCATCACTTTCTAGATCTTACTTTCCAGTACTTATTCCACTTCAACTATCCATCACTTTCTAGATCTTACTTTCCAGTACTTATTCCACTTCAACTATCCATCACTTTCTAGATCTTACTTTCCAGTACTTATTCCACTTCAACTATCCATCACTTTCTAGATCTTATTTTCCAGTACTTATTCCACTTCAACTATCCTTCACTTTCTAGATCTTACTTTCCAGTACTTATTCCACTTCAACTATCCTTCACTTTCTAGATCTTACCTTCCAGTACCTATTCCACTTCAACTATCCATCACTTCCTAGGTCTTCCATTTTATACACCTACAGTGAAGAACTATCAAGAGTGCATTAAACTTCCTTTTCAAACAATACCCCCTTCCCTTTTATCTTTTACACACTCTCGTCTCATGGATAAAAAGGTCTTTCCATTCCAGTGCCTTCTTAGCGCCAGCTGTCCAGTTAACCAAAGGCCTTTCTCTCCTTCGGCCTGTTTTGTAGGAAATCCACTGGTCTCCTGCTGACCTAACCAGTTAATTAGGTCTCTATTAATTAGAAGACAGAGTTGGAGAAGTGCAAAGTGCTAATAACGTCATCTCAAAAGGCTTGCTAAGGGAAGGTGCGTTACTTAGTGGGAAAGATATTAGATATATATATATATATATATATATATATATATATATATATATATATATATATATATATATATATATAGATGTATATATATTATATATATACATATATATACAGATGTATATATATAATCGACATTTGTCCCATTAATAAAGTAATTAATATACCTTGGGAACAAATTACACCCAAAAGGGAATTTATCCAAGTGCAGCCTGCCTTATGATACGAACCTATACCTTTTGGGTTTGAAATAGGGTGACACCGAACTGATGCACTTAACCTTTCAGGAGTCATAAGAATAGTACACATTCGCGTCAAATTCATGTTATGGAAATGGCTGAATTCGACTGTAAGTACAGAAATTGAATTCGACAGGATCATGTACAACAAAGCCGAAGTCTTTCTTGACGGCAAAACCATTAAATCAGTGTCATCCTACATTTTTTTTTGCTTTAAACGTAAAAGTTTTGGTCCACTAAAGAAAGAGAAAATTTTACATTATCTAAATAGATATTTAGACCTTTTTCAAACAAAAATGTGGACAAATTTAACTAAAGATTCGCTGTCAGAAGTCAAATGAGGTTACTGATATTTTACGCATATTTATATGCGAGATATTCTGCTGAAAAAAAAATAATAATAAAATGTTAAAAATGAAAAAAAAAAAAAAAAAAATCGCAGACCAGACGAAAGGAAATGGTGTTGGCAGGAGGCGTGTCTTCGCCAGCTGAACAAATCACCATTTTTTTAAATTTTATTTTATACAGGCATCAGCCAATGTATTGCAAGACAAGAAGAAGAGCCATTATAGTTATGAATCCGTTCGTGTGAACGCGGCCATTAATTTTCATCTCCGAAAAACTACTGTCTCTTCCTGTTAGCCGGAGGACAGAGGCTCCATACCTCCCTCTCAAGTGCCAAGGTTATGCCCTCCAGGTATAGAGCCAAACTGGAACACATTCATTCCGGATTTTTCGATTCATTAAGAGTTAATTTCCTTCCCTGAGCTAATAAAATTTCCTTCCTTAAGTTCCATTAGCTTACTATAATCTTTTCTTTCAGAGGCAAGCCTCTCTACCGCTCCTTCCGAAATTAGACACTATCTCCCACCTTCTTCAATTTCGTATCTTATTAATTTATGGATCGCCAGATATGTTAGATTGTGATGCCCAAAACTTACGTTGTCCCGAAATTAATTTAGGACTGACTTCCATAAAAAAATTTCCATTAAATCGGCCATGGACAAGAGTAAATCAGACGATTAGTGGTCCCATTTCCATATAAACAGAAATTTAACAGAATGCGTTTTCCCTTTGCGGACCTTTCTAGAAAATGTCTGGAGATTCAGCTACTAAGTTCTTTCGTAAGATAAATGACAAAAAATAAAAAACTAAGAAAAATTATCCATGGAAAGAAGAC
This sequence comes from Macrobrachium rosenbergii, assembly GCA_039081455.1. Lineage (NCBI taxonomy): Eukaryota > Metazoa > Arthropoda > Malacostraca > Decapoda > Palaemonidae > Macrobrachium > Macrobrachium rosenbergii. Next base: position 7,985,728 of record JANJGK010000007.1, on the reverse strand, counting down.
TAGGTTCTTATGGAAGTGAAAATAAAAAGGGCATAAAAATATAACGGATTTTATTGGGTTACATTCACGCAATACAAGTACTGTTGAGATCAAATTTTGTTGCTTACGTCTGCATCACTTTAACTTAACGAGAGTGGGTTCGAATCCCACATGGACAAGGTTAAAGTTGTTTTATATATCTCCCGTTGGGATTCAGCGTTTACAGTGGTAAGATATCCAAAAACGTTACGGGAAGTTAAGATATCTTGGTGACTTACTATAAAAACAACGCACTAGTAAAAAATTATTTATGGCTTCAGTAAAACGTGTCACGCCAGCATCCTGACCTGTAACATTCCTGAGTCTTTATCTTCAAATTATTTGCAGAAAAAATATACATTTCCGGCATTGCTGTTTATAATTACGTCACTCAAGTCTCCGCCGATGAGTGAGTGAACCAGTCAAACTTATTATTAACACTCAGTCTGAAAGCTGCATTTTAACTTGAGTGCAAATATACCCTTCACCATAATCGCTTTTAATGTTATCATAGCCTTGGAACCGATTTAATATGTCGGGGAAACTGTAAGCCGATTAAGACGAAACTTATCATCCACGTTTGTATTACAAGGAAGAAAAATCAACAAAGAGCTTTTAATGCAGTTTTCTAAATAACATTAATGAATGAATTTTTTTTAGTGTACTGGCGTGTCCTGTGCCATATAAGCTTATGCTTTTTGCTTTCAAATACAGCCATTTTACATCGCTTATGAAAATGATATTGAGGCTGAGAGAGAGAGAGAGAGAGAGAGAGAGAGAGAGAGAGAGAGAGAGAGAGAGAGAGAGAGAGAGAGAGAGGACCTGTTCTAAAGAGATTCATGCTAATATCTACGAAATCTTACTAATTACACGTACTCCCAAAAAAACCTGATGTCCGCGAATGCATCAGAAACTTCTAAGTGCCTCATGCTAAATTTGCTGATAAATGTTCCGAAATCCGTAATTACCCATTGGAATAACAAGGAATGTATAACACCATGGCAATTCATCTCCAAGGCTGTAATTCAAACTAGTTATTGAAGATCAGCGCTGCTACGCCTCGAACTAATCACCAAGTCCTAGCTACATCTCGAAGTAATGGTTAGGCTTTCTAGTACCACAAGATCTCAAGCATGTTCTGAGTAAGCCCGTCGATGCTGAAGGTTTTGCTTTTCTCTCTCTCTCTCTTTCACAGAAGTAGACTCGGTCTTTACCCGTTTCCTATAATTAATGTACCTCAAAGGATAATTTTGCATATTTATGGCGCGGTCCTATTAACTGCCTCATTGTAACACTGCATTCCTCAAGCAGGATAGCTAATGATGTATCCTGGATACACGAATCTCGTTAACTATGAAGGGTCTCTCTTGATATCCTAATTGCCATTATTATGGAATAAAAAAGAAAGAAAACGCAGATAATAAAAAAAGAAAGAAAATGCAGACTGCTGTCGTATTTAGTTCATTTTCTAAAAATAAAATAGCATGAAAAATAAATTAGATTATATTATAGTATTAGGGCACTGAACGAAATTTTCCAACACGAAAATAATTTTAACACGAACAAATATTAATTAAAACCAAAAGCTAAAGATTTAAAGCATTTTAAACTTAACGAAAGGGAAAGAAAAAAAAAGGGCATAAATACAAAAGTCAATAATGAACCCATGCTTTGATAGCGAAATTCAAATATTTATTTTCTTGCAACTTATGCAAACTTCATTGGAACCTATATACTAAGCATGAGCCACTGTTGTTTTCGAATGCAAAACCTTGTCGTTTAAAGACTTTTCCTAGAAACTGAGGAACAAGGGTACATATCAGCCCTTTCTTAGCTCTTATTTCAATAGTATTATCTACATGACTGCTCACATGGAGAGCTGGTTTAATCATTGCCATTTGCCAGATGAAACCGGAGTTTTTCTTTTTTATGGATTAGCTTGTTCCTTGCTGAAGGCTGATCTGTTCATTTGTGATAATAGTTATAATTCTCATTATTCTTATCCTATAACCGAGCGCTCAGCGTCGTGGACTTCGTCAATTATGTCCCTAGAATTAAGCTTTCCAATGATGGGTCTTATCAGATAGTTACCCATGGCTACACCTGTGAGAATAATTGTCAAGAAGTGAGCCAGGAATCGTGGCTTGCAACCTCATCTGTTTCTTTGAAACGAGTAAACGTCAGTTCTTATTTTTCCACTTCCAGAAAGTGATAGATTTTCATTACAGTGTAGTGTTTTGCTAAAAATATGAATCATCCGCAAATTTCACAGCTAAAAATTGTATTGAGAGCAACTGTAAATATCGGGAGACTCTAAAAGTAAGACACGCGGGTCAAATGGCTGGGTGGGATCTCAAGTCAAAGTTGTTCGTTGTTCAAATTACTTCAGAAAGTTAAGATACAGATTGTTGACTTGAAAACCTTACTTCTACTTTGTTCACTGTACGGATTACGTATCACTGAAATGATACAGTAAAACTGTTATCACATATTGCTGAATCATATATATAAACAAAAGAGTCGTTGCAAGGTAGAAAATAAAATCACTCAACACAAATCTCTATGGGAAGATATTTTTACCGACCAAGAAGAGTTAGTCGTCTGGAACCATGAAAAACGTGACAGGTTGAGAGGGCGTAACCTCCACTAATTTTCTATACAGAATTAATTAACAAATTTTGGTTACTGATATCTACGGCAATGGTACACTAAGTTCCTGATTCTTGAGCCTCGGCCGGTTGCAACGAGGAAAATTGTTGCTTATTTGCCTAAGTGAAATTCTTGAAATCCTTATAAGGGATAAAATAAAAAACCTAGATTCTTTATTTAACCGCCCAAAAATATCGGGATTTGCAAGACTAAAAAAAAGATAAATATCATTATTTATTCTTCCAAGCAAGAGATTTCCACATCGTAGATCAATTCAAGGTGAAAAATTACATGAAAACAAACGACAATCTTTAGTCAAAGAACAAATTAAACTGATTAATAAAGAAAAGAAAAATAACAGCCATCATTTGTCCTGAAAAGAATGCTGACCTTTTTTTCTGAGAAAAAAAAAAAAACAGAAGAAATCCGGACAAAGCACAGCACAAAACACGGAATGAGACTTCATTTATGAATAAATTCCGTTTCAACAACAAGAGGGAAGCTGTTATGTCAATATGGCACCAACGGGCGCTTGCAATGCCTCAGTATAAAGACTAACACCGAACACCACACTCCAACCCGATACCCCGGGAGGAGCGAATCATCGAGAGAGAATATTTGTCGAATGAAGAATCATTGTAGCTCGGTAAACAATTTCTCACAGCTTTCCAGACACATCCCGAATGAAGCGAGCAGACGAAGAGGTATTAAAAATGGAAAGAGAGTTAGAGGTAGAAAGAAAAAAATCCTGATTTATTCAAATCGAACACAAGCACTAAAATGCGTTAGTCATATTGAGGAGTCCTTTCAGACTCTCGCCTTCTGGAGTTACACCTTTTTATCGTGAAGTGGAATGTTTTAACAACATATCAGGGATGGATCTTCTTTCTCTTTTTCGCTTCTCAAGTGAAGATCAGGGGATTCGGGCAAACACTCCACAAATGTTATTTTTCAAGGGGGGCATTTTTCCCCCTTTTGCTATGCTGTTTGAGGCGGGCGAAGAAGAAGAAGAAGAAGAAGCACAATGTATATATCTGGATTATGAATACGGATGTGTGCGTGTGCGTGTGCGTGCGTGAGTGTGTGTCTGAACGAGGACCAAGCTAAACATCCTTCCTGACACATGCGCACACGGGAAACAAGCCAACGCACCTCGTAAGTTCTCCTTCTGCAGGAAAATCTTGTGTTCATTCATACCCAAACATTTACATCCCTTGCACATAACATGATGTTTAAACATCGCTTCTGATCATGTACAATGCCACAATGGATCAAGGGATGATTAGCTGTTTGGCTTTTCCATTAGTATTTGATGATTTAGACGCACACACACAGACTGATTATCTGGCACGTCGTACAATCCACTGAGAGAGAGAGAGAGAGAGAGAGAGAGAGAGAGAGAGAGAGAGAGAGAGAGAGAGAACCAGACTCTTTATCCGATCGTTTTATTTGCTGTTTTCTCTGTTGGTGCGCGTAATAGTTTCCATAGCGGCGTGTCTGACCGCCAACATTATAAAAATCAATTGCGTCGCTAATTAGCATACAATTCACACCTTAGAATGTCAAATTCAAAAACGAAATGATGAAAATTAATGGATTTATAAGAAAGATGAAGCAGGAAAACTCGATCAGGAAACAAAAAAGCTGTAAGAGGTTAGTGCCCTCTGTACAGTGCCGGGAGAGAACCAGACGAAAATCTAAGGGATGAAAACATCACTTGGCGTTTTAACCACAGTTGATTGCTTAGATTGAACTCGCTGTTGTCTGCATAGGCGCTTTTTCTAAGGCGGCCCGTTGCGTGGGAAGACTTAGGAAAGAGATCAGAAGCTCTTGTGTGGACCTCCGGACTATGTCCCAACAACAGAGAAGCTTTAACTGAATGAATGTGCCATACTGTAAATATGCTACATCAAAAATAAACGATTTTTCCTTGTGAACGCCCAGCACATAAATCAATTACGTAAATGAATAATTCATAAAATATTAGCGTATGCGATATCTGGCTGTCAGTGGTGCCAATTATGGGTTAACATATACAGTCTTCATACATATTCTTTTGTAAGTACGTGATTACCTCTTAATATATATACAGTATATATATATAATATATATATATACAGTATATATATATATATATATATATATATATATATATATATATATATATATATATATATATATATATATATATATATAATTCATAAGACGTTCATGTAGTGGAAAAGGATGATTTTTGGGTTTTTACTCAAAATACCATAATAACAAATATGCAAACTACTATGAAAGCATGTAATTTGACAGGAAATTCATATGTCCACTGCTGAATGTTAAATGAAATTAAGTGGAATATTTAAGGGAGGAATAAGGGAATGAGGGAGGAATACTTAATATTCCAAGATGAGTTTCAGTAGCGGAAATATATATAGATCACATGTATGCATATCAAATATGGAAAACGTTTGGTTTGGGCAACTGACAGGGATACATTTAAGCAAAAGGAGAAAATTTTTTAAGGCTCACAAGTCAGGTTCATGACAAATAAAAAATGCAAGGGCGAAGACTTAGATTCCCAAATGGAGTAAAGTAGGGAAAATGATTATGTTCCACATGTAAATAAACCAACAGAAGAAACATGTAAAAGCTCCAATTCGCTATTTTTCTAATGATTTACCCTTTTATGCTTTCTCTGCCTCCACTTCCCATTTCCACTATGCTGATCGCACTGAATACCAAATGGTACATGTGTTCATGTCTGCATGTCTGAAAGGAAGCCATGGCATTTAGTCAAGTTTCCCAAGACATACTCTACTTATTTCACTCTGTCTCCTTCCAAATCCTGTTCTCCGATTCTAATTAACTGAAGTTCAATTGAGTTGCTCTTTATTATCTATAGAGGGATCACACAATACAGATGACTAGTTCCTCGTTGGACGAGTCGGTGGAGTTCTCGGCTAGCACTCTGCTACGCCCGAGTTCGAGTCTTCGGCCGGGCCAATGAAGAATTAGAGGAATTTATTTCTGGTGATAGAAATTCATTTCTCGCTATAATATAGTTCGGATTCCACAATAAGCTGTAGGTCCCGCTGCTAAGTAACCAGTTGGTTCTTAGCCACGTGAAATAAGTCTAATCCTTCGGGCCAGCCCTAGGAGAGCTGTTAATCAGCTCAGTGGTCTGGTTAAACTAAGGTATACTTACTTAGTGCAGATGACTAAATCTTTACAAAAACATTATTCAAGCTCTTTGCGTCCCTTATCCGTAGTGTTTATAGCACCACCCTAAGTGATGCTTCATTGCAAGTTCCCTTGCATCAGAGGTAATGCGTCCGATCAATGACAACCCTGACCTTTATTCTAAGATCTCCTTTCTCTCTCCTGCAGGGGCGTCCCTCCCCCTTTCTTAACGAGTCCTCTTATTTTCATACATCCTTGTCACACCCACCAGGCCTTCTCTTCCTAGATTTTCTCTATAGCTTGGTAAACTTTTTTTTCTATCGGGAAACTCTAAACGGGTCGTACTCTCTGTCTATAGCAAAACACGGGAAATTACCCCCTGCTTATGTTTCCACTGGCTTTTAGGTTCCTTAAAAGTATATCTATAGATTCCTGTATTTTCTAGCCTCTTTCAAAATTCTGTTGGGCTTCAGTATTTATGCATAATCAGAGCAAAAAATCTAAGAAGCATAATTAAGCAGACTAGGGAGCGTATTTGAGGGCGGTGAATGCATAATAAATAAAGAGGAAGAGAAAAAGAGGAAAAGAAAAAGAGATGTTGGAGTGAGCTAAATCCTATATAATTTTACAGAGGAAAAAGTTCAAGAGCACCAGTAATAATAATAATAATAATAATAATAATAATAATAATAATAATAATAATAATAATAATAATAATAATAATAATAATAATTTGAAATGTGTCACCATTCTCGTGGGGGCAAATTTCCAAGAATAAAAACATAAAGGCATAAACGCGATAAAGACAGGGTAGAGAGAAGAGCGTTAAGACTGAATTTGAATACGAAATCCAGCTGGCAAAACTAACGGCCTACTGATAAAAAGATTAAAAGATGAATTGATATTTTAACTAACGGTTTGCAGGTAAACTCTGGTAAAATGTTTGGGGGAAAACCGGGGGTCCGCTGAAAATGGTAAAGACAAAATTAATCAATAAAATGCAGGGATAAAACAACAATGATGGAAGATCGATGTTATTGAATATTATTAAATGCAAGCAAAGTAAAAACTTCCTGAAATCTAATGCCATACAAAACATGAAATTGGTATTTAAAAAATTAAATATTCTCAAGCTATAGATTTCCTCAAAATGGAGCTGTGTGAAAATACAGGGAAACTGTACCCACACATCTCCGACATGCGCATTGCGTAATGTAGCTTTTTATTAGTCAACAACAACGTTGCACAAACCACCAATGACGTAACTGGTTATCAAAACCAGAAGGTGGCCTTCACCTTCTTTAATTTAGACATCTAGTCACTTTTTTCCATCCCTTTCCCAAAATACATCACTCCCTTGAAAGACTGGTTTTGAGCTATCCTACTTGAGATACACTATGCGTGGCATTTCTTTTATAATAATTTCTCTCTCTCTCTCTCTCTCTCTCTCTCTCTCTCTCTCTCTCTCTCTCTCTCTCTCTGTGATAAATTACATTTGCAAACTGAAAATGAATAGAGATGAAACACTTATTGAATAATTAACAAAAAGCGTACTTGGAGCTTTAAATAAATAAAATCCAGTAGGGATAATAAAATGTCCATAAGAAACTGCGATAAAAAGGTAGAGTTAAATTTGAACCTGTATGAATATTAAAACCACCTAACACCGGAACTAGCAATTAAAAATGAAATGCTTAAATCTCAGATTAAATGAAAAGAAGAAAAATAACTATTTAATAAGTAAAAGTAGGCTCAAATAAATTTCTAAATATTTGAAACATCATCTCTACGTTTTCTACGGCGTATTTTAACAATGCAGTGGACTGTATTAAGTATACCTTAGTTTATCCAGACCACTGAGCTGAGTAACAGCTCTCCTATAGGACTGGCCCGAAGGATTAGATTTATTTTACGTGGCTAAGAACCAATTGGTTACCTAGCAACGGGACCTACAGGTTATTGTGGAACCCGAACCACATTATAGCGAGAAATGTATTTCTATCACCAGAAATAAATTCCTCTAATTCTTCATTGGCCGAGTGTACTGTATTGAGTTCTGCATCACAAAGACGGCGAGCTACTTAAATACTGCTACCTGATAGATGAAATACGAAAAACATTGGATTACAGGAAATTAGAATTAATGTAAAACATGACATTCACATCGAACTTTAGGGCTGCGTTTCTAAGGCAATTGCTTTTATTCCCCAAGATACTGTTCCCGCTTCAAGTTGCACTCTGAACAGCGTTTTATAACTACTAGTGCAACAGTACCTCCCACATTTGTTGCGGCTGCTCCTGTCCTCTTTCAGTCGCTAAAACTGCCTCTACTACATTCTCCTGTTGTTACGACAGCTGTTACCTCCCTTTTCTTAACTACCGCCGTCTCTAAAATAACTGCGATCACTCCTAGATTACAAACTGACTACAATTCTGATAAGCAGCTCTTGCTACAGTTTCCCATCATAATGGCTTGTTAGTACTTTACAACCCACCTGCCACCTTTTGTAGAAAAGACTCTGACACCGCCGCGGCTACAGTGGATGCTGAACTTACTGCTGGTTCTTCATGGCTGCTTAACTTCACGATGATCATTCGTCAGCGACACAGCTTATTTTGTGAGATTCCTCTTCTCTCATTTTTCTCTCCTCTCCCTCCCTTCCCAGATCTGCCTCATTCACCGTCTGTGTCCTCACCCCTTCAGCATCCAGGTACAGCGCTCTACCTGTCTCCAAACCTTAGTCGTGACTTTGGGATTTGAAGTCAAATGACCTGATTAAACTACTTGTTAGTCATAATAGATGTGTCTGGACCCACCTGACAATTTGCAAAGGGAGATGGAGGATAGTGGGAAGAAAAAATAAAGATGGTGGAGGAACGGGGAAGGAGAAAATAAATGGATTTTGAATAAAAAAAAAAGAGGGTTGGGGGAATATGAAGGAAAGTAAGAAAAAACTGTAGGAATAAACAACTGAAATTACCCAAGTCACGGTCTATTATTGGCACTTACTACATCGCTGAGTTATTCATTATCATATTTTTTTCTACACACTATTATTATTTGACGGATGAAATATTTTGCCCTTCATTTTTAAAAATATGCTTGTACATAAATTTAGGCAATCAGTTTTGAGATGTGTTTTTTCATATTTCTTCTTTGCCTCTTTTATACTCTTGACTTTTGTGTTTCATTAGCATTTTTTTTACTGATTTTTTTGTGAGGACTATCAACACTCCAGTTATTTAAATATTTTTTCACCTCAAATATCGTCCCCTTACTTTTATTAGCTAAAACTTAGTTAAGAGACATTTCCTAATACAACTCCATTAAGTGGTCCTAAGAATAAATTCTATGGCTTACAATAATGATATATTAAGTCAGTATTTTCCCTCAAACGGGGACGAGGACAGACATTTTATATATACATATATATATATATATATATATATATATATATATATATATATATATATATATATATACACATATATATCTATACACACACACACTTATATATATATAATATATATATACTGTATATATATATATATAATATATATATATATATATATATATATATATATATATATATATATCTTCCCAAGGAGTTTACTGATCACTAGCTACAACTTTCCTTAACACAACACACACACACATACAGTATATAAATATATATATATATATATATATATATATATATATATATATATATATATATATATATATATATATATATATATACATATATATATATATATATATATATATATATATATATATATATATATATATATCTTTCCAAGATTTTACTGACCACTAGCTACAGCTTTCCGAATCCCTCGTTACCCCCTGTTATTCTTTGTCTTCTGACGACGTGAACATTATGAATTTGGAAATAACCATGCTTAAACCCTTCTTTTCTTCAACCTCTTTATGCACTAGCATCCCTGAACTTTTCCTGTTTTTCTGGAGTCTTCGGAACTCTATTAAACTACAGGAAGCAGATGTTCGTAATATACGGTTAGTGTACTTCTTAATTCATTCTATTAAAATTTGAACACAACTCTACTCGGTAAAAAAGTATATGAAGCAACTCTTTCAGGCAATAATACTTTAATTTGTATTCGTAGTTTTCGGACACAGGCCCGAACGTGGTTAATAAAGTTAATCTCATATTGGGAGCGGAAAATGAACTACCCCTATCAAAAGGCACTAATGAATATAATTTAATACATTCATTTCACATTTTAGTGCAATGCAATGCATGAGAGAGAGAGAGAGAGAGAGAGAGAGAGAGAGAGAGAGAGAGAGAGAGAGAGAGAGAGAGAGAGAGAGAGAGAGAGAGAATGAAGAGGGGGGGACTGAGGGACTTCGATTGTGTTTGAGTCCATCTTTGCTAATCTAAGTGCCAAGGTCTTCTCATGACTGTACATTTCAAGAATGAAGTCGTATTTCTATGCAGGTGTAGTAGTTTGATGGAAATTATGGCAGACAACTTCATAGATTTAGCAGCTTATCTGGCGTTAGCAATAACCACATGACTTCAAAATGATGACATCAAAACAGATGCGTATGGCAACAACGTCATATGCAATAGGCGTGGCCTGTACCTGTGTACCTAACCTTGAAAAACTGTTGACGTAAATTTTCCTGAGAGGAGAGCTGGACCTGATAATTACTATAAGCGACAAGGGATAACAATTTCACTCATGTGTTATTGCTAACGCCAGATAACTTCTAAATCTATAAAGTGTCTGCCATAATTTCCATCAAACAACGACACGCATAAAATACACTTCATTTCTTGAAATTACGCTAGAATCTGCACTAAAATACAAAATACTCAAACACAATCGACCCCATCCCCCCCCCCTCTTCTCTCTCTCTCTCTCTCTCTCTCTCTCTCTCTCTCTCTCTCTCTCTCTCTCTCTCTCTCTCTCTCTCTCTCATTTTCATCAAGGTGAACGATTACAGAATGACAATCCGTAACAAAAGCACCCCAACGAACATCACAGCCTCCTTCTCGGATACTTTTTATTTCCTTAAAATCCCAATCAAAACGACTGTTAAGCAAAGAATCTTATCAGACCGTAAGATGACTATGTAAGATACGGTGGTCTCGGGAAGGATGACACTGGCAAAATGCTATGGGCGTGACGGTGCACATAATATATATTTTTATTTCACCCTCTTCCAGAAGCTGCTCGCCTTCCAGTTGTCAGCAATTCTTCTGGGATGAGTTTTCTAGCACAGAGCCATTTTATTTTATCCACAGTTGATTAAATCCAGATTTAGGTTAAAGGAGGATCAGTGGGTTTTAAAAGAGAATGTCCATCCACCTTCCTCACTCAGTAATCGAGTTTAGATCACCTTCCTTGGTAGGCGTGGGTGTTGCTGATAACACGCACATATACATATGCACATACATACACACACGCACTTATATATATGGATATATGTGTGTATAATATATATATGTATATATATATATATATATATATATATATATATATATACACCTCCCAGATTTTCAATTCTGTTTCCAACTTCATAATCCCTTCCAACCATCAACGGTTGGTCTCACTGTCTCCAATACTCTTACTACTGAAGCCCTGAGGTTACAACGACGATACGAGTTGAAGCCTTGCCTACAGGATGTCTTAAGGGTTGTGCACAATGGCCTGTCCAATGACACACATGAACCTACCATAGGCCTGACTGCCTGAAATGAGAAATCCAGCCAATGAGAGTAATGTTCTTCTTAGAACTTCCTCTAAGTATCCTTGAATAAGCCTAGAAACTGAAACTTGCAAAAGAGAAGTGAACTGGGCAAGTTGTTCGACAAGAGGAAGAACTTCCAAGATGACTGTTGAAACCAGCATGGCAGGCGAGTGGCAGTAGTACGAGAAACTGAGGAGCTCAAAGGTGACCCCACTCTGATGAATCACAGTGCACCACGACATCGCATATCTGCAAAGACATCGGGAGGCCCGATGGCCATACTACTTCTCCAGAACCAGACTAGTCCCTATGAAATCACTGGTCGCGATAAGCCTACGATATGACTCAATGCAACGAAAAACACTGGTGCACCCACACCAGTAAGTTAAGTACTGAAGAAGAAGCAGTATACCTTAGTTTTACCAGACCACTGAGCTGATTAACAGCTCTCCTAGGGCTGGCCTGAAGGATTAGACTTATTTAACGAGGCTAAGGACCAATTTGTTACTTAGCAACGGGACCTACAGCTTATTGTGGAATCCGAACCACAGTATGGCGAGAAATGAATTTCTGTCACCAGACATAAATTCCTCTAACTCTTCATTAGCCGGCCGGAGAGTCGCACTCGGGCCTACCGAGTGCAAGGCCACAACTCTACCGTCTCGCCCAACGAAGAGCTTGTAGTTAAGTACTGAACTGATATAGCTTGGGGCAAGGTCGAGTGAAAGGGACATACAAAAGAAAGTCGTTGCCACAAGAAGGAGTTCAGTAAATCGAAATGTTAAAGCTTACAAGCTCCCCATACATGAATTACTTTGCATGAAGAAAAGACTGCTAAGGTCAACGTACAGTTTTTAAGACTAGATGAGTCTCCTGTAGAATGAAGAGATCATGAAGGAGGTACTCATCTAAAAAACAAGACCAGACCCCTAATGCAAGCGATGAAGAAGATTTGATGAACTCTACCTCTACTGTTAGGACTGCTTCAGTCACAACGATGATGAGGACTTCATATGTAAACCATGCAATCTAAGTGGAGGTTGGATAATAGTGTAGGCCCGTATGTAGACGGGCCTTCATAGGTCTAGAACAAGAAGAAAAATATAGCTTTTCTATTTGTTTGTGCTGTAATGCTGATAGCCTGGTGATCAAACTGTTGTGGTGAGAGCATAGCTTATAATTTTCTACTATTTTTTTAACACTAGTTCTTCTAATTTTCATGAATGCACAATGAGCTTGTTTTTATCCTTTGCATTATTTTGCTCTTCTTTCATTGACAGATAATAGGAAGAAAAGAAAGATTGATTCCAGAAATGCAAGAGCTCGGTGAACTGATGCACTATTAACCCTCATCCTTATGATCACCAACGCTTACTTGTTCTTCTTTACCAATCACCACTAACCAAACTACTGGGGTACTTACGAAACACAAAAAGAGGAACACATATTGGTTCACGTGATGTTAGCGAAAGCATACGAGAACTAATATCAAGTCAAACGTCAGCGATTTCGGCAGTATCTACACCTACAAATCCAGAGGACCCTTGTTCGAATCTTGGGCGTGGACAGGTACTTGAGCAAGCTTCATTAAAAGCCCATGGTTAAAAAGGTTATATATGAGTGTATATAATATATATATATATATATATATATATATATATATATATATATATATATATATATGTATATATATATACATATATATTTCCCCATCCACATTTTCCCCTTAGAGAAAATGATTCCAGTTTCAGAGGATAACCTTCCAGTCCTAAGCAAGTCTTGAAGGTTAAGATTACTGACCTTACCACCCTAGTCGTAACATATCATATTCCACTGCTTACTAACGATGTGATTCACTACTAACGTGAACAATGTAAAAATAGGATCTAAATTGAAAATGTCTACACTGTGTTATATATATATATATATATATATATATATATATATATATATATATATATATATATATATATATATATATATTTACATATAAATAAATATTAAAATAAGAAAGGTTCAAGTGTTTCTACAGCAAGGCAATTATAATTAATGTAAACTGGCGAAGGATGAAAAGGAGCCTACAGGTATTAGCAATGATAAGACTAAATACATGGAAAAATATAATTTTTACCAAGAATAACAGCAATAACAACAAGAAAAGAATAATAATAATAATAATAATAATAATAATAATAATAATAATAATAATAATAATAATAATACCTATGTAAAGAGAAGGTCATATGCTGGACAATATGGTTTTTATAAATAAATAGAAATGAGCAAACACGTATACTTTAAAGTGAAAATGAAGATATTTTTCGAGGACATAAATTACTAAAATATGTAATTGCAATTTCTCAACCTGTAATACTATACGGATGATGTATGTATGTAAACACAACTAGATATTCTGCATGCACGTAAGAATTGAAAACAGAAGAATACCAAGAAATTACAACAAAAGAAGTATGTGAAAAAAGTGTCTTGTAAAATAAACTGCACTGTCGACCAAGCCAATGAGTATTTTCAGGTTAAACCTCAACAGAGAGACACTTCTCATAGGAGTTTTTGAAGGAACACACTCATATATCTCCGCAAAGAAAAAGAAATGAAGACAGAACAACGTCTGATTATTTTAGCGATCACATTAAATTAGCAGCAAATTCAATCAAGGGTCATTTTCTTTTCATCATCTCCGTGAAAACAGCAAACCCTCCGTCCCCCAACCCCTCCCTTACCCAGGCCCCAAACCCTACCTCTCACGAACGAAACTTTGAAGGAAAAGCGAACGAACCTTTTTGACATAAAAAAAAAGAAAGAAAAAGGAGGCGACTTGTGAGAGACATAATAGCTAACGATGACGATGCGACAATTTTATTGATTACCAAACGATATCAAGTCAATATTGAATATGTGGAACGATGAGGTCTCTGTTTCTCTGCGTAATCTTTCCACGAATGCAACGTCTTGGTTTCATTTGTATTCGCCCTCTGGCGCAGACAGAAACGCGAGAAGGAAGTTCGCTTGCATGTGATACAGCAATAAATAAATTTCTAAACAGTAATAACTAATAAATAAACAAATATAGTAAAAACTGTCTGTTAAATATAGCAAATGCAACACACGTAAAGTAAGGCAGACACGACACGAAAGTATTTGCAAAGAAAGAAAGAAAAAAAATCTTGAAAATGACCTTCGCATTTGGCTGAATAGCGACCGAAACACAAAGGTAAAGTGTCCCTCGAAAGAGAGGGAGAGGGAGAGATAGAGAGAGAGAAAGAGAGACCCCTTTGGCGCACTCACGATCCCGTCAGATAACATCACCCAATTTTCACGTTATTCAGAAGGTGACTATCTTTGTTTTGGTCACCCTTTGCAAATCATCCATGTTTGTCCTCCGTCCTTCTCTCTCCCGCCACCTTCCTTCCGTCCCTCCTGCCTATCAAGAGAGAGAGAGAGAGAGAGAGAGAGAGAGAGAGAGAGAGAGAGAGAGAGAGAGAGAGAGAGAGAGAGAGAGAGAGAGAGAGAAGGACGTTGAGATGAAAGCTTGGGAACATGAATAACGGAGTATGAGTGTAGATACAAAGAACTACAAAGTGTAAACAACATAAAGGTTACGTTTCCAGTGTCAGGCAGAAGGGTATTTCAACGTGAGACTTACAATCCCATTCTATTTTCACATACGTGTAAACGGAAGCTTTTCTTCTACTACGACACAC
>JANJGK010000007.1:7962946-7965446 GCA_039081455.1 Macrobrachium rosenbergii | reverse complement strand
TAGTTTTGCTGAAGTGAATTAAGACTAGGTAAACAGTTAAAGTTGTTTGATGGAGTGATGCCCTTTTATTCTAGTAGATTTCTTGTTCAATTGTTGATATCTCACATTTATTTCGGTAAACTTATTTTGATTTTTCAAGTGATTAATTAGCTTTTTAAGGGATCACTGTTACCTTTAGAGTACTCAGTCGTAATTTTTATTGTTATGTGAGTTCAGGCATCTGGCTGAGTGAGGTAAATTTTTGAATTCTGTGATTAGTTGTGTAATAACCAGGTACTTGGAACACATCGTGATAATATATATACTGTATTATTGTGTATATATATATATATATATATATATATATATATATATATATATATATATATATATATATATATGTGTGTGTGTGTGTGTGTGTGTGTGTATGTGTGTGTAAACTTTTAGTTGCTCCCAACAACGTATCTTCTACACCATACAGTTTCTTTATCAATTCTACCATAACTGATAAATGCAACATGCATCTTATTTCCATCTACTTTCATCCTTCACATATGCTACTTTAGTAACAAACACTTAATCCACATAATCTGTTCCTTGCCTAAAACCATTGTAATCTCTCTTTATCAATTCTTCAGTCTCCTGCCTATTTTTCCAAGTAAAATCCTACCTTACACCTTTTACAGCTTAAATTCTAACGTTCTTCTGAGTCTCCTTTACTCTTGACAAGGTGCAACTATTTCTCTCATACATGCCTTCTAAATGTTTCTCCCATACAGACCTGTCCTAATCACCGGTGAAGAAAAAATCAGCGGTTGGATGTAGTCTATAAAAAATCACTAGTACTGTATTTGCACATAAGGGTTAAACTTAATAGCGCAACTGAAGCTGCATTAAATCAGTCTCTCTTCAGCTTCTCAGTTTTCAACAAGGTGCAAAGAACGTAAAAGTAAACATTTCAAACAATAACCATTATCAATAATTAACTCAACCTCCTTAGAAATTTCCTTGAAAAACGAAACCGGCTACAAATACCTATCATGAAATAACTTCAAAATTCTTAAATTTATTCTTTCAAAAACAATTACAAATGACTTTAGCAAATGGTACGAGAAAAGGGTGACTCTTTTCCCTAAAGTGGGAATGGCGTCACTTGTTACCCTTCTGGTTCTATAGGGCGACGTTGCTAAGAATGATTAGACATGAAAACAACTTTGTGAGTTCCATAACATCATAATCTAATCTTTAAGGAACCAAAATTAATAATTTGTTGCCAACACAATAATTTGGGGTTGGGTTCTCACTTTTAGCACTAATGATGGATACTACACATACAGTATATCCGGACAGGAGAGAGGAATATAATAGAATTTTTATAGTTGAAAAAGATTAGGCTACACGAATGCTTCTTATTTTGGGGACAACATTTTCCTTAAGAAAAAAGAAGTACAGCAAGAATTGCCAGAATTGCTCTCGAAATCCCTCATCATGCATTACAATTTCACTTAACTTTCCTACTACATGAATGTGGACGTTTCCAAATGATTCCGATTCAAACTGGCCCCTACTATACCGGTTCCACTCCAGAACGTCTAAATTCCAATACTACACAAATGTACAGCATTCTACAATGTGTCTGTGTATGTATGTATATGTATATGTATATATATATATATATATATATATATATATATATATATATATATATATATATATATATATATACATATATACTGTATATATATATATACAGGCACAACCCCTTATCTGCCAAAATTAGGATATCTCGCGAATACATTTTTCTATAAGTATATGAATACTTCTATTTGTATAAGCATTTACTCCTCCTATTTCAGGATTTAGCTGTTAATATATAAAAAAAGAAAACATCAACAAATCCTAACTTAATCTGCCATACGAGGAGCTAAACTCACCTGTAAAACAAAGTGACACATGAATAAGCAAATACAAAAGCCACTTAATTCATTTATCGGCAACTGCAAGTGCTGGATAATAGAAAACATCTCTAAATTAGCAACAACACACAATTTTACGTGCAGAATGATGGAATTACTTGACGAATATTCAAATTAGGTTTTACCGAGCAGAAACTTGTTGCGATGGCGTCGCTTGCCTGTTTATGAGAGAGATAAGAAAAATTCGTGATAATTATCGAAGGTTAACAAAATGTTATTATGAAGACCCGATCACGTGAACAGAGTATAACAAAATCTAAAACTGTCGACAAAATTTCCAATCAGATACTACTTTTTTATATATATAAAAGAGAACAGCGAACAGCATACCGTTTTTATAGGTATCTTGATAAAATTGGTTTATTATATAAATCTTCCCCTTTTTTTCGATACTTTCAAGAACGATTCAAGTGTCTCTGGGGTAATGTTTTAAAGTTTAATTTTTCCTACAGTACATCATAACTCAAGAAGAAATCTTTTGCAAACAATAATTCAACAGTATGTGCACCTTGCTTTTTTTTTTTTAAGAAAGGATTTAAATTGCA
>JANJGK010000007.1:7937946-7960446 GCA_039081455.1 Macrobrachium rosenbergii | reverse complement strand
AAATAAAAAGAGGTCGCTTAAGAACCCTACTTTCATCTCTTTCGCTCATTTTTGAGAATCACTTCCTGCCCCGATCGGTTTTGCTTTCCCTTTCCATTAATACACAACATTAGGAAAGTTTGGGACTCTCTCCCTGATGTATTTCTATCATGAAATATATCTTTGAAGGGGCATTCTTATATAAAAAATATGACAACATGGGGACTGAAAAGAAAAAGTCCAGGAAGTCGCCTGATGACTGGCGACAGCCATCAAAGACCTCAATGAAGCCCACTTGAATAGCGGAACCTGCTGAGCTGTTGTCATTGTCCCTGAGCTGCGGTTTTACTTTATGAACACATTTCATATTCCCTTCAATACGGGGAATAGAATACCTCCTATTTTGCAAACTAGCGCCGTCATGACCTGGAAATACAATCGAAATCTCCAGCCTTAAATGTAAATCAGCGATGCTGAGGAAGAGACATAAAACAAGGAAAGAGTGGCTTCACGGGGAGGGTGTTTTGAACAGAGGTCTCCGTGTCAAAGATGTGATACCCATCAGACTCGCGGGCCGGCCTTTGTGCCGGCTCTCTTGAATAGGGGGCTGGGGATGACACCGTCATTTCGGACATGTCGCCTCCCTTTGTGAGGCTTTTTATTAGACTTTTATATGTCCTTTAAACGTTTCGTTTGAATGGCTCTTTGGGACATTCAAAGATCTGCCCCTCTGTTAAGCCGCTCATTGTGTCTAGGTGTGAATAGTCCCATACAACAATTCTGAAGAGGAGATTTTATGTGACTCCCAATTTCCTTTGCGGTATCTTAAGACGGATTATTTTTTTTATTTCTTTTTGTATCTGATGCTGTCGAAGGCTTGAAGTCACTTTCGTTCCTTTAGCTGCATAAGCACAGGCAGTAATTATGGTAATCGTTTATTTAAGGAATCTCAGGTTCATTTAATGACAGGAAGGAAGGTGGTTGAGGGTATACATGATTATTGCTGGGTTAACCTAAAGCTGAAAAAACGAGGTATTTTCAGCTGAAAGGGCAGGTTGCAAAATGTAGCCAACATAAACAAGAATGTGTATGAAAAATGTGCCACAAGTAAGGGTGAGGGGCCTGAAATTGTCATCAGCGGGTTCGTTGGCGCAGCATAAATACTGTCAGATAAATGAGGAAATAGATGATGGGAATGTGAAAAGAGGGGCTTATTGGAGAGCAAAAGAGATTGGTACAACGCAACAGCATGGTAGAAAGGCAATGGGAAGGATAACAAGTTTTATGAGGAGAATATAAGAGAGAACATACTAGTCAGTCAAATGTTTAAGGAGAAACTGACCAAGTTTTTTCTTTTTTATAAGAAGTAGTTCTGAAGAATGAATGGTTGGTCACCAACGATGAGGACGCGAATAAACGATCTGAGCTAAAAATTAAGAAAACTGGTAAAACTTTTTTTTTTTTTTTTTTTACAAAACATTCACTCATCCATTCATGCGTTATAAATACATTCACATCTTTCATTCATGTATATAGCAACTGATAGAGTTGTAAAATATATCAATTATAAAATATATTCTTATTTTACAGAACCAAATTTCCAAAAATGCCACTCTTACTATAACAAAATTCTCCATGGAAAGGAGGTGTTCTTCATCAAGACATGTGGAGGGTGCACAACTCAAGTCCGTAAGGCAGGCACTAGACCAGCAAGCACCACATAGCCGAAGGACCTAAACATTTTTTACAAAATGATTGAGAATGATCAACCATCAAAAAATACATTCTCCCTTCTCCTTAGCAGATCATTATGCCCCCACAGGAGAGGTGAATTGGCATTCCAGGATTTTCTGGTCACTACTTATGCTTGGGAAGGTACCATTAAGTGGAAAGGGAAACCTCAGCAATGTAATTTACCACGCTCTTTGCTTAGTGGTCTGGCCTTTCATTTTCTTACACACCAATCTGTGCTAGTGCCCAGCAAAAATTCCCTTCTCCAGAGCAACGCTTTAATAAAAAAACATTCCCACTTGAGGAACAGCAAAAAGTTATAGAATATTTTTTCCTGGCAAGCTAAAATTTCCCAGTGTCTCAACATGGTATATAATTTGGTAATAAATGTGAAGGACATGCTGCTTAAAGAGCCGCGGCTCTAAGCCCATTACATTTGTTTCTCTTGGTTGGTCTAAGTCAGGAGGGACACAACAGTACTTTTATTACCTTCAAAACCTTACCACACTTGGGGTAAGGGCCAGTGGTAGCAAAATTTAATCCAACCAACATTAGAACAAATGGTTCAACACCTAATGCTAGCATTAGAATTGGAGCATGCTCCATGTAAGTAATATGTATTACTCCCTCTGACATGACTCTCTCTTTGGTATTGAAACTTCTAAAGAATTTTACCCCAAGGAGGGAGTGCAGAATGAGGTGTATATAAAAGTCACTATGTTGATTGTCTCTATAGCAAATATACTTAACATTTATTTCATTCTGAAAGAAAAACCAACATGTGATGTGATGTGGTTCTTATAAAGAGTAAAATATTACCTCTTCTTAATGGCAAGATTAGCTAAAGTCTGAGAACCAATGGAACCTAATGTAACTTCCAGCAAAAGTCTGGGAGTGCAGTTCATGAGGTACCTTGCCAGCTTCCACCACATACTCTCAGACTGTAAAAAAAATTTAAAGCTCTCATGGTCATCCAGGTTCAGGCTTCATGAATCTCAGTTTATGGGGTAAGTCAGAAGTAAATATAGCATAAGCATGGGTCAGCGTGAGCAAACACGGTGCATTTCTAAATTAAAAATCAAAACAGATACACTGTTTCTTTTATGCAAAGGCTTCTTATACGGAGGATTCCATATATGGCAGAATGGATGTTTTTAAAGACACTGTTAACTGGAAAAATGCAGTCCTCTCGCTCCTGATACTGAAAGTCTTACATTGACCATTTTTTTTTCATAATGCCAGTAGCTGAGAACAGAAAATAAATATATTTTCTGTACTTAACAAAGGATAACATTCCAAGTAATTCCCAAGTATGGAAAGTGATGACCTTTGAAAATATGATTAAGACAATTAATGCAAAGCATTATTTGATTATCAAGAACATATCTAATCATGATATACATACTCTAATTAGGGCCAAGAACAGATGCCTTAGTTTTTTAACACCAGTTCAAATCTGTCAATGGAATAAGGCCAATTATATAACTCTTATCTATATGGTGTGAAGTGCATTACTTTCTCCAAACATGACATCTAATTCTTAGTCATGACTGTGCTCAGGTGTAATGGTATTCCAAGCAATATTAAATGCACCTATGCCTCCCCTCCTTTCACCTGAAATCAGTGATCAGGTTTTCATTGCACACAGAGGGCAATAGGTGGTAATGTAACAACCTCAATATGGAAACATATATTGGTTCCTCTGATTTCAGTTTACTAACTCACATTTCCAATTATGGAGCACAAGTAGTTTCTTTGTTGGTCAAATATACCCAACCTAGGAAAGGATGCCTGCGTTTACACCTCCAAAATAGGACAGAGGTACAGTTCATAATCTCTAAACTTTTTCTTTGGCAAAGCAAAATGATCTACATGCGGTAAGCACTGAGGAAATAGCACACTATCTTTCAAGGAATACTTCAACATTTACTGAATATAAATAAGACTATAAATGATACTGTATATGAGGAGAGTGCTACAAGCATTTATAGCAAAACCCCAGGATGATTTAAATATCTGGATCATATGTGGAGCTGTATGACATTTACTCCTTTTGTCAAAGAGTATAAAAGTTGCTCATTATTGTTGACTGTCAAGCATTTAAAAGCGGAAATACCATGTTTCAGTAACTCAACTTCCTTCCATATTGTTTGCAACCTCTGACAATTCCATTAACCTGGGGAGGAGAAGGTTCACTTTCATGACTTAAGTATCCATTATCTTATCAGAAGGGTTTACCGGTAATTTAGAAAAGTTGGTAACAGCTTTTAAACAGTACAATCAAAACGTTTCATAACCTCTGTAGCATTTAGCGTCTGGGATGCCACAGAAAGATAATCTGTTTCCTTCTCTGTCTCCACAGAGATTGATGGAGTAGCTGTAGCTGAAGTGTACCCTGATAAGGAAAATACATTAAGGATTGTTAGTTGTTAATCGAAGCAGTTATGTGCCTGCGAAGCACTTTTGAATTTGACATGCATTTATTTATTTATAAACTTCAGAATCTTTGAGTGGGTGGATATGTTATAAGTTTACTTCAAGGTTTCCTTAAAGGTAGACAGCAGTGATCTGCTGTTGATGAGATCTTTAGCAAACCAAGTCCTATTGTGTTTGGAATTCCACAAGGCAGTGTTCTTGGTTCACTGTTATTTTCAGTGCATACAAGTGATAGCGTTGTTGGCCTGGAAAACAAGATTGCTCGGTATGCCGATGATGCAACACTTGTGGGTGTACTAAAGTCTTCACTTATGAGAAACGAAGCTCCCTTAGTCTCAATCGTGACACGAAACAGATTAGTGAATGGTGTAGTTGGTGGCATTTGAGGCTGAACTCCGGTAAAACAAAAACACTATTGATTAGCAGATCTTGTACAGATTTTCTACCCGATCCTCCCCATCAGGTGGATAGGACTCTGCCAAATGAGTCTGAAGCTTTTACTATTCTTGGTGTAACATTTGAAAGTGTTAGCAAATGCTGCATGAAAGTTAGGTATAGTACGTAAGGTATCATATATTTTTAACAGTGATAAAACCAATGCAACTTGTTTAAGTTATTTGTCCTTCCTTTACCAGGATACTGTTCTTCAGTGTGGGTGTCTGCTCCTGGTAAAGATTTATCTCTTTTGGATAGAGTGGTTCGTGGTAGTAGGTTTCTGTCTCCTAATATCAGCAGTTATGACTTGAACCATCGACAGATGGTCTCGTTCGTCAAATTCTCACAAGTTGTATTTTAACAGAGATCTTTCACATTCACAGTTGATCCTTGATCCCCTTTTCCTGCCGAGACCAACCAGATTTGCTGAACAGCAGCGCTGATATGCAGTAAATACACTTCGCTGTCGAACTTCTCAGTTCCAGTGGTCCTCTATTCCTCACGCCATTTGACTGTGGAACAGTCTCCCTGAGGATGTTGAACAACTGGAACCTCTAAAGTTCAAGGGAAGATGCAAGGCATTGCTATCCTAGATCACTTCACTTGGTATTTTAATAATTTATTTATATTTTTAACTATTTATTTATGAAATTTATTCATTTCTATTTTTTTATTTTCTGGTAACTGATCTCTTCTTTCAATATTTACCATTACCTTCTGTTAATTGTTTCTAATGAGCACCATATTCTTTGGAAGCTTGAATTTCAAGTCAATGTCCCCGGTGAGCTTGTTCTGTATAAGGTTCACCTTCTGAATAATAATAAGAGTAATTGGTATTTTCATGAAAATGGCATCCACAAACCAGCACTAGTCGTTTTCATAGTGGATATAAAAGATATCATGGAATATACTGTTCAATGCAATATCTATGCCAGAGGGCTCAGTCTTTTGAAGCTTGGCTAAAGTATGATAGTATCATTAACATTCAATATCGTAGCCCTTCATTGGCTGAGTCGGTTGAGCTTCAGACTGTCACTCGATGGGCCGGAGTTCAATTCCCCCGGCCGGCTGATGAAGAGTTAGAGGAATTTATTTCTGGTGATAGAAATTCATTTCTCGCTATAATGTGGTTCGGATTCCACAATAAGTTGTAGGTCCCGTTGCTAAGTAACCAATTGGTTCTTAGCCACGTAAAATAAGTCTAATCCTTCGGGCCAGCCCTAGGAGAGCTGTTAATCAGCTCAGTGGTCTGGTAAAACTAAGGTATACTTAACTTAACATTCAATATCATCCTTTCAGGCTTTGTGACTTCTATTTCCTGAATTACAATCTTGCTGCAGCTTTCATCCAGAACTGTAACCCAATTCCATAGTGTAAATAAAATTAGGGGAGATGTTCAGGCTTTGATGCAGAAGGCATTCAAACGGTCCCCAACAAACTATTGTCCTATTACTTCTGTGTCATTTGTCTTTCAACCTGCATTCAAGTTGGCATTTTAAAAGAAAAGTTCACAGATCCCTAAAATAAATTTTAAAAAGTTATTTCTTTAAAAATGCACAATACCAATCTGGGAAGCCTATTCTGTTTTTTGCTGGACCTTGCACTGGGTTGAAGCGTTGTCCCTTTTATCGTGGGGTTTATCCATGAGTAAAAATAATGAAAAAAGACCACTTGAAAATATTAAAAAAGTATTATACAACTTTTCAAGAACTTGAATTCCCAACTAACGGCACCAGTAAGAAGTTACTGCTGAACATCACCCTCCTACCATACACAAACGGGACTGCACCAACAAGCTTCGAGAGACAAAAAAATAAGCATTGCTTGCAGGGACTAGGAATATTAAATTAAACTCATCCCACTCTAATTATGCTGGCAGGCAGACTAGATAGAATGCCATGAGCATTGCTCCAAATAGGTGATCTCTGAGATCATTCAGATGGCAAGTATTAATGGGACAAATAATACTGACAACTCTCAGGCCCAAACATTTTCAGATGGTTTACACCCCAATCACATTTCTCACTATTATCTTTGAATGTGAACCTGAATTACAACTATGATATGTCCAATTTACCATAACAGAAAATTTTGCAAAAGTGGAAAAATTTTTCAATTTAGCTCTCACAAAAAACACTTCAAATTAAGGGATGTATAGCTCAAATATGAGAATGAATACCAAGAATTCATTATGTAAAAAAACATGGTAAGTAGGAGAATATAGGAAAACTTGTATTTAGCATTATTAAGATTTACAATAAAACTGACAATTGTAAAATGTGGAGTGGTGCGGTTTTAGTCTGGTAGAAAAAATATGGTATATATAGACCTGAAGAAAACTTATATAGAGTGTTAAATTAAGGATGTATAATGAAGTTGTTGGTTTGTCACTAGAGATTAAAACATTACAGGGCAAAAGTGAATCTTGTGTATGAATATGTAACTGAGAGTGTACCTGCATTGGTTTAAAAGTATACCGTTTCCATATCTGCTCAAAGTTTATATGGATTACTTGAAGTGAATTTAAGGGAGAAAACAGAGGGAAAAACAGCTGGTAAATTTGTGCAACAAATGAGGTTGTAAAAGATGGTAGAGTGGTTGATCACTCATGCTGATATTGTATTAAGTGGTGATGGCGAAGAGAAGTTGCGGACTGGTAAAAGACTGAAAACATTTAATAGAAATGGTAAATTAAAAAGTAAATTACATCAAGAGAAACATTTATACAGGAAATGAAACTCAAGAGGTTGGAGCAATGACTGTCCATACATCTGTTAGGAGATGGAGATCGGTTGATTTACGTTTTTGCTATTTGGAAGCAAACGTTATGGATGAAGTAGAAGACTCTCAAATAGTACAAGGGACTCTGAGATGAACTTGAAATAGAAGAAACGAATGCAATGAAGACAACCAAAGTTAAAGAATTTCTGTTGCTACACAGGAAGAGGGAAAAGGGATAGGATAAAAAGAGATAAACGCAGCCATAAGGCACAGTGCGCCACTAAAGGCAGAAGGTACCCAGTACCCTATACAGGGAAAAGAAGTATCAGGACTAAGGCCTCCCTAAAATCCAAGGAGTGTGAGATTTCTTGCATGATGGCTGCTCATGAAGAGGGCGCATTGCCGATAATGACGAAACTGAGCAGATGCACACGTGAAGAATCTGTGAAAGTTTTCCATCTTTACCATAGAGGTTAAAAGATGGATGGGATTGACCAATGTCTTGATTTTTCTCTCGAACTAACCCTTTTTTGGGATGATAAACGATCTTTTCTCAATTCAAAGATATTCATAAGCCCTATGTATAGGATAGAGATAAAGATATTTATAAGCCCTATGTATAGGACAGAGATTGAAAACAAAATTTTATTTAATATTAAGGCAAAATTTATTAAACGAATGCATGCCATTTTACTGTTCTTTATTTCTACATTGAATATGACATACAAGAAAACCCTTCCTTAATGAAAACGAAATGTGCCAGAGATTTACTTCAAAGAAAGTTCCAGACGTTATATTTATCTTTAACATTATCGCGATTACTCTCGTTTTCGAAAAATAAACATTTGGCGCTTATAGATACAGAGCTAACGGTTCTTACTTGAAAAATAAACTCAATGAAATACGACTTTGAAAACGTCATTGTATTTTCATCTCATATAAGTTCAGTGCCCGATATGCTACATACTTATATGATACAAGAAAATAATGATTGTAAAATAACAACCATTACGTAAACACCCACACACACACACACACACACAAGCGCACACACTATATATAAATATATATATATATATATATATATATATATATATATATATATATATATATATAATATATATATATATATATAAATATATATTTGTTATTATATATATATATATATATATATATATATATATATATATATTATATATGTGTGTGTATACATACACGCACTCTAGCACGTAGACGTGGTCATGTGTATTCAAACTCAAAATGAAGCTATAACATACGCACTGAACGCCATGGCATAGTTTTGGAAAAATCTTTAAAAAATTTTTTGCGAATATCATTTCCCCAAGTTCACTGGAGTGTTTTGGAAAGACTTAACTCTAACACCAGTGCAGTTTAGGAAGACCTATTGAATTTTGTTTTATTGTTCCTAAATCTACCTGCCGTTCATAGCACCGGTAGACCGTGACCTCGACGAGTTTCTGGTTTCTTACGCAGACAATCAAAAAGATTTTCCATTCTCCTTTAGTGTTTCCTTTCCCTGAACAATCGTACGTGTGCCGAACAACAGTCAAATCGAACGCCTTTTGATACAAGCCGTTTTGAGCTTCACCGCTACACGAACGAACGCTGCCCAAAATCATTGGAATGAAATTCTGAATGTTTTAGCACGTCATTTGCTGTGGCGCGAAATAACATATTCGCCATTCGCTATCAATGTGATTTTAAATATGAGTCCACGTTACCGGAGACTTATAATATTATTTTAGTTTTTTTTTTTTTAATATTTACTGCAATATTCATTACTGTGGAACAGAGTGGTAAGGTCACACACCCTCTATACATGGTGCACCTTCCGAAGACGAGAAAATGCCCTTTTACCGTGCTTGAAAGCATGGAATTGGAACTGGAATATAAAATTTGGACCAAAGGCCAAAGCGCTGTGACTTATAAATCATTCTGCTCTCAAAAGGGAAATTAAGAGTAAAAAGGTTGTACAGGTGTAACAGGAGGAAAACCTCGCAGTTGCACTATGAAACAATAATAGGATAGGGTGGAAAGCATGATGGAAGAAAGATAATATGAACGAAGGTACAGTAAAAGGAATGAAAGGGGTTGCAGCTAGGGGCCGAAGGCTCACTTCAAGGAACCTTAAATAATGCCTACAGTGCACCGCGTGAGGTGCACTGATGGCACTATCCCCCTACAGATCCTGAAAGTATGAAGTAACCTGGCCATTACAAATGTTCTGCTTCAACGTTATTTACAGCATAGGCAATGTTTATTATCACCAAATGTGTTTGTTATTTGTGCGAAAACATAAATAAATCACGTGATTATGGATAGCGAAGCCCTGCATTTCTGCGAAACCTTACATATCCGCTTATCATACCGATCCGTGATTCTGATAAACAGCACACAGATTAATGCAGACATAAACAGATGCGTACAAAAGACAGAGAGACAGATAGACAGTCAGGGAGACAGACAGACAGACAGAAAAATAGATAGACCGACGTACAGGTAGACAGAAAGACGGCGAAAGAATATATTATAGCGGAGCTTTTCGAACGCTCCAAAAAGAAAACTGCAAGTTGCGCCGATTGCAGCAGCGGCATAACAGATTACCTTGCGTGCTATAAGTCGAGTACGAAAAACAACAAGCCATCATCATCAACCAACTTTTAAGATGGCTTAACAGGAAATATTCATATCCTGCAGCAAACATGCAATGCAAATACTAATGAATATGCCAACAACATTAATAGCAACCTCAGCTATAACGGTGCCAATAAATATAATTACAAATAAACAATTACATACATTAAAGTTGAAACACTAATCGGATTTACCCAAGGAAAAACGGTGAATACAAAATGATAAAAAGTATTCGCTAATGGATAGATATCGAGGGGCGATGGTGAAGGCACGTGTAACGAGTAATTTTCTTTTTTTAAAGATCAGATTGGAATGGTAGCGAAACTGGATGAATTAGAATGGGCTTACAATGAAAGAAGCGTAGACTCAGATAATGACAGACTTACGCTTGGTTATGTAATAACTGCAAAGAATGGGAGTAAAAATCAAGCTTGAGTTTTTAAAGAGTTCAGAAGGAATCAACACAAATCACCTTTCCGATATTAAAACTAATTAGTAATGACAAACTCCTCAGTGCAATTAGGGTCATACATGTGACCTAGGAAATATATAGCCACTGGAAGATTTCTAGGGTTCAAAAACTCCCAAAAAATTCTTTTATAACCATGATACTCCCTTGATATGTGGCTGAAAAATATATTTTGCATTTCCTCTCTTATGCCTTGTTTAAATCAGCCATAGGGCTCAAATACATTTTTATACTTTTTCATTTTTGTGTTCAGTTCAAATCAGACAAGTGATCCCAAACAATCATATCATTTACATATATGAGTTCCGAGTCAGCAGCACTCTTAATGCAGTCTTGGTCTCCACCTCAGTCTTTCTTTCCATTCCATGAATAATTGATTGATTGATTTATGACTACTAAAACTGGCGTCACAACATCTGGGTTATTGACGCCGTAATAAAATTAAATAGGAAACCAAAAAGATAAACAAATAAATTTAAAGGGGGTTTCATATAGTAAATATCTAAACCATTTAAGTAGCATTCCTATCCGATATCATGACCAAATTAATTTATTTTCTCTCCGTTGTGACCTTACCCAAAAAAGCAATGAGTAAGCATTTCTTCCTCCCTAATTAAAAGACTTTTGCATTAGAACTACCTCACATTATAGCGAAAAAAAATCACCTCCTTTCTCGTACAGTTCCAAGATGAGACAAAGTCTCTTTCTTTCCCTGTTTCATGATCCAACAAACTACTTTTTACATCCATACTTAAAAAAATAAATTACCAGCTTTCTCTTCCACCCAGTGACTAAATAAGCTCTCAGTGTATTCTCCTATTAAATTTATCAACTCTCTTCCGAAACTATGACAAATCCACCTCTTTAGCCCTCCCGTACTATAATATTACCAAACCAATTCTTCTTGACTTTTCTCATCCACTGGCAAAACCAACTGAACCATACTCTTCCGGCACCAGGGCAAATAAAGTAATCTAATTGAACTCATTTACCAGATCTCTTACCGGTCCATGACAAAACCATTTTATTTTCATTGCTTTCCTACTCCTGACCACACCAATTTTCGCTTTTATTTTTTTTCTATTGGATGAAAACAAACTCATAAAGCACCAACTTCTGCATTCCTTGAAGCAAATTATTTCTCAGATATCTTAATTATTTATGGCAGGAAAAATAATTTTTTCTTTCTATTCCACGACCAGACTAACTCATTAATTCTTCCTTCCAAGTTCAGGTCAGTGTGTATTGTAACCTCTTCCTGCAGTTTATCATCAAACCAACTTCTCATTTTCTTCTTATGAGTTGGCAAAACAAACTCACCGCCACCCTCCTAACCACATTTCAAGCTAAGAATCTTCGATCACTTCCACAATTTAAAGTTGAAACCTCTTGAACTTCCTGTAATCGATGATAATGACGACGACAATATTACTGATATTCAGTGATACTTAGATTCATAACAGTCAACGCGTCACTGGTTACGTTAACTCACTGCTTAGGTGAACACAAGCACAATGAGTTCAAAGGAGCGGTCTTATTCCATTCATACACGCCGGGATCGAAAACGGAACCTCTCGCCAGTGAGGCGACCTTATTTCCCTACACACACACACACACACACACACACACACACACACACACACACACACACACACAGAGAGAGAGAGAGAGAGAGAGAGAGAGAGAGAGAGAGATCAGGGAACTATCGGTGAGCTGCAAAATTTGGAGAAAACGGTTTCTTGGTTGAAAAGACAATTCTTAACTACCATTAAAATAAATAAACAGACAAGGAAAAAAAATGCCAAGACAGTATGTTGTGCATGGAGTAATAAGACTTTTGTATTTACTCATTTTGAATTACTTGTAATTACTTGTACCCATTCCTTTGTTCCAGTATTTCTGGGACGTCCGTCAGAGATTGTCTTTTACAAGATGACAAACAAACGACATTCCGCCGCTCTCCGAGCCCCTACCAACTGACAACGCGGGGCGTAAGACCATGAACAACAGTGAAAAAAGACGATAGAGTAGGTTTTCAAACGTCTCTGCACGGGAAAAAAAAAAGATAAAATGCGAAATAAAGGCGTACAAAGAGGAAAAAAAGAAATCTGACAGTCACAGCGTCACAAATTCCCTATTATTCATAAACTGAATTGCTCACGAGACATGAAGCGGGAAATTAAGTTTATTTCATCTTGGCAACAGCTCTTTCCAAAGCCCTCACCGGGTGAAAACGATTCTCTGAAAAGAACAACAGACGGAAAAGACGGCGAGGATGAGAAAAGGATCCCGGCAAGGATCTTCTATATAAGCGGGAAAGGGATGTGTGTGTGTGCCTCCAGTTTGCAAAAGCCTCTAAACAATTTCGAGGAATGTGACAGGTGCAACTGTCTAAACTGCAACGATTTAAGCTTGAAAAGGCAGACAGAAATGTTGATTAAGCTGGGGCCCACGGCCACTCCGAGTGCAATAAAAAGCAAAGGGAGCGCGTCTTCGAATTCACAGAAGCGTAGCAGCCAAAAATCTCCTCATTGTGAGGATACTGCCCGTCCACTTTTAGCACTTTCCACCGCCCAGTGTCCACTTCTCTCTCGGTCGGAGTGTCCAAGACGCAAATCTTGAAGGGTAAAAGAGCAAAGGTATGTTAAGTAAAAATTACCTTTATTTTGGAAAAAAAAAAAAAAAACGGGAATCTTCACTTTGTCTCATCACACGAGGAATCTGAATTAACTGAAGCAAATCTCTCTCTCTCTCTCTCTCTCTCTCTCTCTCTCTCTCTCCTCTCTCTCTCTCTCTCTCTCTCTCTCTCTCTCTATATATATATATATATATATATATATATATATATATATATATATATATATATTTATCCACATACACATATATACATATGCATATATATATATATGTATATATATATATATATATATATATATATATATATATATATATATATATATTTATATATATATACATATAAATATACATGGTAAAAGTGACCACATTATAATTAATTTATACGTATGTATATACAAGATATATAAACCTACACATGCATACTAGTCTACTATGTCTTTTATTCTTAAATGAGGCTTCTCTAGATAAGTAGTAACTTTCTGATACTTGGTTAGGGATGAAGTTGCAAGCCCGGAGCTTATTTACACTTGAGCTGTACTTCAATAGAGTTCAATAACAACCCGTTAATAGGAACAAGGGAATTATTTCAGGTCGAGAATCAATTTGGGAACTCCTGCTGAAGTGGTATTACTGATTACCACTGGACCAAATGCAATGTATATGTATAAGCTTATTCTTGTTTAGACGTATGTGAAAGTTCATAGTATTACCAGTCCATACGTAAATTATACATGCATTGACAAAAGCATATAGTAGCAGTCTAAACGAAAACTTTTTAATCTCTCTCTCTCTCTCTCTCTCTCTCTCTCTCTCTCTCTCTCTCTCTCTCTCTCTCTCAGCGAACACGCAGGACACACTTTAATGACGGAATATCAAGAGTGTTTTCATGTTACAATCCTTGACAGCTGTGGTTTCGACTTGACGTACGTGAAGAGAGAGAAACCTTTCAAACCCGCCAAGTTAATCATCCCTAATCTCCAAGGACATCAGGAAATATCAGCAGAGAGAGAGAGAGAGAGAGAGAGAGAGAGAGAGAGAGAGAGAGAGAGAGAGAGAGAGAGAGAGAGAGAGATTGCGAATGAAAAAAGGCATGTATATTAAGAACAACTTTGTTGATAGTGTGAGACGTCTAATCGAACACAACTATGTTTGTCTTTCTTAATATGTCTTCATCTACGGATTCTAGATACTGTCTCCCATTATGAGCAAAAAAACGACAGATAACAGAAATAATAATAATAATAATAATAATAATAATAATAATAATAATAATAATAATAATAATAATAATAATAATGAGATAATTAATACTTTCGCGAAAGGTCAAATGCACAACGTGATTTTCGCACGATTTCCCTTGGAATCTCGCAAATTTTTACCTATACTAAGAGCAATATAATGACGGTAAAACTTACGCCACTGCATTGCTATAATAGATACAGTTTTCAGTTTCATACAAGACAGAGAATGAAAGACGAAGGAATAACCCCTAGCAAAACAATTCTTTCAAACTGCTGCAAGAAAATAACGGACAAAAGAGAGAAAGACAGAAAACAATGGTTAGAAAAATAAAAGACCAAAATAAATAGTCAAATCTTCCAAAAACTGAAAATAAATAATACAACGTTGGCTGAGAAAGAATTGTCAAGAAAAAGTACAAGTAAAAAAATGCGCCGGTTCCTTCTGCGTAATCGAGTTTTCTGTACAGCGTATAAACTCTCGATGTGTTGCAGTATGAAACTCTCAGCTACGATCGGGTAGCTCTCAGTTGCTCCCCAAATGCGGTCAAGTGAAGATCCGTCGGTGACGCTCCGGAATTGGACTCGGCGGTACCAGCCGCACGATTATGGCTAACTTCAACCTTAAATCAAATAAAAACAACTTAGGCTAGAGGGCTGGAATTTGGTATGTTTGATGATTGGAGGGTGGATGGTCAACATACCCACTTGCAGCCCTCTAGCCTCATTAGTTTTTAGATCTGAGGGCGGACGGGCAATCAAATAGCCATCTCAATAGTTTTCTTCTACAGAAAACTAAAAAAGGAAGCGAAATCTATAAAAACGAGTGAGAGACATTGCG
This sequence comes from Macrobrachium rosenbergii, assembly GCA_039081455.1. Taxonomy (NCBI): domain Eukaryota; kingdom Metazoa; phylum Arthropoda; class Malacostraca; order Decapoda; family Palaemonidae; genus Macrobrachium; species Macrobrachium rosenbergii. The sequence continues at coordinate 7,945,304 of JANJGK010000007.1, read as the reverse complement.
AATTATGAAAAGCTAGAAGCGACGATTGCCCAAATCCGGGAAAACGTATAGGAAAAACGTCCAAGGAACGTGAAAAGAAGATCGAAAGGAAGGCAAAGCAAGGGGAAAGAAAGAATTTACAAGATAAGAGAAAATAATCATGTCAATCAAAGGAACTGTTAAGATATTAAGAGAAGGGCGCAGAGTGACATGCAAGAAAAAAAAAAAAAAAAAGCTGCGGCGACGATCTGAGAAGAATATCAATGAAAAATATAATAAAAGAAGGATAAAGACAAAGAAGAATGAACGAGCTGGGAAAACCAGAAATGAAAAGACTACAGGAACCAAGAAAGGAAAGAGAAACAAAAGACTCTTAGTACAAGCAGAACAAAAAAAAAAAATTTTAATCAAAAATGTAATGGCCACAATGGGAAGGAAAATCAGGAGAAACTGAGAATGAATAAAAGGAACCTTGTAAAAATTTGTATAAGAAATAAATCAACAGAAGAAAACAGAAACAAGATAACGAGAAAAATTAGAATAAAGCGGAAAAAAAAATGGAATGCGTTAAAAAAAAGGACTAAGAATGAAAAATAAGAACAACACCACAAAGACAGAAAATAGCAGAATAAGAAGGCTAAAAAGAGAGAACAGGAGGAGGACAGACGTAAAGACGAAGGGAGACAAAAATCGTGCAGCAAAACAGGAGAGAAACAAGGAAAGAAAAAGAAACGGATATGAAAGGTCAACCTGTCCCTTACGGGAACATTGCAACCTGCAGAAGGGGCTGCATCGTCACAGACAAGCATGAAACAACCTAATTACCTCCAAATGCCTCGTTATTGACTACTTCCGTCGCATGTTTCCGGTCATTAAGACAGATGGCCTTTCGGCTGAGAAGGGATCGCTTATGCACGAATGTGTGAACTCGTCACAATAATAATAATAATAATAATATGAATAATTCCCAAAGGGTGTTCGCTCTCATCTTGGTGATGCAAAAGATAATGAGTACAATGACAACATCAACCATTCGCGAGTAAACTGGACAGAAAGTTTAAAACTAAAAGTTGAAAGTTTTTGCTTAACTAGATGTTCAAGAACTGGTTGACAGTTCCAAGCCCGCCTCTCAAACCTGCACCCGCCCCCACCCTACCAACCCCCCAAAAAACACAAAGAAAAAAGAAAGAAGGAAAGAAAGGAAGGAAGAAACCACAATGAGCAGACTGTTGCAGATGTTTGTCATTTTCAGACATTTACAAATATTCAAACGTTAACTGTCCATAAATTCCTCAACAGCGAATTATATTTCCCTATGAATATCCGAAGTACAATAAGGTGTACTGCTACAATGTCGGTATCTCCGAAAGGTATCTCAGTTCACAACAACAAATCTTGTAGCAATATGAAGTACATTGGTGCGCGTACCACACACACACACGCACACACACACACACACACATATATATATATATGTGTGTGTAAATATATATACATACACACACACACACACACACATATATATATATATATATATATATATATATATATATATATATATATATATATATATATATATATATATATATATATATATACAGTATGTATAATTTTCTTGCGTGAAACAGAGCTCCAGTGCAATGGAGATACTGCAGTCGGGATGTGGCTTTCATATGATGCATGGAATTTACTCAAACATTATTTATAAAACGTTATAAGGGAAATCTCTACCTAATGCACAGCGTTCCGAAAGAGTTTGCTAACGAGTAAAGCGTAATGGACATGCAATGTTTGCATCAAGCGACTGATACGGGCATCATCACGCAACGATTCCTTATATCAAAGACACGGGTCAGAGAGATGTCAATGGATTGTTGAACTTTAATGCCGAAAAGCTTTCTTTCTAACGTAGCCCACACCCGTTTAATCGTAAACAAGATAAAGTAAACTACTAACAACGCATGCTTATACGCTTCGCGTTCCTTCGGAGCCTTGTAACAGTATACATTTAAAACAAAATACATGATCGGTAAATTCTGCTCTTGGGAATGGGAAAGTATAGTGCAAGATTGATCTATGAGCCTTTTAATACACACACATATATATATAGATCTAATATATATATATATATATATATATATATATATATATATATATATATATATATATATATTCACACACACACACTATATATATATATATATATATATATATATATATATATATATATATATATATATATATATATAACAAATCTACTGGTCACATTCACCCGAAATTTGCAATTACAAATGTAATGAACTCTTCAATTCCCGTGTTCCAAACGTCTTCGTTAATTTTCACCGTAAAAACACTGTAATACGTAGGTGATATAAATGGCGAAAATCCCCTTTTATGGCCGACTTCGAAGCCGTAATTACTTTGGTCACTGGGGCAGGAATACTGGTTTATTATTCTTCCAGCACAGTATAAGAACGACGAATGAATCAGAGCTATTTGTTGACTCTATAACCCTCTCAAAATGACTTCTATTCCGATAATGTATCCTTCAGCCGAGTTTTATCGACGTGAAACATCATTGCATAATTACGCAACCAAATTCATGAACACCACTTTAAAGATAAATGTAGTGCGCAGATCAGTTCTAAAAATTTTTTATGTTAACGCGTTCCCTTCGTGGGAGCATAAAAAAAAGACAAATTTCTCCCTCTTCTAAATGATTCTTACCTAGATTATTCAAAATTACTATCATCAGAGGAAGTATTGCTTCATTTAAAATCGCAGTGTTTGTCATGTTTCTCTTGAATATTCCCTTCATTTTTAGCCACAATGAATGCTAAAAAAATTTCCTTTTCACATGATTGTCGTCTAGACTTTTTTTCCATTTAAAATTGAATGCGGGATTTATTGAAAAAATGTGCTCTTTCTTCATTCAAAAAACATATATAAGAAAAAGAAATACACCACTTGTGATATTCAAACATGAGCCACATAGAACAGTCATATTAAGAAGTCCATATACTATTACGATTTTGTGAACAATTATGATGTTCTCTCACAATATGAAAATGCCTTAATCAATAGTGATGTTTAAAAGTATCAAATAAAGAATTATTCCTCAGTTTCACACCACAATTTCTTCACTCTGCTTTAAACGCCATTTACAAATTTTGTGATCTTTTGCCTTTTTATTGTAAGAAGCTAGTTCGTGTTATTCTGTATAGCATTGTAACAGATTAAAAGTATCAAATAAAGAATTATTCGTCAGTTTCACACCACAATTTCTTCACTCTGCTTTAAACGCCATTTACAAATTTTGTGATCTTTTGCCTTTTTATTGTAAGAAGCTAGTTCGTGTTATTCTGTATAGCACTGCAACACGAAACAGCATTGGGCGAACTGTCTATGAAAGCAACCATCGAAGTCATGGCCCATGAGTTGATCCAATGCTAACGAAAATATCGGTCAGTTCGTTATTATGGCTGGCAAACGTCAAAAATAAATCAGAATGAATAAATTTTATGAATGACTGGTTGATCTTCTTAAAAAAACGGGCGTCTTAACATCAGAGGGTATCAACCACGGAGAATAAATATTCGTTAAAAAAATATTCCATGATAGCAAATTTACACATGAGGGAATCAAATAATTAAAAAAAATGGAAGGCAATATTTTTTAAAAAATAAAAGCCTTATCCCATCAAAAATTATTTCTAATTATATAATACCTACTTTTAAAGTATAAACATTAAAAATTATACACAACAATGAGTACAAATAATGGACCATTGCTCACACACATACATACATACATACATATATATGTGTGTATATATATATATATATATATATATATATATATATATATATATATATATATAATTCTGTTGGTTACCTATCAGTAGTTCATAACAACTGCAATGCCTTATGACGGACAGAAACGAGGACAGATGATCGCATCTTCCCCTGTCCCCCACCCCTCTTAAACTAAAAAGATAATTGGAAGGGTATTTTCGAGGCCCATAATGGGTTGACTTGAAAATAATCCCCACTTTCTAAAATGGTGATTATCCCTAATTGGGCAGTAACTGGAAATGGGGTCGTTTGTAATAGGGAATGAAAGGGGAACCTTTATGTGTCTGTCTGCAAACCGAGTTTTACCTAAACTTTGATTTTTTTTCCCCCCCGATCTTATTTTGCTATACTTTTGACGTGTGGTTATTGCTCTGTGTCCCAGCCTCGTCTATGGCTTTTGGTGTGTAGTCAGTAACTGTCGCTGTTCAGTAGTATTCATATCATTTTCGGTTACGCTGATCGTCATTGTCATTGCTTTCAAATTATTGTTGTCATATTTATTGTTATTATCACTGCATCACACGATGTCATGACTATTATAATTAATATTAATATTACTATTATGATTATTTTTTCCCAGTAGATTACTGCATTGCAAACTGACACTTATCGGATGCCTGCATTGTTTGTGGCTGAGGGGAGATGAGAGCGGCGGGGGTGGGGGGTTGGGGGGGAGGGGTAGGAGAAGGAGAGGTAAAGCCTTCATGGGGATTTGGACACGTGGTGGTAGTAGGTGGATGAGGGTGAGGGGTCGGAGGGGGAGAGGAGAGAGGGGAGAGAAGAAGAGATAAGCAATTTGATAATTATGGGAAATTCTTCCATTGATACTTTTTTCCTTCCCATCTTTTTTTTGCGGTGATGGGAGATGGGGAGAGCGGGGAAGGGATTAATAATGGACAATGACTTCATTCACTCGAACGAAAGTAGTGGTGTTGTCTTCGTCATGTATGATTTAAAAATATAATTCTTTCATGAAGATTTAAGAATGCAATTATCTTATGAAGATATCCGATTAATTCCTAACTTTCATACGAAAGTCACTTACTTGTAAAGTGAATTTAGTGACTCACAGTCTTTTGCTGATGAAATCGTTTGGAATATTTAGGTTAATGTGCAAAGAGGGATTTCAACTCATAAGAGTTTTGTACTCCTTCATAAATTAAAATGAATTAAATCTTGTTACACATGTACATGCATATATATATATATATATATATATATATATATATATATATATATATATATACAGTATATATATATATATATATATATATATATATATATATATATATATATATATATAAATACATATGTATATGTAATATATATGTACACACACACACACACACACACACATATATATATATATATATATATATATATATATATATATATATATATATATATATATATATATATATATATGTCAATGTATCTATAATAACGGCAGCAGGAACGAACCAACAGGAAACAATGTTAGTAACGACGCTACTTACAGTGTGTACTGAATCTTGGCTTTCGTTTTTGTTAAAATAATAATGCACTGCCTGTTATTGCACATCCCAAATAAATGTAGTCTATTAACTTCTTAGTTCTTTTAAAAGATAGTATTGATCGTTACACTGCTTTATATTAAACACCTTATGGTTAAGTATAGAAAGATGAGAACATCCCTAAAATATATTTTTATAGAAGTATTAGAGATATTCCCATACAGCATAGATACTTTAAGTACGGGTATTATAACTAGTTGCCTCTCTCGTTCTCTCACTCCTGTGCACGCACACATATGTCCCCTTATACTCATATGTACTATACATTATATTTGATGGCTTGAAAAGAAATATATATATTTTTTAAATGGAACCTACCAGCATAATGTTTCCTAAATTCCAAGTCCAGATTTTCCCCCCCTTGATGAAATTGACTCCGTATCATTATTACCATTATTAATTCTCTAGCATTGTTCCACGACTCCTATATTTATAATGCTCTTCGCTATAATTTACTGAATCTTCCCAATTCTTTTACACATTGCATTCAAATGTGACTGTTTCCATGAGTGAGATATATGTTTAAAAATCTAACTTGAACAGAAAACAGAGTATGAGCACGAGTTATGTTTGAAAACTCAACCTTTACACAATTCAGTCCTGGCAATATCTCTATAGATATTCCAACAAAACTGGTAACGAACTAAATATATGACAACAAATTGTTAAAACAAAATGCACGGAGGGTTGCGACAAAATTCCAGGCTGACGTACAGGACAGACAAAGAGAGGACCCACCAAGAACGAAATATTCCCCAGGAAGGGTTCATAACGTTTCAGGTTTCAAAGGCGGGACAGACAGACAGACAGACCTTTTCAAATCCGACAGCACGGGGAGGTCTTATCGATTGCGCCTCTCCCAACTGCATATAGGCTTAATTGCATAGGCACAGATGGCGTGTGTTTGTTCCCGATGTCAACGGTTTTTGGAATTTTTGTCTTTTGGACGGAAAAAAAGTCTACATTGAAGATCAACATGAAAAGAACCGGCACTGGGAAATTATTTAAAAGATATCCCTCAGTGTGGTGTGGCATTGGGGCTGGCGGCTTTTTCAGGACTGTCTTTTATACGCACTTCACCCGGAGACAAAACAAGTCATTCGGGAAGCGATACCCAAGTGACTCAGTTGAGTGATTCGCGTCTCTGGTCGTTAGAGATTCGATTTGGAATTAACCCGTTTCCGAAAAGAATAGGTTCAATCAGTAGTGACTACAACTACTATAGAACTCTGTTACATCAACTGAACAATTCTTGCAATTGTGTATATGAATATGTATATATAAATAAATAAATATATAAATATATATATATATATATATATATATATATATATATATATATATATATATATATATATATATATATATATATATACATATACATATACATATATATATGTGAGAGGGATACAACAAAAACGACACCATAATTTTCATCTGATGGGAAATTTACCATTTGTAGCAATCCGTTTCAGTAACTCTTCTTGAAATAATTAACACACGTCGGAATTGCTCTAAAGAACTCTTGACCTAGCTTCAGTGCCTTCTTTCCTAACCTAAATTTCGAGGACGTTGTTATCTACGATAACTTTGGATGCCGAACCGAGATCCAATGACTTGAATATCTTACTATGCTTCCAGCTCCTATGTGGGTGGCTTAGTGCGCTTGCTGCAGACTAAGATTTTTTTTTATTTAATTATCAGCTTGTCTTACGTGATTCATCTATACCCAAAGCATTTCATGTGGTATCATTATGTATTACGCACCATATTCCCATGTTTTAAAAAAATCACGCCTAACATATGAGGCAAAACTGAATAATGATAAACACCCAGAGATATTAATCATACATCCCTTTAAAGACCCAGTCCAGAAAACCACACGGTGGTCCATGAATAATGTAAAAACCTGATACAATTTTCGCACAAGGCGCTTACATTACTGAACTCGTCGAAATGGGTTGAAAAGTAA
>JANJGK010000007.1:7925446-7932946 GCA_039081455.1 Macrobrachium rosenbergii | reverse complement strand
GATGATATGATGATCTGACAATTTTGACTGAATTCCTTCAGTCTATAGGAGTTACAATGTCAAGGAAATCGTGACAGACACAGCAACAGCCAGATCACAGACAATCTCCATTAATGAACACCAATGCATGGGAGACTGCTTTGTACTGTACCTAGTTTGACTGAAATCCCTTGAATTATGTAAGAACTGTGATAAAAAGGTTAGTTTGGGAGACTCGACTGACTGATTGACTAGTTGCCATCCTGCATCTTTGCTGCCAGTGCATTCTTGCACCAAGTTTGACTGAGATCCATTCAACAGTTTTGAAGTCGTTTCGGTGAGAGGATAATCTTAACAGATACACTGTCCCTCAGATGAACGGACACAGGTGACCACTTTCCATATTCATTATTTATTATGGTCTACCCTTGTACCAAATATCTAGGAGTCGCCATGATAAGCTAAGTGTAACCGTCACAATAATAGACTGCCATAAAAAGAAACGGACAGAGAGGAAGATAAATAGATTGACAGACAGACAGGCAAATGGAAGGAAAAACCCGACATACTTTTTAAAAAAATGCTGAAAGCATCAGTATCTGCTTCAACTCCATGAACATCAGCTGTGACTTTATCTTAGAGGTATTTCTGCCACTAACTGAAATATCTGGACAGTGCAACAGAAAGTGCTCTACTGTTAACAATCCATTCCATTATGCAAATGGTTGAAACCACTTCTGTCAGCCTGTACAGAAATATACAGAGAACATTATGAGAGCTCAGGGCACACCTGGTGAGATTTCTATGCACGTACATGAAATGGCTGAATGGTGGATATGTTTTCTGCCTGAGGTGCTTGATTCTTGATTCAGTAGTTACAGGATAGATGTATCATTGACAGATGCCTTGTCCTCACTAACACCAGATACTGTAACGAAAATGACTTATCCGTGTGTACGTGTATATATGTGTGTGTATATATATATATATATATATATATATATATATATATATATATATATATATATATATATATATATATATATAACCAGAACATGTGACGTTTATATGTAGATGTAACACAAGGAAAACAGTGAAACTCTGGGTATAAATTCTTAGTTTTTTAAGATACTTTCACGACGACTGAGACAGTGTTAGAAGTTTACGTTACATGTGCTAGGTTGGCAGTAAAAACTAAAACACAAGAGGTTGGAAAAATACTCACACCTGAGATGAAAACTGTGTTAGTCTTTGGTATTAAGCCAGACTTTTTGAGCCAAGACCTACACCCCTATTCCCTGCCCAATGGACATTTAAGGTGTTATACATCTGTGTGAGGGCACAAAGTAAACGAAACCCAGAAATACCAACACAGGCACTTCGGCATTTCGAACGTACAATAAATAAACACTCACCAACGCATGCATAAATGCATGAACTTCCTGCATGTGTGTTCTCCATTTACAACTGCAAACACGCTGCCGGTCACGCATGATTCCTTAGGTATAAAGACAACAAACTCTAAACCATACTAGGCTCACCTATTTGCAAAGGAATATCAACACAGTGATATAAATGAATCAAAATAAAGAACAAATACAGATATTCAGATGTCTTGATCAATTTTTCTATTTTTTTTCTTTAGAAAGTTTTTCGTCCTTTACTATACTGGTGAGATAGTTACCGCATTTCTCTTTTTTTTCTTATGGACCTCAGCGCGACGGAGTACTATTTATTTTATTTCTTGTCTTTTTGGTCGCCGACCTCTTTTTAGAACAGATATAAGTAAACAGTCGGTTAACTGCAGGTTAACTGCAAAAGACAGAGGCTGATACACGAGTACGATAAGACGACCAAACGCAGGCAACCAGCACTTTTAAAAGCAAGTAAAGGAACAAACCTCAGGCAATAAAACATCCAACGGAAGAACCTTCCTCACGAACAAAAAAATTCTGGAGGGAAAATGAAGAAACACACGGAAGTTATTTTCCAGAGCACTGTTTCACACCAACCAATTCTGCAAGTTGACAGACAGACGACTCCATGGGACAGACAACTTGCAAATTACCCCTCCCTAATCCCACCCGCCCCGAGGCGCCCCATCCCATTCATATGTCCTGGACCGGGCGTAATGGATGGAACAGGATCGCACATCCCCCAAAGACACCACTCCAGATAATATTAGTGATAGAGACACAATGACCGAAGGAGTTTTCTTAAGGGCTTCGTTATAGCGGGGTCGAGGCATTGCGTGCAGGCCAGAATTGCAGAGAACACGGAGAAAATTACCCCGCATATTTTGTAAGCAGTTAAGTAAAGTACTTACACCCTCGGATTAGGTAACGGATCACAGGCCTTCTTTAAGTGAAGGGCAAAAGTTACTAAGTGGTGTTTTAATTTACGCTGAAATGACCTCTAATTTGAACAATTGAAGAAAAGAGCAGTGTTTGTTTTGTTAAAGATCTGTACTGTATCGCTGTCCTTTCCTTATTTATATCCAGACGGATATCGGGAAACGTTCGTTATCATATTTGTAATGCGGAAAACGTTTGCGATTCCTAGCACAAATATTGTCATGTATTAGCGTCATTGTATATAGTGATACTACTGAGATTTTGATCACTTGCTAATTCCAATCATTTTCTATTCCCAGGTCAACATCTTAAATACGTTCATAGATAATCTTCTTCCAATAGGAAATCTTTAATAATTACAAGGACATTGTAAACACAACAGTAACGTATCAGTGTATCAATACAGCTACAATAAACTTCCATTATATAGACACAAATACATTTATGTATGTATATATATATGTGTGAGTGTGTGTTTTCAAAGGAATATTTGAAACCACCTCTACCTGAAGGATGACAGCAACCGAGGTCAACAAGGAAAGTGAATGAGCTATTATCAATAAAAATATTTTGTGAAGAGTGCGTGTAAACAATTAACAGAGAAGGAAAAATAAATAAACAAGAAAATGTGTCATATATAAATATATACAGTATATATTTATACATATGCATACACACACATATATATATACATATATATGCCTTGTGGTTAGATTAATAATATGCTCCTTATAAAGCAAAAGCTCCCAGGTTCGAGTTCTGGGTGAGAATAGTGGATGGTCATAGTATTTTAAAATCCCATAAAACGTATGTTGACCTAAGTAGCGAAACAGATACGTGATAGGTGGACAACAATTGATGTAGCAATCAAGGTTAAAAAGTTAAGGGCTTAGCAAATCGACCAAGTGACTTGCTGAGACCCATAAGTCCACACACACATAAAAACAGTAATATAATATATATATATATATATATATATATATATATATATATATATATATATATATATAAATACTGTATATATATTTTTTTTACGAATATTGCCGCCGGATCGCCAACCCTTAATAATTTTATGGGGAAAATACCAGACAGTAGGGGCGATAGGTATACCCATAGACATAGGAGTGACAGGAGAGTTTTGGCCATTAACAATCTCACCCTCTTCCAATGATGGGCCTTTATGTGTCCCATAGTAACACAAGTGGGTAGCTAGCTGTTCTCCTGTCTTAATCTTAAGATTCAATCTATCTCCAGCTGAGTTCTTTCGACTCTTCTGCTGGAGGCACCTACTTCCTAATCCTAAGCTACACGCCGCCGTTGCCGGCCGAAGGGATGCCCCCAGCCACAACTGAGACCTTAAAACACCGGGGTCACCTCCAAGCTCAGTTCAGTTCAGTTCAACTCTGACAAGCAGGCGTTACTCAAGGGCGACCTTTGCCTGAACATCCCCAGAGCCAGGGTGACTTTGGAACTCACACCGGATAGAAGTGCCAATTCCCGGACATCACTGATAACTTGGGTCACATTGACATAAGGTTGTGTGTGTGCAAGCAAAAACAGGAAGCAAAGAAGGTACGTGCACTGGAAGGAAAGTTGGTTGGCCAGTATCTTTTTTTCTTTGACCTGTTTACTCTCTTTCTCGCACATTTTATAGTCTCAGTAACTTCTTGTCTCTTCAACTTAAACAGTGAATCTACTATCTCCATGTGTAAATCCCTTGACAGTGCATAACATAATTCTCACCCCTTGCTAGCAAGTGAGTAGAGTAAAGGATCTCCCTCCAATTCCTGCATTTATTCAATTATAGAGAGAGCATTATCTCAGTCTTAGTCTTACCGGGAACCATCTCATTCCAGGAGTGCTATTGATGCCATTACCAGCCTAGCCATGCTTCTGTGTTCCCAATTGCCTGAAGAATATGCCCTACCGGGGCTGATAAAAATACTGCCTAATTGGCTTAAAGGACCACTTGCATGTGGCCAGTATTCGTAATTGTGACGCATTATCCAGTTCACTCAGCTATTGCTGTCATGAAAATTCTAAATTAATTTTTTTAGTGAAAGTGTCCCATTTTTCCTTGGTGATTTCTTCCATTTTGTGATTGTAAATAATATATTACTGTTAACAAATTAATTTTCACTTGGAGACCTTCCATTTATTGCTTAATCTTGCATTTTATCAGTTTATAGGCTTACTAGGGATTTTCCTGTAAGGATAAAATTATTACTTCAAGGCCCAGTACTCAGTCTCCCCCTCCAAGCCCGTAACAATATATATATATATATATATATATATATATATATATATATATATATATATATATATATATATATATATATATATATATATATATATATATTTATAAATGGTTTATGTCTTATTCTGTGGGACTTTAGACCAAGTCTTCCTGTTTGAAACCACTTCAGTTACAGTAATAGATACAAAGCGAACAGTTTTCCCAACCAAACAGGCTAAACAAACGCCAACAAACTAAGACAGCGTAAGTTTTGCTGTATAACATACACAAAGAGAAACAAGTTTAAGAAGCGAACCTTGTAGTAAAAATATGCCAATTTTCGAAGCGAAAGAAAAATACAATACAAGGTTAAGACACACCTAACTGAACCTTCCACACATTATAGGAGATAATATCAGCTAGAGTTAGTGTTTGTTACCAAAAGCGTCGAGATCGAATGAAAAGATATTGGCGAATTCTGGTGAACGCCATAAACTGGTGGCCCCCTCCAAACGATTAGTTTTTTGATGCAGTAGCGATGAATGAGACGTTTTAATATTTCAAATAATAAAGCCCTGTGCAGTAAAATTAAGAGAAAACGCACCGGTTTCACAACCTCATGCTAGTATGATGTCAACTAGTTTTATCTGTTAAATCTATATAAAATTATTCATTCCCTAAGATGGGAAAACTAACCCTTTTGTCGCACAGACAGTGACCACGATGCGGATGAGCAAGTGAGTAAATAAGTAACTGGGAGTCATTAGAGAACGAATTTTGGAAGAGGATGCATTAGAGAAGGTACCACCAACGTTTGAACATTTGTCGCAAAACAGGGAAAGAAGAGACAAAGATAACAACTTTTGAAATAAATAAAGAAACTATTACAACTAACATTATTTTATATTTCCCGTCAAATTGAGTGAAAATAAACAACACGATCATAAGAAGAGAAAAACAAAAACAAAGAAATGCCAAATGTAACAGAGAGTAAGGTGATAATTAATTTACAGTAGTAAACAACTCCATAAATATTCAGATTTTCTGCAGGTTCTTTGCGCACACACTGCTACCCTTCCTGCTTCGCCAAATTTGTGATTCACACCTTCTTTAATCCAGTCATCAGCTGTACTATTTACTCTCAGAAACCGTTCAAGTGTCCCTGGTAGCTGATGCCAAATTATTCAGTATTGTTTAATTAATACCATATCCATACAAACCAACTGCTTTCATCCTCCCTACACCCAAATCAAATCCATATCCATGGTTTCCATTTACCCTCTTTTAACCTTATCTTGTTCTCCGATTCCCCGTCCCTCTCTTCTATCAGCACTGGTATCATCCACAAGTACACCCATTCCGCAATCCGTTACCAAACCATTTTCTTATGCCTCAACACTAGTGACCTTTCTCTGGCCTCTCATATCACCTCATTCATACGGATATTAAACAGCTTTGAGGACAGCACCTGTCACAGGACAACTCTAATATCAAACCAGTCACTCTCCAGCCAGCATCTACGAAGACATACAAGCCTTGCATTTAACCACTCATCAGCCTTTTCTAGTTCTATTTATGGCACACACAGCTTTCTCCGCTTCGTTCATAAAAAACGATTGATCTGTACATCCCAAGCTGGTCTTTCCTTTTCAATTTAAAACAAAAACAACACCAAAAGCTGTGTTACAAAGATGAGATGGGATTATTGTGTCTCTACCAAATGGATCTGAAATCGATAGATAAATGTACATGCGAGCTGAAATAAATGGTGGGCCTGCAGTATCCTTATTCTCTCTACTATGCATAGGTTCAAATCCTACGCAAAAGGCAAGAATATCTTGATTTATTTGAGGCTTTCATTGGAAAGCGTAAAAATAAAGGGTGAAGAATTCGAGAAGTCAATAAGTCATCATAGCAATTAAAAATATGATGTGCGTATGTGTGTGCTTACATGTGTATGCACAGAACAATGGCGCTTACAAAACTGACGTGAATGGTGCGTGGCACAGTGGGTTTTATGGATTGTTGACGAGCCTCTTGGTAGGTGTATGATGCAGCTAATGTCGTATAATTATTCTCCACAAAGGGTTCATCCACCATTGAGGAGTTAAAGTATTACTGTGGCAATGATAGTTGCGTTGTTTTTTCTCTCTCGAGTCAACCCGTGTTTTGGGTATCTGTCCTACTTGTTAGGGAAAATTATTATATATATATTTATATATAGTGTACACACACACACACACACACACACACACACACACACACACACATATATATATATATATATATATATATATATATATATATATATATATATATATAATTATATATATATATGCATGTATATATACAGTATATATGTATGTATATATAATGTATACATAAACAGACACACGTATAAGCAACCTAACATGAGATGACGCCGGGATGATACAACACGAAATATATATGCACACAAGTTTACCCACACAGTTGAGTACCTCACACAAACCTCACCTAAGAACGCAGGTTTCGGAGGACGTTTTAGAGTTTCGGAATAAACGCATCATCCTCGAAATACAGTAGCATCGTTGAGGAGAAAAATCTGCTGGAGGCTTGGAAAAGGCTTCTCAGGATTTCGAAATGGACCACCTAACCAACAACAGCGACAGCAACAACGTTTTAACCCAGTTCAAAGAAGCAAAATAATAGAGGCACACGAGAGGAACATTAATCATGCAATGTTTACGTAACCGACTGCTCTGTGAAAGAAACCAAAAACATCCAATTACATGTAGTACCTTAATAAAAAATATGTAATTGTGTAAGGATAAAAAAATTTAACGATATATTAGTCTCGAGAAGTACTGGGCTTGGGTCCGGCATGAACTGGTAACTTTACTTTACATGACTTCTTGTTCCACTTCTTCTTCTGATATTTATAGCTGCTTC
>JANJGK010000007.1:7907946-7920446 GCA_039081455.1 Macrobrachium rosenbergii | reverse complement strand
TATATATATATATATATATATATATATATATATATATATATATATATATATATATATATATATATATATACATACATATATAAAAATATATTAGCTGACACCCGCTTTCTTTCTCTCACTCTCTCCTCTCTCTCTCTCTCTTTCTCTCTCCAACTCTCCCTGTCTCTTTCCCTCTCTCTTCTCCTTAGCAACCCCTCTACTCTCTCTCTCTCTCTCTCACTTCCTCTCCCTCTCATTCTCTCTCTCTCACCCCACTCCCAACCCCGACCCCCTATGGTGCCATTGATGTCTTACTCCACTGTATTCTTTTCCAAATGGTAAGTCATATTTATACTGAAATTAGGTATGGTAAATTCGTAAAGTTAATAAGTCTACGGGCATAACCAGCCACGTTTCAGGAAAGCCCTTCCACCCCCACCCCCTTTGGTACTAGTGATATCTTAACCCCACAGTGTTCTTTTCGAGATAGTAAGTCATAAATATACCAAGTTTGGTTGAAATTGCTCGACGCGTTTCAGAGTGTATGTGGAACATACACACACATACATACATACATCCATTTATATATATATATATATATATATATATATATATATATATATATATATATATATATATATATATATACATATATATGCACTGTGTATGTAGAGAAAGAGGCCTTTCTCAGTCTTTCAATTGGTAACGTCTTGGTGTCGAATCGTAACTTATTTTCAAATGCATATTTAGTTTTCTATAAAAATCCTTCATTTTTATGAGTGAATGTCTTGGAAAATACACGAAAGGCTCCGGTTCGAATTCTGTCCTGGGCAGAAACACTGATCAATTATAATTCCCTTCCGGGTAAGTAAATACTAAGTATAGCAATTTGTATATCAAACGATATTTTTGGGTTAATATATTTGAAAGTAAAAAAGTCAAGATTGCAAGTGATAAAATTATATATATATATATATATATATATATATATATATATATATATATATATATATATATATATATATATTTATATTTATATATATAATGTATATATAAACACACAATATATACAGATGAAAATCAACATCAAATATTAAATCACGGACGGGTCGGTATATGATTGCATAATGAGAAGTTGTATACCCTGCATTCGATCAGTTTTGAAGATCACAAACAAACACAGAAAGAGAGAGAGAGAGACACACAGACACACGCACACACACACACACACACGTCCATTCAGGAGGCGACGGGGCCGGCAACCACACGGGAGACACGACACACATCGCCACCGCCACTACCGCTGCCACCACACACCTTCCCGGCGCCCCTTCCACACCGGGCCGCCGCCGCAGCCGCAGCGGGGCGACCGCATCTTTGTGGCTGCGTTTCCGTCCAATTATAAGAGAAGCTTAGCGTTTATTCTGCCATAAAAGATCCTTTTCATGAAATCATATTGTCCAGCAACTGTCAACAGCAATAATTACGCGTGCAAATTGCCTCGCGGGTAATGAGATTGTAATGCAGCCCGGAGACCGCACCTGCCGATAAAATAACCTCCTCCCCGAAAACACCGAGGAATTGGACGGAGTGAGAAGCGACGACTAAATTGCTTCGCTTCAGACTTAATGAACGGACTTGGCCTGCAAGGCTGCTGCCGGCGCTGATCGCTGTTGTCAAGATCGAATGAGCACCTACCTCGACGATACCTTCCGGGGGATTGGGACAGTAAAACCACGAACTTGTAATATTTTGTACGTTTCACGTTTGCGTTAGATACCTAAATGAAATACATAAGAAACTTATCCGGACACTAAAATATTTTACTTAGCGTTGTTGTCTTTCAAGTAGTACTAGTTTGAAAATAAAATCAAATAAACTAATAATAACAGTAACTATATTTACAAAACAAACAATAGCAATAATAATAACAATAAGAATAACGGTTTATGTCACATCTAATTTGCATTTATGTCAATTTAAATGCCTATGGGCCTCATTCATGTGAAAATTCCCGTTGCTTTTATAACTTCCTCAAATATTCGTTTTATTGTCTATTAAAATTTTATTATTTGTACGTTATTTATTTGTTTAATTGTCTGTTTATTTACTGCTGACAGATATGGTTTCCTCAGGTTTTATGAGCCATTAGAATACATATTGTCATGCTAAAAAATTCATTTGAACTTTTAGCATCCGCCTGTCATAGTTTTCTAAGACACTCACAGACAGAAATACATGTTCTGTAAACATGCCTGTGATTGTGTTTATTTGTGGGCATGGATACATGTATATGCAAATAAATACTATGTAAAGAAACATATACTCAGACAATCTAAATATATTATATAGGGCAGCCATATAGTAAATAATAAGTCTCTCTCTCTCTCTCTCTCTCTCTCTCTCTCTCTCTTTCACACACATGTATGCTTTCTATAGATACATTTATGTCTGTATACATATATATATGTATATATGTATATATATATATATATATATATATATATATATATATATATATATATATATATATATATATATATATATATATATATTAACCATCACAGGAAAGAAATGAAAAATGGTTGTCAATTCTGAACTTATAACACACAAAAAAAAACTTGCTTTTACTGCCATATAATAATAATTTCAAATATATTCCCATCTGCGTAAGAATTTTCGAGTTAGTGTAGCATTTAAGAAGAAAAAAGCAGAGAATAATGGACCTACAAAGAACTCGACCGGCAATACTAGAGGATGTGTTTACCGAATTCCATGTAAGTCTTGTGGTAACTTTGTTATTGGTCAAACTAGAAATAAAAGCGGGAAAAGAGAACAGAACATCATAAAAGCTGGGTGAGAAATGAACTGGTGAACAGTGGAATTCCTGTACTCGTCAGTGAAAGCAATCATACAATCAACTGGGCAGAAGCAAAAAAGTTAGTTTATTCGAATAATGCACTGGAAAGAAATATCATTGAGTCTAGTTTTATAAAAGTAAGTTTCTCTAAGAACACGAATATCAGTCAAGGCATGTATAAACCTGATCCAAAAGTTTCAAAATAAATATGCAAGACGTTTAAATTCTAAGGAAGGTAGCTGAGGGGCGAGGAAAGAGAAGCAGGCTCCCGCAAGATAATCGGATTTGTGAAAATTGACCTGCCACTAATGAGGGTGCGACTCCGCCTACAGCACACCTGTCAGGTGCAAAGACTTTGTTTCCAACCGTCTGTATGTTCTTACTAGCATATATATATATATATATATATATATATATATATATATATATATATATATATATATATATATATATATATATATATATATATATTGATTTTCTAATTTATCAGTCCTCTGAAGATGGCTTAGCAATAAAGCCGACACCAGTCAGAATTTACAAACGCTTTTCATTGCTTCTCCGTGGTGTTTGATTTATAAAAATCACGCATCTACAGTAAATACAATTATAAGTATGCACATGTGTAGATATATTATATATATAATTATATATGTGCCTGTGTAAATTATGTATATATATATATATATATATATATATATATATATATATATATATATATATATATATATATATATATATATGTGTGTGTGTGTGTGTGTGTGTGTGTGTGTGTGTGTAGATTATATACACAGATATATATATATATATATATATATATATATATATATATACATATATATATATATATATATATATATATATATACATATACATAATAAATATAAATTCATGGTGCCTTGTATGACTTCCTGTTCAAAGAAGGACACGTCTCACATGGGAAATAATGAGCCTTTTCATGGGACGCACGGAAGGGGAGGGGGAACTCGAGAAAAAGAGAGAAAGAGAAGAGAGATTCAGAGAAGGTGACCTCAGTGTAAACTTCCTGTATCGTAATTAGGAATCAGATATGATTTGCATTTAATAACAATGATTTAATCCTTTGAATGATCATAAGCTATGTAATTAATTCTGTGGATGAAATAGAGTAAAATGGATACTGCTGACATGCCAGCTGAATTACAAGGATGTCATGGCCACATCAACGGGAAATTCGTACTGGACACCTCACCTAACTGCCAGTTTCTCAAATGGGAAGCTTATAGAGACGGGATATCAATCTGAAAACTAAGTTAGCCAACAAGGACGCGTGGACCCTTGATTTTTAATTTTGTCTATGCCCAGGAATCAGAAAAGGGAGGCGGGGGGGGGGGGTTACCTATAGGTGCACTGCATGCAGTTAGGATGTACGGCAACTGGTGGCTTTGAAATCATTATCAAAGGCCTTGGATTCCTGACTCTCCTAAAATCATTAGAGATCGATGCTCAAAAGTTGGGTCGCACGGCCATGAAAACAAAAATGTTGAAATGTTAGAGGCAACGTTGAATATGTGAATGGAAGACCTTGATAAAGGGGGGAATACAGAAATGGAGAGAAAGTATCTTTAACAACACGTTACCTAATATATCAATGGCGTCAATTATTATTCGCATGCGCATTTCCAGATTGAATATGTTACGTACATCCTTTTGTTGGCTCATTCCCGCTCCAAGTGAAGATTACTGATGCAATTGCCAGTCTAATGCACATGTACAGCAATACTGTTAATTATTTAGTAGTTACTGAAAATCCTAGATTTCCTCTCTCACCACAAAACACGTTATAAAAGACTTGAATCTGGGCAATTTTGGCAATTTTAGGAAAGGCGTTTCTCCCTTAATCATACGCCGTATATTTCAGATACCGTAATTTCACACGGATTACCGACATTTTCATCATAAAACATATTAAGTAAAATGTGAGGAACCGGACGACGTCAACTAACTCAACCCAAAGATTGTGATTAGTAGACAACTAACAGGAGGTTCTCCTTGAGTGACAAAACATGTCGTTGTATAATTATCTTACTTTATTCCATAGGTATTAGTACCTTATTACCCTAAAGATCCCTACGTCTGTTTATAAAATCGTAAACAATTACAAAGCAGAGATCAGTGCTTTTAATACCAAAACCATTTTCTCTCTCTCTATCTCTATCTGTCTCTCTCTCATTACAATCAATTGTAACAGTGGTACAATGGTACAAATGCCACTTTGTTGATTCACGGCTCCTTCCAGCATAAATATTCGTAATCAGAGATACATTTTATTCCATTACTGAGTCACCCTGCATGTTTTGTAATAGAAGACATTTTAGTTTTCAAAATAATTTTCAGATAATATTCCGGCGACTAGGTGAAAGACTAGCACGGAACTCACCGAGATTGTTGTTTTCGCAGAGGAAGTCTGTCTGTCGTTCCGGATAGACTTTGCACACAGATTTAAACATACAAATTATTACTTATGTATAAGTTTGCACCAATATATTTGCTTAAAAGCTTTGCCTTCATATCTCTACTTTTTACACGAGTGCATATGCTACATTTATGAAACTCATGAGACAAATAAAACCTTGGCAAAAAAACTACGATTTCACTTTGCACTTGGCTGTGCGAAGAAAATCTGGAAATCCTACATAGTTCAGCTCAAGAAAGCACTGGTCATCTACACTTTCAACGTAAAAGGCTAATATTGCTTGGTCCTAAAATCTAGTGACGACTCCCCTACCTGGTAACGATGTCACATCAACAAAATATCATCGCCTCGTTCATATCAGATTTAAAAGGTGGTGATATCTGGCAGTTCATGCATAGGATGATGTCACATACGCGGTGTCATAGCAAGATTGAACTGCGCAAAAATGCAACTTCAGAAGAATACTGCCCAGAAAACAAATGTTCTTTGTTCCTTAATACCATGTGATGACAATAAATATAACAGAGGACACGGGAATGATATAAAAGCGCTCTCACGTTCTATCAACACATTTCCTAAGTACAAAGGTAAAGTTTCCCTGATTTTAATGACTGATGTCATTTTTGTATACTTTAATGTTTACTTTGCAATCAGCTCTTAGCGTTTGACCGTTGCACCTAGAAAATGTGTTGAAAGAAAACGAAAATGCTCGGTACATTCTTCTTATTTCATTTCTGTGGCCTCTGCTATATATTAGTAATGTACCCAGACTGTATCTTCAGGAGATCAAATGAGAGAGAGAGAGAGAGAGAGAGAGAGAGAGAGAGAGAGAGAGAGAGAGAGAGAGAGAGAGAGAGAGAGAGAGAGAGAGAAATCCTTTTTGACGACAAGGTCCAGATGTCTGTTATTATATTCCCAAATGCTTATGCTTAAGTCACGGAGTTTCGCAGGACGGGATTTTTACCCCGTGTCAAATGATCATAAATCATTCTTTACAACAAGATATTTGTGGTCGAGGCGGTGGAGTCCGTAGCTCCATTGGGGAGTTGAGGATCCATAGTTAATAAGGCTTACATTACAGCTCTCTCTCTCTCGCTCTCTCTCTCTCTCTCTCTCTCTCTCTCTCTCTCTCTCTCTCTCTCTCTCTCTCTCAAAAAATTGGGACGTTTCTGTGGAGGTAACTTATAAAAATTTATAAAAATACGAAAGTCATGCTTTAATGACTTCTTGCAATTCAACACAAAACGACATCTCTCTCTCTCTCTCTCTCTCTCTCTCTCTCTCTCTCTCTCTCTCTCTCTCTCTCCAATTTTAACCAGATCCCCACAGGGGAGGGCGTAGATGAAGCATTCTTCACCTCACCAAGGTGGCACCTAGAGACAGGTAAATCTTTTTTTCAATGATAGTTTTGCATATCTTACATTTTCCTCATTTCACGCAAATGGGAGTGTGGTCAAGTTATGTCATATTAATGGTCCTGAAACTTGCATAAAAATACTAACGTTTATTATTTATCCGTGACGGAGTCTTAAACAGTTCCGCTTGCAATAAAGTTGCTTTAATGTTGAAGTTTTATATATGAGACATCTGTTTGGTACACACACATTTCTGTTTATGTCTTTACCTTCAGGCTGAACATTTATCAACAATAAAATTGTCATAACCCTCAAAATGTTAACATATTCATCATCTGCACTATCACCAACAACAATAACAATGATAACAATCCCATGATTAAATTAAAATCACAATTCCACCACTGATTCATAGAAATTCCTAGCAAACGAGTCAACGCATTTTTACCAGAATAGAGAGCAACTACTTAGATTGTAACTGCTATCTATTTTCTTAGGTGGTAGAATTTTCTCATTTCTTCTGAGGTTCGTGTACCAATTATTGTGCCTCTGTTTAAGAAGCCAGGCGGCCGTTCTAAAGAGGGGCATTCCTAAACAGCAGTTTCGTTATCATTCGATTTCTTTTCTTGCAGCGACGCAGCTTTATTCGCTTAACTATGCTCTTAACGGTCTTTTAACTATATAAAAACAGAAACTATATCAAGAACAACAAGTGTTACGTATTAATGACCAATAATAATAATAGATTTCCCTAGCTGTGATATTAAATAATACGAAGACTCAGAGGTACAATATGTCCATATACAAAAATCCTCTGAAAATTTGAAAAAACGGCATCAGTGTCTCGAAACATCGACCAACTCTGAACAGATGACGGTATGAAATATACCGGAAGGAACACCCGAATGTAAATGCATGGTAGATATATCGAAATCTTAATCTGGAGATTCCCAGCAAGACCAGAAAGTGTCAGACAACTGACAATAAAAAGCATCATATAGCAAGATTGTAAATTAATAAATCTATTCAAGTATGACAAGGTACACTTTTTCTCCATTATCTGGGAATACTATTTCACATTTTTTAACAATTATAATAATAATCTGCTCCACTGACGACGGAGTTGCTACAGAGAAAAGAAAACATCATTCACTGTCACTGCATCTTGTAATGTTGAATAATTGCTAAGAGCTATGTGCAGAGAAGTCTCTTACCCGTTTTATACCTAACCAGCAAAATGCAGACCCTGTTAATTACAGATATGTTGCCATTCACCTTTATCTTGCGCGCTCTGCCTGGTTTCCCGGTCATTCAGGCTAACTCGCTTTAACGATTCTGACCTGCCGTCTACTAAACACCCTCTAACATATCCTTATACACTTCAAACACTCCTGAAATTGACTCTTTCTAGTCTGAACTATCTTTTACTATACTTTTCTATACCAAAGCACCTTCGTGATTTAAAAGTTTTTTTGTGCTTAACTTTCACCGCATCTCAACCTTTTCCGTAGGTTTCTCGGCCACTTACCTGCCTCAGCACCACATATACTGAGGCCAGTTCATCTTAGCAGCTCCTGCCTTTGTCTCTTACTATCATTTGATCAATTAACTTCACTTCTATAAGGAAGTGTCGATTGAACATCCCCTTACACATTCCAATAATTGCTTGGAAATAACTCTCTTTGTGGATATTTAATCTAAGCCAAAACTAACTCAGGTTTTGACATGCTTATTTCTTACCATTTCGTATAATGGTGTTATCTACTAATAACAATTTTAATTGTGGGGAAGATGGGGATCTCTTGACCCAGTTGCATCTGAACTATAATTAGAGAAAAAGTGAACAATATCAAAGAATACCAACCAGAAGTTATCACCGGATCACAATAAATATTTGATATTCTGGATGGGGGAGACGGTTCTAATGTTACAAAGTTGCTTTGGAACTTTCGTTACCGGTCATAGTCCATATTATTGTATTCCTAATGTCGAAGCTCTATATATGATCAAATCTAGACAAGACTAGGAATAAGAACATGAGACCTAACGATGTCTGAGCATTAAGAGTGGGCTTATAATGATCGTGATAATAATAAAATTGTCGGCAACACCGCTAGAAATAATACTCCACATTAAGAACTGAAAATAGCATTTAATACTCTACCTTATCTAAGCTGGGTTTCCCATTGATTAGAAAGATTTTACTGAAAAACTGAGTTTCAGACAACGTCTGCATTATTTATATAGAAGGTACGAGGACCATAATCACTTTGTGTGTGTGAGAGAGAGAGAGAGAGAGAGAGAGAGAGAGAGAGAGAGAGAGAGAGAGAGAGAGAGAGAGAGAGAGAAGTTTTAAACCAATAAGGAGATCCGTTTGTGTCTAATTCTTAAGGATTTCCTGGACATTGCCGAAAGTGTCAAAGCATTCAAACTATTGGAAAATAATGGACCTTTCTGGTGGTGTCCTTACCACAGGATTTCCACCTTATTTCTCCTATAGATGAATTTACTACGGATAGTATGCAGAGTAGGGAGACAGGGATATTCACTGCAACTTGGGGGGTTCAGGGGGGGCGAAGCCCCCGGCCAAGTCAGGGCACGGCGCCCTACATTTAATGGTCATTCTCCGTCTTCTCTGATGACTCCATCCTTAAGTAACTGAAAATTCGTGGAGACATAACGCAAACCTTGTCTCAGAATCACGTTTACGCCAAAACTGTTTCCGTCACTACCTATTCAAACTAAAAGTATTTTCTCTACTAGCGCTCATCGCACGCCTTATATATATATATATATATATGTATATATATATATATATATATATATATATATATATATGTATATACATATATATATATATATATATATATATATATATAAATATATAAATATATATATATAAATATATATATATATATATATATATATATATATATATATATATATATATATATATATATATATATATATATATATATAAATATATATATATATATGTATATATATATATATATATATATATATACATATATATATATATATATATATATATATATATATATATATATATATATATATATATATATATATATATATATCTGTGGATTATTTTTATAAGGAATGAAGGACAGACTGAAGCGGTCGAGATGAATTTTCTACACAACCTGTATTACGGGATAAGGACTAAATGATAAGAAATGTGTATTTTTCAAAGAAGTGGTAATAAAAAGTGAACAAAGGCGAAAAGATGAACTTACACTCCTTTCGAAATGTAGTATCTTGTGGAAAGAATTGAGGACGATGTCTTGGTAAAAAAAAAATATTAAAATTTGAAACAGCTGGGAAAGAGGATAAGACCTTTCTATAGAAAACGGGATACATAGAGGGGGGAAAATGTACTGGAATGGCAGACCTTAACAGAAAACAAAAGAGAATGTAAGCTAAATAAAAGTCTTTGACAATGTGTGTGTTTATAGGGTAAGAAGCACTACTGATGAACCACCACAGAGTTGTACATTGTAGAAAATATGGAACTTTCCGGCGTAGGGGTTCATACACGAGTCAGTCGTTTTTGTTCAG
Source organism: Macrobrachium rosenbergii (assembly GCA_039081455.1). Classification (NCBI taxonomy): domain Eukaryota; kingdom Metazoa; phylum Arthropoda; class Malacostraca; order Decapoda; family Palaemonidae; genus Macrobrachium; species Macrobrachium rosenbergii. The sequence goes on along the minus strand of JANJGK010000007.1, from coordinate 7,910,221 downwards.
GAGGTTTACCTCCTGTTATGGGGAATGGCCTACTCTCAAAACACACAAACATTGTATATATATATATATATATATATATATATATATATATATATATATATTATATATATATATATATATATATATATATATATATATATACTGTATATATATATTTATATATAAAAATTCCGAAGATTAAGAATTTAGAAAAGTTTAGCATTTGTATCATAATAAATAAGAAGCTAACGAAAATAATGGTTATCATATTTTGAAGATTTTTTCTTTTAATATTATATTATACATATATATTATTTATGTATATATATAATATATACATATATATGTATATACAGTATATATATATATATATATATATATATATATATATATATATATATATATATATATATATATATATATATGTGTATAATTCAAGAAAAAAATTTACAAAATATGATAACCATTATTTTCGGTAACTTCATATTTATGGGATTAAAAATGGTAAACATACATAGATATATAATATATATACATACATATATATTTATATATATATACATATATATGTATAAACAGTACATATATAATATATATAAATATATAGATATGTATATAAATTCAAGAAAATAATATCCAGATATGAAAATTATTTTCAATGACTTTATATTTATACCATTAAAGATCCTAATCTTTTCAAAGCTACCAATCTTCAGTGCGAAAAAAAATCAATAACTTCAAAGAAAACGTATAATAGCTTCAAAATCGATTATCACTAGTTTTGCTGCAACCAAGTTCTGGACTTTAAACCTCCACTCAATAAGATTTCATTACTGCGTTTGTTATCCTTGGCATCAAAATGTTATCGTCATTTCTTATTACACTATAAACGTTCGTAAATAACATTTCAGGTCTCAAGAAGACCAAACTGGATGACGCAGATAATAACTTCACTTCCCTGGAAAATTAAAAGGAAAACTCATATGAGCGAACTTCCGGTCTATCAGCATACCTTGACATAAAAGGCTGTTGTAGCTCAAAAAGACTGACAACGGATTAGAATACAATATAAAAACTTTAATTTTAGAGGTTTATTTTCTCAATGGTATTAACCCCTTACGCTCCGGTACAAGGCAAAGCTTAATTAGACCTCTCTTGGGTGTGTCAAATGAATCATGAAGCCGCAGTCGACAAAGCCATTTGTTTCGGTCAGTGGACACTGCAGTCACTCGCGGCTCGTTGACCGAGATTTCGCCCCGGGTGCAAGAAGAAGAAATCACTTTTTGATTTCCTTTAAACTCTCTTGCCCGTCGTTTCCTCACCCAATACTCTTCGGCAAACTCGCAAAATCTTTTCATGAAGTCGCGGAATTGTTTTCTTTTTCTTTTTTTTATTCTTTCTGACATGAAGATTACAAGATTACATGACATTTTTTTTTTCGACGATGATTTTAGTTAGTTTTTCCCTTCTAATTACAATATTTCATTCTCAATAGCTATTGGAAATACTCTGCTCACTATATTTTCTTTTCTTAATCAGGTCTACGATTTGATTCGTCCAAAATTAATCTCACCTAAAATTTACAATGTAAAACGACAAATTCTCAAAGAACGTGTTTCTGAGAAAGCAATGCAATGGTGACCTAGAAGTCTCCCGAAACTGGACGATTGACCAACTGAAAATTGTCTGCAATAGTGGAAAGCAAAAAAGAGGAATTAGTATGTCTAATCATCGATTCGTGTCTGCGTAAGCTGGCGTCACAGTATTAAATGGCCAATAACGTCTTCATGGTGGTAATTGTACGAAAAGGGATAATAAAGGTAGAAGAGATAGAAAAAGAGAAAATTAAAATTGAATATTTATGGAGCTGCAACCCTCACCATCTCACACAGAGGATTTGCCGAAAAGAATTTAATTTACTTATATATAAGGTATGAAGTAATAACGATTCGCTGATTTATTTATGTTTGGGGAAAAACGCTCCAAATGACTAATAAATGCTACTGAATAAAGTAAGAAAAAATGATAAAAAACGTTTATAATGAAACTATGTCAAAATACTGAATGTGATATATGCATAGCAGAATAGTAGCCATCCATCTTGGCACGCCTATTGTGCGAATATCACAACAATTACCTACTTTACACTGACAAACATTTCAAAAAAATATAAATGACAACTGCGGAGCCACTAGAGAGAGAGAGAGAGAGAGAGAGAGAGAGAGAGAGAGAGAGAGAGAGAGAGAGAGAGAGAGAGAGAGAGAGCTTTAACAGAAGAAAATAAGAAAGGGAGAAG
>JANJGK010000007.1:7847946-7902946 GCA_039081455.1 Macrobrachium rosenbergii | reverse complement strand
GTCGATGGAGTGAGTAGGCTGAAAATTTAGTGAATATGTAGATGGCACAAATGGACAAAATATTAGGGTAAAGCTGAGAACACTTGCTGAAGTGCTGTGACTGAGTAGTTGCCAGGTTTTAAAAAGTATGGGTGACTAAAGGGAAGGTCTTAAGAAATGGGCGAAAGGAATAATTGCTCAGTTCTATAAAGGTGAAGGCAATGGAGGCGACTGTACGATGCACCTGTTGGGGCAGACATTTGCAACACTTTGAGGTTCAGTACCATTCTTACCAGGCATCCAACGCTTCACAAAGGCAGGGGTATTCCAGAAACTATACGCCAGTCTCCTCCTTCGTATATCCAACAAATAATGAGGTCAGTGAATATGGGTGGAGAGGCCTCAGCTTAAATGAATTTTGTTTACCGGCAAAATGAGATAAGGCGCAGAGCGACGCACATGAAGTCATGAAAACAATCCACAGCCAGGCAAACAGATAAGTGCCGCAAATGTGATGCAACGAATGGGGAAGAAATGTAAAAAATAAAAATAAAAAATGGGCGAGGCATGGATGGATTGCCACAGCAGACTGGACAAAGAAAATGTTAAGGGTAAATGTAAACAAGAATAGGATACGAGAGTAAACACAAACTAACAACATCGAACAATAAATGAATGTAGATTGGATGGTGAAAGAATGGACACGGTTGCCTCGTATACGTATTTGGGAGTAGGCCTATATACTGTACAACGAATAATACCATGATGAGAGATGAGGTAAGTTCCAGGCTAACTGAAAACAAGTAATGTAGCAGGGTGAGTACTAAATACTATAGACTTCAATCGTCTACGGACGCCAAGGACAGCGTGTACGAAGGGATTATTAAGCCAGCTCTCCTCTATGGTGCAAAGTATAAATAAAAGTAAAAAGTTTGAAGCTGTGGAGATGAAGTTTTTGTTTAGCACATACTGCATATGACCAAACCATCTCAAAATACACTTTTATATTAATATTAACTTTCTTTCATTAACATTCTACCTCCACAAGCACACAAACTCAAACACGAGTGCGCGTGCATACAAACACACACACAAACACTCACATATATATATTTATATATATGTGTGAGTGTTTGTGTGTGTATGTTTGTATGCGCGCACACTCGATAAATGTGTGAGTGTTTGTGTGTGTGTGTTTATATGCGTGCACACTTGCGTTTGAGTTTGTGTTTGTGGAAGTAGAATGTTAATGAAAGAAAGTTAATGTTAATATGAAATGTTTAATAGTGTAAGAATCGTAAGAAGAATGGATGTGATGAGAAATGTGGAGATACGTACAAGAAATAGTAAAAAGATTAGTGTAAGTAAAAGCGTATTTTGAGATGGTTTGGTCATATATATGTGCTACACACACACACACACACACACACACACATATATATATATATATATATATATATATATATATATATATATATATATATATATATATATATATATATATATAAACAAAATATAAGTTACTGCCACGTTCATCCTTGAATTTCTACGTTACATAAATACACTTACGGGTCCCTTGGTTATGACATCTTTCAAATGCTTGAGGACCCAAGTTCGACAGCAGGGATTGACGGAGTGAAAAGGGCCACTTCCATTACACCCCATAGTATCTCTGTGACTAAGGTCCCTGGTAGTAAGGTGACTGCAGTATGCTGAAGCCAGGGTGAGGAATGGAAACGGGCATGCAACCTTATGCTGAAATACTGGTTAAGATCAGAAGGAAAACAGTCTGTACTCATACCTGTAAGAGAAGAGCTTCAGACACTCAAGAGGAAAAAGTAATATATATATATATATATATATATATATATATATATATATATATATATATATATATATGTATAATTACTTTTTTCTTCTGGGTGGTCTAAGACTCTGGGTGTTACTTTTATGATGTTCAGTCAGGCATCTTGGAATAAGTTTCAAACTGTACTCTCTTCTTCATCCCTGGCAGCGACCTACCTTAACCAAGTAACTCATATACCACGCCGATTGGGGACACGAGTAAAAAAGGGGTCGAAGTTTCCTCGGCGTAATCGAGTTTTCTGTACAGCGTATAATCAAGGCCACCGAAAATAGATCTGTATCTTTCGGGGATCCCGATATCATGCTGTATAAGCCGCGGCCCGTGAAACTTTCAGCCACGGCCCGGTGGTGGCCGGTCATATAGCGTTGCCAGACGCATGATCATGGTTAACTTTAACCTTAAATAAAATAAAAACTACTGAAGCTAGAGGGCTGCAATGTGGTATGTTTGATGAGTGGAGGGTGGGTGATCAACATAACAATCTGCAGCCTTCTAGCCTCAGTACTTTTTAAGGTCTGAGGGCGGACAGAAAAAGTGCGGACGGACAGACAAAGCCACCTCAGTAATTTTCTTTTATAGAAAACTAAAACACTACTGATGTCATCAACTATTGTCGCCAACCTCAATTCACCATCCATTCTGGTCACTAACAAATTCAATCAGCTAACTACCAGGTACAGTATTCACTGCTTAAGTCAACAGAGGGGCAAAGGGGCTTACCGGAACGTGCTTGAATCATTCCATTTCTGCGGTAATCGGAACTGGGTCCTCTAATGGTGGGAATAGCATCATGAACACTAGACTGAATAAATAAGCTTATTTGACGTAATCATATAAAGTGTGATTTCAATGTCCAGCAGCTCTTGGGTTCAAGACTTTACAATCTGACTAGTTTCCAATCTTTGCTTTTCCAAGTTCTCAAGTGACATCAAATCTCCTAGGCTACTGGTACTATGCTACCTTCAACTCGTTTTCAATCATTTTTTTTATTCGATAAAACCTCTGCTAACCGCATCTCATGCCTTCATTATTTCGTTTAATTAAAGTTGAACGAATGTTATATACTTCTCAAATAATGACTTCTTCATTAACAAACATCACCATATAAAGGTACCAAGTTCCGTTCAGTTTTATTTCTTCCCCAAATACATAACGACAGTGCTATGATATATATTACATAACGAAATACACTGACATCATACAAGAAAAATTACAAAAAAAAGGCGCCTCCTCACACTTTTATAAATACAGGTATCTAATCTCATTATTAAAGACAAAGTAAATCAAGACATCATCTATTAAAAAGAATGAAAAAGCAAAGGAAAAAATATAATAAATGATTTAATCTTAATTGATCCGAAACGATTTTCAGAATCAGTCGTGCGTGTTGCAAGCAGTTGCTCGTGTCTGTCCTTGCAACTGACCAGAAGAATTTTGTTCTCTTCAACTTGTTTCTTGCAGCTCCTTGTTAAGTCTCGTTAGCCAAAGCCTAAATTGGATGTCAAGCTGCCTTGGCAATTGCTTCATTGCAGGCGCACCGCTTGCACCGTGACGTCACTCTGGTCTACTGGTAGGCAAAGTGGATAAGGCTGTCTTGTCCGTACTGTTATTCTCAGTAGTTTCTTCCGTTTGTCTCTTCCTCTCTTGATGTACACATACATACACACACACACAAACGCACACACACATATATATATATATATATAGATACATATATCTGCTCATGACCGGTTAGTACTTGCATCGGCGACCATCGAAAAAAACGAGATGCCGTTGGCACATTGGTGCCCTTTAAATACATGCTAGTCAGGGCTAAGGCTTATAACCTCACCTCATAAATGGTTGGAGAAAACCAGACAAGTAACAACTACTGGCGCCAATCATACTAACGGAAATAGTTAAGTCTGATATATATACATACATATATATATACATATATATGTATATATATGTGTATACATAATATAAATATATATGTGTATATATATATATATATATATATATATATATATATATATATATATATATATGTATATATAAAGGCCACCTATTTCCTAAATCTCTAAAAAAATATTACTTATTAATGAAAACACTATTAAATACTAAATTTCAGAGAGAGAGAGAGAGAGAGAGAGAGAGAGAGAGAGAGAGAGAGAGAGAGAGAGAGAGAGAGAGAGAGAGAGAGAGAGAGAGAGAGAGAGCATCTTACAGTTTTTCTGAATTTATCGGACGAATTTCAACTTGAAAATATGAGTCAGTTTTCTTTGTAGGCGACCAGCCATAAGGAAAAAAGTGCTCAGAAAAAATCCCGATAGCATTTCTTGTTACAAGCAGGCAGCCATGCCAGAGTCACTCCATATAGGTAACCTATTATGGTATGGGGTGTTGGCCGGTCTGGATTTGGATTTTTTGCCAAATATGGGCGGTTTTTGCCCAAAAATGTCCAGTTTTACCAAAAATTTTATGAAATTGATGTTTTTCTTTACACAATCACCATTTGGGCAGTTGCAAGACACCAACAAGTACAAATCCTTGTTTCACATATTAAATATCAAGTTACTAGGTGTTGGCCTCTCAGAACAAATATATTTTTACAAGAAATAGGTGATTTTTTGGTTATTTTTGCTCAGAATTGGATAAAATTACTAATTTGTTCTTTCAAGCACCATTTAGCTTGTTACAAGCTACCAACCAGTAAATCTTCACTCATAACATGTCATTTATTAAGTTTTCATATGTTGACCTCTAGTTAGACGCTCCAATGTCTCTTACAAAACAAAGAGTTGGTTTGGTGTCGAAAGAGAGAATGACGAAGCCATCTGCTCTGCCATCAAGAATCACACATGATATTGAAGCTGTAGAGAAGCTGGTTGAAATGTTCAAAAGATTCAGTGTCTTCAGACTCAATCAGGCAAGAATAGTTGAAGATCACCTACAAGATGATTCAACAGAACATAGCTTTGAAGATGCAGATGATGATGTCCACACATCTAGGAGGCAGCGAGAAATAAAATGTATTGGAACCGTGATAATAGTCTTTTCACTTACCTTTGATTTCACCGTCAAGAAGCAGAATGCGAACCACAGCTTAATTCGTTGACTACCAAGGATGTTGCTTATACAGACTTGCTTACTGCCAAAGATAGAGGCATTGCATTGGTGTGTAAAAATGTTAAGCAATGTCTGATTGATCAATCTGTGCCATTTTTGATCCACTTAAACAGAACATATCCAAAACATTTGGTACTTTATACAAAGCCAGTATCACAAACAAGAATAATGACAAGAAAACATTAAAAGTGACAGAAAGCTAATACAACGGCTGTTCACCGCATCCAGAGCATGCCGCACTATTAATATGAAGGGCGTTCTCACACATGAACTGTCTTCAGGGAAGGTCAACGGGAAAATGAATTCCACCTCAAAATCAGACATGATTGCCATCTCATCTGCAGATGTAGAAACACCACCATCAGTGCTGGATGCAGCTCCCACTCAGCAGACGTGTGTATTAATAGATGGTCATACTATGATCCAATCCTTGGGAAAGCCAAGCAATGCACAAACATTTAATGGCTATGCGAAGGTCTTCCTTGGTGTCATTATCCTCTATGTAAAAGCTAGCGTCAAGTGAGATGACGCAGTCTTTGACACGTATGTCAAACAGTTAATCAAAGGAGAGAAAAGAACAGGTAAGAAGAGGCCAATCAGGAAGATAATAGAGACTGGTGATGTTCCCTTGCTGAAAGTTTGGGAGCAATTTATTGCACTTGATGACAACAAAGCTTACCTTGCTGAATTTCAAGTGACTGCATCATGGAGCATGGCAACTTACCTAATGGATGTGAACTGGTGACAGGTGATGGCTTCAAAGATCATGAATCAGCCAAGTCATCACTTTTGGGAGGTGCAGCAGCTCTTTGGAGCAACCATGAGGAGTCAGACACACGCCTGATATTGCATGCACTTCATGCAGCGTCAAACAGTCAGTGCAACAGGATCATAGTTGTATGCAGAGACACTGATGTACGATTGTTGTTGATTCACTTTTTGGGCAGCAAGCAAGGGATTGACATTTGGATGGTAAGTGGGACAGCTCGCCAGATGAAATGCTATCCTATCCATATCATTGCTGAAAAACTCCCGCTGCAAATTCAAGCGGACATTTTGGGATTTCATGCACTTACAAGCTGCGATTCAACATCATTCTTTAGTACGTGTGGAAAGAAGAAGTGTTGGAAAGTGTTTGAGCAGAATTCAGAGCTGCTTAGTGGAGTTGGTCGAGATGGTGGTAGTGCGCCGGTAGGGGAATGTGTGCATGCTATACAGTGCCCCATGTCCGAATGGCGGTATCAAACAAGCAAAGCACGTTTGAGAAAGTACAGACAGAACTAGAGAAGCTGCCACCAACCAATGCTGCGCTACAGCTCCATTTAGCACGAGCCAGTTTCTAAGCCAAAGTATAGCTGTAATCAAATGTAGGAGTGCAGAGCATTGGACTACCATCAGTCACAGGCGTCTGGCAAAAGACTGATGATGGCCGGTTACAGGTGGTTTGGTCAACACTCCTCTCAATCCCCGGCGCATGCATTGAACTGGTGACATGTGGTTGCAAGTCCAAGTGCAAGACTGCATCTTGTAAATGCAGAAAAAATGCTCAAATGTGCGTTCCTGCATGCACTTGTAATGCTGAAAACTAGAAACTCAGCAGGACTCGACTAATTAAGACACTACACGAATATATATTAAGTAAGCCCTCAAACACATGTTAAGAAGCGATTTCAAATCCAGTATGATTTTGTTTGCTCTTCAGGAGGGACCTTGACCTTTGGTACTGGCACTGAGGATTACACCCCCCAGTGCTCATAGTAGTAGCAAAAAAAAAAAAAAAAAAAAAAAAAACTAGCGACAATGAACCAGGTGGCGTCAGGAGATAACCCCCAACAACAAGTATAGAAAAATGAAAACAAAAATCCCAGGACGGATAATATCTCTAAAACAGAGAGGGGGACTAGGTGCCAGTTATATTACTTAAGGGTGGAAAATGAATGACTTACACTAATTTTTATGTTTTGGTGGCCATTTTGGACGCCAACTTGAATTTGGAAGCTTTCCTATTGTTCAAGTACACTTTTATTGATCTATTTGGGTTTCTGGAGCTCTAAAACGCAGGTGCAGGCCCCAAAACTATACCTCTAGGGTAAATAATATGCGATTTATGGTCATTTTAAGATTTTGGCGGCCATATTGGCGACCATCTTGAAAATTAGGGTCAAAATTAGAAAACGGCGATGACTAATACCCCATACGCTAATCTGTACCTTACGGTGATGTGATTCCACATGGTTGGTGGTTTGTAACAAAAAATGTCATCGGGAGTTACTTTAAGAGAACATGGCTGGCCGTCTATTGTAACTTTCACAAACTAGTAGAGAGCTATGTTTCGGTAATAGCTGACACACTTACATATATACCGCGAAAATGGTTTATTCTGTTTAAAGAGCAATCGGAAAAAATAGCTGGAGAGAGAAGCAAAGAAGAGGAAGAGTTTAGATTGCTTTCTATGGTACAATTAGCTTCATGAATTTCGGTATATATATATAGCGGCAAGCTAATGAGACATCTGGCACTTCCATTATGGTGTTCCATACTACTCTTACTTCACATTACAGTTTTGTCATTTGGTAAACTTTATTTTCAGCTGCGTGCTTGAATAGTCAGTGACTGATTCACGAAATTCACAAGTAGCGTTGTCTAAAGGAATTATATGTTTGCGTTGTGGAGTTGCCAGAAATCTCCCTATAGCTTGCCGTGAAATACACTGAAATATCTTAAGCCAATTATACTAGAATTTATTTCAGCTTTTGTACCGAACAGAGACTTGGTAAAGCTAAATTCATGGTTGGTCCAAACAATGCTAATGTTAACATTTGGCATCAATGACGATGCCAAACGCAGGAAAATTTCAGAGTTGGAAACGGAAGAAGGAACAGGCTGGTTGTACGGCAGAAATTAAAACATGTTTTCAGAACAATTTAGAACTGAGTGATAAAAATAAAACACATAAGACCCCTTTTTCACGCATTCACACGCGCACAAATAAACGTGTATTTCGTGCTGTATATCTATTAGCTGAGTTTTTTCGTTAGATGAAAACTGCTAGCCAGAAATCTTTGCAAGCACTGATTGAGCAAAACACTGGCCAGTAATAATTAATGTCTTCATCATGCATGTATCATTATAGTAGAGTCTATTTTGGTCTTTGATTACAAAAAGGAATACTAACACACCATCTTATGAAAAGAAACGAGAACGCATGAACTCTCACTTTTACTATTATAACAGTTATATTCTAAAAACAATAAAATTATTATTATTACAATAAGTTTTTATTATTATAAGAGTTCTACTATACATTCATTAACACAGTGAAACGATAGGCATCATTTTAAAGAGAAAGAAAAAATGACAAAGACGAGTTTTCACATCAGAACATCACGAACATCCAAATGTAACCGAGCGGCTCACCGAAGCCTGCGTCGGTTCCACGGTATGGGAGACAGTCAGTCGGTGCCTGCATCTTGTCTTTGGTAATAAGGGAGACAATTAGCTTTGTGTATGTCTCCGCCGGCGGCAGGGGGAAGCTGCTTTGGGTCTCACTACTGTTATTGTTGTTGATGCGGCGTTGGCGGTGTCAATGACAACCGATGTCTTCGCTCTATAGAGACCACTTCTATTTTTAGGACGGATATGATTTTATTCGGCTAATCTTATTCTATAGAGGCCACTTCTATTTTCAGAACGGATATGATTTTATTCGGTTAATCTTATTCTATAGAGGCTACTTCTATTTTCAGAACGGATATGATTTTATTCGGTTAATCTTATTCTATAGAGGCCACTTCTATTTTTAGGACGGATATGATTTTATTCGGTTAATCTCATTCTATAGAGGCCACTTCTATTTTTAGGACGGATATGATTTTATTCGGTTAATCTCATTCTATAGAGGCCACTTCTATTTTTAGGACGGATATGATTTTATTCGGTTAATCTCATTCTATAGAGGCCACTTCTATTTTTAGGACGGATATGATTTTATTCGGTTAATCTTATTCTATAGAGGCCACTTCTATTTTTAGGACGGATATGATTTTATTCGGTTAATCTCATTCTATTAAGATCACTTTTATTTTTAGAACGGGTATGATTTTATTTTTGTTAATGTATGGATAGTAGAACTGTTATAATAATAAAACTTATTGTAATAATAATAGTTTTATGGTTTTTAGAATATAACTATTATAAGAGTAAAAGAGAGAGTTCATGCACCGTCGTCTCTTTTCATAAGCTGGTGTGTTGGTATTACTTTTTGTAATCGAAGATCAAAATTAAGTTACTTGATTTTATGCTGACTTATGGATTATGAGTGAAAAGCTTCGAAGATCTTGATAAATTACTACCATCTGCATCTGCTTTGTTTATTTCAACGTGGTCCTTAATGGTGGACTGGTTAAGTATTTCGTCGACAGTAATTCGTCACTTCGCCTTAAGAATCTACCATTTTTATTACTTTTACTCTCTTCATTAGGTGTTAGTAGAGCAAAAAACAATACTTAAAAATTTATATATATATAATATATATATATATATATATATATATATATATATATATATATATATATATATATATATATATATATATCCTTTAAATAAGATAAAATAATTGCAAAATTCAATTTCAAACTAAAGCTAAAAAAAAAAAGCGAGACTACAGTATTTTCCACAATTCATCACAAAGTATCTGAACTTGGCAAACAGATTGTGTTATACACTGGATAATATGAAACTATTTCAGTAAAAATGGGTATCTATATCACCAAAGACCAATGGAAAGGGCAGCCTAATGCCCTTTTCTAGCCCAGGCACGAACAAAATGAAAATGAAAATTAACAGGAAGCCACGAGGATGTGGTTTATCCACGAAGGATGCTACAGAACGGCCTCATTAAGGAATTACAATTTTATAAAAGTGATGAGAGAAGGAGGCAAGAGTAGATTTCATTTGGTCCAGTTTTCCAAATTGCCGATTTCCAACGAGCAAGTGTGGGAAGAAGTGGTCTGATTGGTGTCACATGCTCGCCTGAAAGGAAGAACTGCTAATGGAACTGAAACAACCACGAAAACTATAATGGAATGAGCGCTTAAGCCATGTATCCTCTTTTTATTTCCTTTTAATCAAACACGGTTCAGTAAAACGTTAAATAACATCTGCTGCCTCATATGTCGACATTGGCAAATTCATCAAAAATTTAAATAACCTCATGATGACATATCCTGTATAAATTTAACAAATAAACCCACACATACGAGCGCGAGAACGCCAGTGCTAGTGAAGGAATCGCCAAAATGCAGCAGTGCGCAAGCACTTGCAACATCCATATAGCTCTTGACACTTCTAAAGGATGAATCTAGGGGAAACCGAGTGAAAAGTTAGGGGAAGAGTGCAATAACCAAAGGTCGTGTGACAATGAAGTCAGCTAGGGAGAACACCCAAGGGACAGGGAGAACCGATGAGGTAGTTACAGCTACCTACGAGCAGTTAGGGGAAAACTACAATTACAACGATTGGGGAACTCCCGAAAGAAAGAAGGGCAAAAGGAAAAAAAATAAAGAAAAAAAGTGGGATGAGCTAATTAATGCTGGATGGTGATTAGCCCTTGTTTGGCTGTTAGGGTACGGGAGATGAGGAAAAAATAATCATAAAGACTTAACTTTAGATATCACTGGGGAATCTCTTCGTGTTCTCCTTTCACCCTCAGCAGCGCACAAGCCTTTCCCATCCCAGGTCTTTATGTTTTTGCTTCTATTTACGTTATATATATGTGTAAACACACACACACACACACACACACACACACACACACATATATATATATATATATATATATATATATATATATATATATATATATATATATATATATATATATATATGTTTCGCCCTTTTTTTTAGCTCTAAAGACGTAATCAGAAAGCGCTGTTTTTGTGCCTGTTATAACGTGTATGTATGTATATATATATATATATATATATATATATATATATATATATATATATATATATATATATATATTATATAGATGTGTGTGATATATATACATACACACACACACACACACACATATATATATATATATTATATAGATGTGTGTGATATATACACACACACACACACACACACACACACACACACACACATATATATATATATATATATATATATATATATATATATATACATATATATATTTACACACAATTTCAGGCACATACATATGAAAAATTAGCAACTAGAGGGGGAATGGATTGATGAAGGACAGAAGGGATGATTGGTTAATGCTTCAGCAGATGATTTACAACTGAAATTCAGGAAATCGTGTTTGATTCTTTAACTCAGTTGCAAATACATCTTTCCAAAGTATACTCAGCTATTAACATTTTACTTAGCATACTTTTCACTATTCTAACGTCCCAGTCCTTCCTAACGTTTTCACCACAGCATTCTAAAACTTTCTCCATTTCCGTTCGATTACCCCCAAAATGCCTCATACATACTTTAATTTTATCAGGTTACTACCTTTTCTGTGTTTCGATTGACCACACCAACGCATGTTAGATTCTTTTACTATCTAGCCACTCATTTTCCATCCTGTTTCTAACTAATTATACCATCCTTCCTCTTGCAACTACGTAAGTGTATGCGTGTACACACACACACACGCGCGCACACACACATATATATCACTAAATCCACGTGGATTTAGTGATGTTCTCAAGCACGAGTTCCTTCGTACTGCATTGGATATGGATGTCACGAGAAATATATATACATACATATATATATATATATATATATATATATATATATATATATATATATATATATATATATATTATATATATATATACAGTAATATGACATACAATCTTAGGAAGCTATCATCAGTTATAATAAAATTGAGCAAAGAATGTCATTTTATGCAGTAAAATGGATACCATTTATGAAACTACCATGCATGGATAATGGGAAGCCTAAATTTTATGAGGGTCTGAAGTTGACTTAACAGACGAAATGATATTCTACAAAGGACAACCTGTAAGTTAATAAAGGAACAATTGCAAAACCTTACTCTCTAGGACATACACTATTTGAAGTGTGAAATTATGGCATAAACAAGTGGAAACTAGATCTTCTCTCCGTCCTCAAAATATGACAGCACTACACAAGGTAGAGAGCAGGGAACCACACTCTACAATTCGTTGAATTGACACCAAATAATGAAAATGCTACTGCTTCAGTACCCACCGTCATGTTGGAACTAAATCATTAGCTATGGTCTCAAACAAAGAGTAAAGAGGACCTTCTACCATTAATATGGCAATGTGTTCCTATAGGCGAAACTGCTTAGCTAAGAGCATCTCTACCTCGTTTCGGCGCATTGGTTTTGCAACTCTAAAGGGTTCTGTTGTTAGGGGATTCCCAATCCTTTCTTAACTAGGTACCCAAGGTTAATCAAACTGCCGGCACATTCACTAGTACTAATTGATCACTAAGACTAAATCTTTCTGCACTGGATATAACTAACTCATTTACATTACAATTAAATTTTAATGCAGTTAACCACGGAGACAATTATCTCTCTCTCTCTCTCTCTCTCTCTCTCTCTCTCTCTCTCTCTCTCTCTCTCTCTCTTTTAGAGTACTTAAATATATTCCTTCAGCTATCGAATCTTCCTTTGGCGACCCTCTATGAGAATTCCTGATGTAGGCAATACTCCAAACCAGAAATCATCGAGAATGTAATAAAATATGTAACACAACCCGTACATAAGAATAACTTACCAACAAAGCAATACTCAAACATTTTAGAGCAACGTGAATTTTGAAAACATTCGTAAATTACTTGAAGTAACTTTGACAAATAAAAGATATTCGTATCGAAGAAATATATATATATATATATATATATATATATATATATATATATATATATATATATATATATATATATATATATATATATATAAAGAAAACTAGAAGACCATTATGCAGTACTGATTAACTTCATATTATCTGGACAAAGAGCAAAGGAAATATTTTGAAAAAGTTAAGATGTTCTCAGTTGCGTAAGATACAAGGAATTCTTAGACTTCTTTAATATTCAGTGCAATTTACTTATAGAAATTCGATGTGGGTTTAGTCATTTTTTACAGATTCCGAAAATAAACGCGAATAGCATAACGTTCGTTCTTTTGGTACCGTGAACTCAGAACTTATTAAAAATAACACAGTGTTGGCTGCATTTTTGTTGCACAATGTTTGTATCGCCAACATCACGGTTCAATAAGAACTGCTTTCAGTATCTCCGTATACAATACATTTTTTCTAGTAAGTATAAAAATAGATAATCAGGAAAAAGAGTAACACGTTTCTTTTATGCATCGGGGACTCCAAATTCAGCTAAAATAAATAAATAAATAAATAAATAGATAAATAAAATAAATAAATAAATAAAAGTACTTCTGAACACCGCAATTACCTACAAATAAATAAGCAGTCTAACAATACTACTTAAACTGTTGCTAAATGCTAAATAGCCACACGTCAAGTAGTGGTATTATATTCGAGTTGTTTTATAGTATCAATATACACATTTACATCGCTAAGAGCACCGTCAATGCTGAGATGAAGCGGTGTAAAACAAAAATTAAGCGAAAAAACTTGTTCACGTTCGTCATAAATCAGAAAGAAAACCAGTCACAGGCCGGAGAATTTACTTAGGGGTGAATTTAATACCAGGCGCGTTTAAGGCACGAATTGAAATATTCCAATCAAGATCGCTATTATTATATTTTACTTAAAATAATATACAAAGAGGAGCCAAATAGGTTATTATAGAAGAATAATGTTTTGAATATATGAAGGCACGAGAGAGAGAGAGAGAGAGAGAGAGAGAGAGAGAGAGAGAGAGAGAGAGAGAGAGAGAGAGAGAGAGAGAGAGAGAGAGAGAGAGAGAGAGAGAATTTATATAATAATATGTATAAACCATAAAAGTGTGAATATACTCTATATCCCCAAACTAAGAATTAGCAAACATATATATATATATATATATATATATATATATATATATATATATATATATATATATATATATATATATATATATACTCGTATATATATATATATATATATTTATATATACACAGTATATATATATATATATATATATATATATATATATATATATATATATATACACACACTATACACACACACACACACACATATATATATATATATATATATATATATATATATATATATATAATGATTAATGTAAATATCTTTTAGCATGATCTACTAAAAACATTCCAAATGATGTGTATAGCAATAGTAAATCTAAATAACGTTACCATGCAAGAAGGAAAAAAATTTATAACACAATAACAGCCTGAACGTGCCTGACCGACAAGGCCAAACGCTGTATATACTCGTATATATAGGTTAATCATAACACCGATTTCTTTTTCTAAAAAAAAAAACCTCTTCCGGGTTGGTTCGACTTGAATACGAAAATCCAATCTCATAACAATCTATAGCTGCAGAACCCTTTGACTATTGGACTCACTTCAGGGGTATACTTATTCAGTGTGGCGCAGTATTAAGACACCTCGAATTAGTTTATGTCATAGGAAACTGAAAGTATCGAGATTATAAGAAAAAATGTTTAGTCTTCACCTAACGTAATCTCAACCGGTTATGCAGCATATACAAAGAATAAACTGTACAGTCAAGGCTGCTGTTGTCCCTTAATTATGATTTGCTGGTAAGGGGAAGAGTGTACAAGACAGATTGAAAAGTATCGGAGAATCACTCTACATATTCCGGATAAGTATGGATTTTCCTAATGTATAGTTTTTGCATCTACCAGATAGACACACACACACACACACACACACTCTCTCTCTCTCTCTCTCTCTCTCTCTCTCTCTCTCTCTCTCTCTCTCTCTTGATTCTGACCACTCTTCAGCGAGACCAATGGAGAGAGACCCACGGAGAGACCCACATACCCTCAAGAGACTATGTAACACCTTTCATGTAATCACTTGCTACTTTTACTGCGTTGGAATTCGAACCCTAATGGCTTGTTTTTTTATTGTTTGTTTTTATCCAAGGGCTGACAATGTGTTTCTACGATTCCTTACATCTTTTTTTTATGAGGTGACTCTATGACTGCCTTTGACGTAGATACTTTTTTTCCTCTCTCCGCTTTAAACATATTTTCGTAGGGCCTCGATTAGCCCGTCAGTGTTCGCATCAGCCTCTTCATCCCCAAATATTCAGTAGAATGCATCTCTTAAAGTCAAGAAAATGTGAATTGTCAATACATATCTGACACATCATTTCAGTCTTACTTCTCATAAAACCAATACAGCTTCAAACAGCGGGCTCTACATCAATCTGTGCTCTCATGATGCAGGACTGAAACGTGGCCAGCAATTGCATGTTGAAATGTGAAATGATTCCACTAAGAAGACTAAAAAAAATTGTGAAGTTTAGTGCTGCCAATGGAACAGAACTTCCTAATGGGAATGGTGGGCCAACCGTTTTAATTCCTTTTCTGACGGAGTGTACAAACAAACTAGAAACTGTTACATTTGTAATTTCAGAACAAGAGGATTCGTGGCTAAAAACTTGTTCTGATGACATCTTTAGGGCACAATAAGATGGCAAACACCATCTTGAGCCTTGGCATACTTGTAATTCACAAAACCCATTTCCAACAATGCTTCTTCAAATGTATTCTCCGGCTCATGATAATTTATGTACAAATCAAGTAAGATTTAATATAAGAATTATGTATACACATTTTAATCATTCCTTTAGCCATGAGTTTACTGAATCTAGAGATGTCTATGCCAATCACGTGGGGGCAAGCGTGAATCAAGAGGGCAAGAGGCAGTACGCGAGCCATCACAATGTAGGCTCATACTTTGTTATGTAGGTTTGAGTTCAGTAAAAACACCATGAATAGGCTACTGCCACTCAAAAGAGATATGTAATATTTGATGTAATAAGCTGTAGGTCCCGTTGCTAAGTAACCAATTGGTTCTTAGCCACATAAAATAAGTCTAATCCTTCGGGCCAGCCCTAGGAGATCTGTTAATCAGCTCAGTGGTCTGGTACAACTAAGGTCCACTTATTTTTTGGACATGTGGAATGATGAGGTAGCTTTTCAGATAGGCTGCGCAAGACTAATCAAGGCAACATGAAAAAGGAATTTAACGAAAACTTGAGCTGTAACAGCTCTATGAAAAAACACCTCCAAGTAAAGTACCAGCACCAGGCGATTTCGGTAGTCCAATATCAACTGCAAAGACATGTGCCTACAGTAATACACCATCTTCTTACGTATTAGTGTCAACTTCATTCCAGTATTTTCCGTAGGAAACGGGTTGAATGAGAGATCCTGTTATGAACTATATGCCAGGTCTAGCATAAACAAACTGTTGCTTTATACAAATGAATTAAGCGCGTTAAAATTACATGAGTGTAAGACTTAAGCTACGAACTTCTAAACCTCTAAAACTTAAAGAATATGTTGCCAGGATTAGAGTAATGACAACTTCTGATAAAAATTCTATTTAGCAGGTTATTTAAGAGCATTCCCTTTCCTCGTGGTAAAATGCGAGACACTCTAGTTAGCACACTGTCAATTGAGGGGAGCAAAATTAGAAGAGTTACATTCAATTAGAATAATAATTACTTTGAGGCAAACAGCAACAGTTAATGAATAAATCCAAGCACATTATTTAGATTATATTTTCTCCCATGACTTTCCTTTTTTTATGGTACAATGAAATAACTCGTTTTCCTTTTTTTAATCCTGAACTGTAGGTAATTCCGTCCGCCTCCAAAGAACACTGTGGTTTCATAGCGGCCAGAAAATTCGGGTTTATCTGACTAATGCTTGGTTTCCTTCACGAGGATTTTTTTCGACCGAGAGTGGAAGTGTACTTTACGTAACTACGTACTGTTTGCCTATTTTTTTTATTTGTCTGCTTCATAAATGAAAGTTTTAACAAGGATATGTTTGTAAACCTCAAACTATATGATTCGACGTTTTTGAAATAACTGAATCAGGGATACGAGATCAGGACTGAACCTGGAGTTAAAATAAAGAAGACTGAAATTTGATTTTGGCAAGCAACCAGGCAGCCTGAAAGGGATGAAGGTTCTGGGTAATTACATGGTGATGACATTCATACGAGCAACAGAGGGCAACAGCTTTCCGTTTCACTGCGAGATATACACACACACACACGCACACGTGTGTATATATATATATATATATATATATATATATATATATATATATATATATATATATATATATATTATATATATATATATATATAATTACAGAATTTATTTCTGTGAAACACGTTACCGTGTGTTCATTCCTTCACACACACACACACACACACACACACACACACACACATATATATATATATATATATATATATATATATATATATATATATATATATATATATATATATATATATATATATATATATATATACTGTATATATATATATATGTGTGTGTGTGTGCGTGTGTGCGTGCGTGTGTGTGAATTGATATGTTTTTAGCTGGGAGATCTAGTTTAACCAATGGGTTACACTGGGGAGATGCGCAACTTACCTTGGATAACACAAATTCGAACTCTGGCCTTGAGGTCCAGTAAAAGCATATGCATCAAAACACAGCTGAGGGCCTACTTCAAAAGGGGAGTGATTAGGTAAACTCTAGGGTTTAACTTAATTAATTATATTTACAAAAAAAAACACATATTAGAAGAATTGTAGTGTAACTGAGATGAGCAAATAAGGTCCCATAACACGAAGTGAAAGAAGCAAATGAAAGGGAATTGCTTGAAGAGACACCATGGGGACCAGCGTCAAAGGGCGCCATAAATGGTGTAGCGGGGTAACTACGCATACAAGATGATACACAGATCCACGGCTGACTAACTCCTAATCTGTAATCGAAACACCTATGGTTACTTAACCAAAAATAGCACTTTAATTAAGGAATTGAGGACTTACTCAGAAGGTGCCTAAACTGAACTCGATTCCAATCATTCAAATTTTAACAACTACATTACACTTCATTTCAATGCTTTGCAAATTAAACAGCAGTCTCACTGTAGGAATATCGCACTAGGAAAAAGGAAAAACAGAAAAATAGTTATAGGCTGACACGGATGTGACTGGCTAAAAGAACCTTGAATTTGGGACTTTACTTTAAGCAGGAAGTGATGTTCCTCATCTTCAGGGGCACCAGCGATGGGGAGGGCAAGTGAATAAGGTCACAGCAAGAGTTTACTATGGCCCCTGACAGTCATGTGTGTCCAAAAGGGGCAGTACAATAGAGCAAGGGACAGGTTGAGCGTCCGACAAATTCTAAGACCAGTGTGTCTGTCCGAGGTCTTTTATAGCTTTCGGTGATTACGATCATGCTATTTGTAGGTGGTGCTGGTTTTGGTACAACCACGTGTCACTGCGGGCATGGAAGGCTGTGTGGGTCAGGTTCCAAGGTGGCGTCGAGCACATGGTCATTCCTTTGCCTCTCTGCCAGCTGACTTGCCTCGGGCAAGGATTTGCATTCCTACTGGATCAGCAACCGGAATTTAAGGTCCCTGGCAGTTACTCGAACAAGGAAAGGAGATTAAAGTATTCTCCCCAAAAGGGAGGGTGAGAGAGAGGTCAGTAGGGGCGAATTTTTCCTACAGTGTTCTTTGCGATAAAACACATAAAGTGATTGAATATTCTTTATACTACATCATGGACAGATGAGATGGTGAGAGAGAGTTTCACTCTTTACAACATATATATATATATATATATATATATATATATATATATATATATATATATATATATATATATATATATATATATATATATATATATATATATATATATAATATTTTTTTTTCATGATGTTGCCTTGTAATGTGTATATCCCTCTACAGTTTTGATATATTTACTCTTCTATTTATCATGTATTATGTGTAATGATAATAATTATTGAAATATCGTACGTAGTGCAGTGTCAGATCTCAAAAGAGTTAGTAATTTAGGTAACTCAACAGTGTAATTTAGTATTAATGATACATTTTTAATAGTAACGTAGTAAAAGAGGAACACGTGTGTCCTAGCGAAGGGTTTGTTTCACTTCAGCTGCCATTGCAAAAGATAAAGCGCTGACAGGTTGGGATAACAACTGATGATTCATTCAGAAACCAACTTGGTTTTTTCATTTTGTTTTTAAAACATGGCAATCATAATTAGCCAGTTTTGATCATGTAAGCATTTCTGTAAAAGCTTTGTCTAATACGAGAAGATGACAAATGTTTCGTAATGTTACATACATGGCTCTGATCACATATGCATTTTTGAAAGTAAGAGAACATGGTAATTGCGTCATGTTTAAGACTGCATTGCTTTGATCATGTATTGTCCCGATTGCGTTCAAAATGTTTTGCTTTCGTTCTTGTTCCCAAAATGCCTTAATGACATCACTTGAGTGTTTCATGTCCTACTGGAATCCAAAAGTCTATTCATTCTTATTTGAGAGACCGTTAGCTGTGGTTCCCTCTCTTTCTCTCTCTCTCTCTATCTCTTTCTTCAAAAGAGAGTAATTTTAAAGTAATATATTTGTGGTCACTGGTATTAAATATATAGCTTTTGAGATCTGAGTATAAGACAAGTGCAAAAATTTGTAACGGCGCCAGACAAAAAAGTGTGTTTTGTGAATCTAGGCAGCTGCAAGTGTTTTTACAAAGGTTTTTACAAGCTTGTGTAAGGTAAAGTGAAATTTACTTATTATTACCATGGTATAATATGGTATATTGAGAGAATTTTTGCCTAAGTGAAATTATTATTGATAAATCTTTTGTGTATTTTTGTGTGTTCTTGTATTTGCAATCTCTTTATGTTGGTGATTTAACATTTATTTACTTAGCATTTTAAATATTTCTATATGATTTAACATTACATACTTGATTTAACTTTCATTTATTAAGATTTTCTTTTCAAATCTTGAGTAATTATTGACAGTTTAAATTTTGCTTGATTAATTTAATTTCTTGATAAATTAAAGTTTTTATGATTTAGTTTTGTTTAATAATTTAACTCAAGAATTAATTGAATTTTTGGGTTGTTTTCAAGTAACAGTAAATTTTTCAGACTGTGAATTCTGATCATAAATTTTGAATTTAAAAATAAATTTCTGTATTTAAAATCTTTAAAAAACAGTGTTTCATTTATTGACCACCAGTGAATAGGATTAATGGAGTGCATAAGGAAAAGTGATAAACATGTTTTGTACCTTTAGTTTTGCTGAAGTGAATCAAGACCAGGGAAACAGTTAAAGTTGTTTGATGGAGTGATGCCCTTTTACTCTTGTATATTTCTTGTTTAATTGTTGATACCTCACACTAGTCTTGATAAACTTAGTTTGATTTTTCATGTGATTAATGAGTTTTTTAAGGGATCATTGTTACCTTTAGAGTACTCAGTCATAATTTTTATTGTTATGAGAGATCAGGTATCTAGCTGAAGTGAGGTAAATTTTTGAAGTTTGAGACTAGTTGTGTAATAACCATGTACTTGTGCAAATCGTGACAACATATATATATATATATATATATATATATATATATATATATATTTATATATATATATATATATATATATATATATATATATATATATATATATATATATATATATATATATATATATATATATCACTGGTCACCACAAAAAATTAAATGATGCCTTGACCTCACAAGATGATGTCAAAACATTTTTCTGATAAATAATCAAACACTCTTCATTATAAGGGTTGGCATCTCATTCATATTTATGAATGAAAATACACAGTATAGGAACTCGCGACATATGACGAAGTCCGTCCATGAGCATTTGTAAATGCTCAAGCGTGAAATACTTGGGGTTCATCACAACCTGGAATGAGATTCAGGAAAAGTTCCGATTCTTATTGCACTTAGGGCCCCGCATATTTATGTGTATGTATGTGATTGCCTACAGGATTACATGCATGTCATTGGGCACCAATGTTTGATGATCCATGTAACATGTGTTTTTGGTTAAAATCCATTATAATTTAAATTGAGATTTACTATATCTCATACATATACACACATATATATATGTATGTGTGTGTGCGTGTGTGTTTGTCTGTGTACTGTATGTGTGTGCGTATATATATACACGCACGTGTACACACACATATATATATAAATAATTATATATAAATACACACACACACACACACACACACACACATATATATATATATATATATATATATATATATATATATATAAATATATATATATATATATATATATATATATATATATATATATATATATATATATATATATATATATAGAGCATATTTAATTCGATGAGGTCAAGATATGAACATGTAAGCATCTTAATTAGGAAATTTCCTTTATACTTAACAGCCTCAATAAACGCGTTTTCTGTAAGAGATCAGTAAATCTCAATTTAAATTATAATGAATTTCAACTAAAACTGCATGCTACATGGATCATCATACACATAGTGACGAATGACATGCATGTGATCATGTACGCAATCACATCCACACACACATATATTATTTCCCACTTGAGCATTTGCCAATGCTCATGGAAAGATAATATAAATATGGAATGATAATAGAAATATGAATGATATGCCAACACTAATAATGAAGACTGTTTAATTACTTATCAGAATAATGTTGTGACATTATCTCATGAGCTCAGTGCATCATTTTAATAATTTCCTGACGTGACTTCACTTATAAACACAGGTGATGCCTTGTCAGGCGCTACTGGTCAGTAAGACAGGTCTGCTTTATAATTCTATTAGGCCTCTGATCGTCCTCTATTTATTAGAGACCCTTCTCATATATATGGTATTGTCATGGATCTCATCCCAACGAACCTTTCAACCAGGGTTGATGGTAATGCCCACGGGGATAAACATTTCAGTTGTACAGTATACAGTATTTCCGAAAACACCATTAGAAAATTTTATTTCAGTACCTCGCAGTTTGTATATGGAATATCTAATCTTGAGTAATTTTACGTGTCTGAGCAAATATATAAATATAATTTCTACTGTGACAATCTGAAAAAAAAACAAGATTTTTTTCAAACATTTAAAAAACCTTTCAAATTTACGTTGACCCTATTCTCACTGAGCAATAAAATAACACATGATCAGAAAATAAAGATCATAAGGCCTTGCCAAGATGCGTCATTCATCTAGAGAAGAATGCCATATTCAATATGAAGCCGTTTCCCTTAACAGCAGGTAGCACTGAATGACCACTTAGGTCCCTCCACCGCTTGGCCTTTGGCCTATATTTTATATTCCAGTCCAATCCAATCCTTAACAGCAGGTGGCTCCGGCGAAAATAAAACTGAACGGTTATTAACACATTCTATATATATATATATATATATATATATATATATATATATATATATATATATATATATATATATATAAAATATATATATATATAATATATATATATATATATATATATATATATATATATATATATATATATATATATATATATATATATATATATGTGTGTGTGTGTGTGTGTGTGTGTGTGCGTGTGTGTGTGTGTGTGTGTGTGTGTGTACGAGCGCGCGTTTTTTCCCACGCCTGTGAATTGTTCATACTGTGATTCTAAGTATATATTTTGTTACGTATTTTCATGACTAACACAAATGTTGATATACTCGTCCATGTACTCAAATGCACATATGAAAACCTATATGCAAGGCTTCCCAACATAAATAAAGCGCTATGATTAATGTTATCCAAAAGCTACGTTTAACCGAGAAAAATGAATTCGGCACTACCTACTTGAATATAGCAAATTATCTCTTCCTTTCTTTTGTCCCGTATTCTACGAGTAAGTATTTATTATAACTGTTCATATTTAAAGAAAATTTCACAGTGATACACTACCGGGTTATAGCTTTTAAACCGATTCTTTACAGCCTAGAAATTATGTAATACGCTGCTCCTAGAATGTATTTTTGTTTTGTATTTCTTCATTTATCTTGATAACTGCTCTACCTCTGCTTCAAACTTGCAGTCTTTCCTTAGATGACTCACACGAAATATGCACAAAGAAAGGCTAACACGTAAAGAAAACAAACAAAACACCAAAAAAAAAAAAAGATGCAAACAATTAGCAGACTACAAAAACGCAGACGATAAGACATGAACACTGCGCAAATAAAAACCAAGGAATTAAAAAAAAATAAAGCCGCAAACGAGAGAAGAAAAAATACAACAAGCAAAAAGAGAAGGAGACAAACACTGTGTCAACAACAGCCTGTTAGTCATATTTAAATGCAACTGAAGAAGAGAAAAATGCAATGTTCACCGAGTCATAATTATACACCAGCCTTCCCACACTTAAACGAGTATTTATGCGCATGGTCACGCAGACGAGCAGTGGACACCAGAGCAAATGCAGATTTATTTTCGAGCAGGAACACGTCCCTTGGGCCAAACTTTTATTTGCTGGTGACGGTCATAAATAGGTCTAGATTCCATGTCAGGTTAGGTGGGGCCTTTCTGGGTTAGCTGCCTTCATTTTCTTCTTTGTCGTCAGCAAAAAAAAAAAAAAAAAATAAATAAAAAAAAATAGTTTTTTGTGGCATGAAAATTACTATCTTCATAACAACATCCGTAAGTTGACATCGTTCTCACACTCGAATGGAAAATAACAAGCAATAAATGCGCCGAAGTTTCTTCGGCGCAATCGAGTTTTCTGTACAGCGCATAATGCTGTATGAAACTCGAAGCCACGGACCATGAAACTCTCAGCCGCGGACCATGAGACTTTCATCGACGGCCTGGTGGTGGCATGTGTTGTTGGCACCTATAGCGGTGCCAGACGCACGATTAAGGCTGACTTTAACCTTAAATAAAATAAAAAACTATTGAGGCTAGAGGGCTGCAATTTGGTATGTTTGATGACTGGAGGGTAGATGATCAACATCTCAACGGTTTTCTTTTATAGAAAACTAAAGAACTACATAAGGTAAGCTGAAACTAAAATATGCGGTGTTAAAGACTAGCAGATACAGTATTGGCACAATTAGTAAAAACTTCTAATGCACATGAAAAAATAAACAGTAAAATACAGCAGCAAAAGGCAGACCTGCCTTAATATAGTTTCCTTGTTGCCCAATTTCATTGATATGAAAAAATGAAGGTTTAAAGGTTAATTTTCCTTGAATTTCTTTGGAGTAAAGACCATACCTCCTGCTTTAATCAATATATAGCACGGGAAGTGTTAAGCATGCGTACACACACACACACACACACACACACACACACACACACATATATATATATATATATATATATATATATATATATATATATATATATATAAAAGAGAGAGAGAGAGAGAGAGAGAGAGAGAGAGAGAGAGAGAGAGAGAGAGAGAGAGAGAGAAAGGAATAGCAGGCTATGAAACTAAGCTAAGAAGGGGTGAAGGAAGAAAAAGGTCGATCTCAGAAGAAGAAAGACTTAATGAGGTCCTTCCATTTGGGCCAAGTTACAACCCAATAAAGCAAAAGGCAATAGACATTAATCCCCATTATTACATATATATCATAATTAGTACTTTCTCTTTTCCCCCGGCCCCCTTAGAAACCCCCCCATTAATTCAGTAGTGGGTCAGAAGGATAATAATGGGACTCAATGGACTGGTCCATAGGGGATTTCAAAAATGGAAGAATGCTATTTTCCCCCTCTGGGGATGGTTGGAAGGGTGGGTGTGGGGGGGAGGGGAGTTGTTAAGGGAGGAGAAGGGAGAGGAGGACCAAAAGGGAATGGAAGGGAGATATGTTATGATCAATTGGCAAGGATTGTGTCGAGAATATATGAAAGAGACGAACTGCTTCAGATATCACACCAGCAATGTCGCCAATAAGGCGCAAAGTATCCTTCAACCGTCCATCTCTTAAAAGTGAAATTATAACGGAGCCAATAAACAAAACTGACAATAAACCAACAAGGGCATAGAACAATATCATATAGGGTTTCTGAGAATATCTGATGGATTTTTTAATATTTTTATAAAAAAAAAAGAGAACATAAGATATTTTTTTAATACTACTACGATGTGTGCGTTCACAAACATCTAAACTGTGTTGGTGTTGTGTTTCTGCTGTGAATACTGAAAAGGTAATGAAATGTTCTGTAAGTTATGCTATATATACTAATGCAGACTGTTTCAATTTTCAAAACTTTTGCTCGCATTATCATAAACCAGCAAGGACACATGCCAAAGTAACAAAAATTCAATTTAGGGTGGACAGCTGATATCAAGATATAAAGCTTTCTAGGAAATTAAAAACCAACAACTACATCGTTAAACATAGCGCTAGATAACTGCCGCAGAAGAAAAAACCGAACAAAACATTATATCACCTAGGAATTTAGTTTCATCGTTTACTAGTCAAAATTCACCCAAGGTCCATAGAAAAATGAAACCTTTAAATCCGTCGTTTTTGGGCTTTCACTTGTATTTTGGCTGGTACAAGGCATATCAAGCTATATTTATTTCATACAAATACCTGTGCTCGAGGAAAATGTATTTTCTTATGAGAGGAAACGTTTGAATCTATTTAGTCTAAGATTTCTTTTAACTAAATCCACGTCACTAATATGCAAAGGGTTAACCTCTCTTACATGCAAGACTATCAGAAGACACTAAGTGTATGAAACATGACCGGTAAAATTAGACATAAATAAGAACGGCCAAAAATGAATGACTCCTTTCTGAGCAATACTAGCCACGGAAACATTAACCAGTAAAACCACAAGACTGCATGACTTACAGATTTCAGACATCACTTCTCTTCAGTATTTACGAATCTTCTTTTTATGTAATATTTATGACCAACTCGGGATTACCCATACAGTAAAAAACCACGTGGAAGAGAAATTGAGAGGCATAGCTATATGCAGTGGTACATTTGTGCTTTAACTATATACATATTTAAAAAAAATTGTTTGCTTTATACCTATATACATGCATGCACACATATCTATGTAAATGTATATATGTATATATACATATATGAATATACGTATTTGTATATATATATATATATATATATATATATATATATATATATATAATATCTGGTGAAACGAATTATATTACTACACACACACTATACATATATATATGTATATATGTATATATATATAAGTACGTGCGTGTATATATATATATATATATATATATATATATATGCTATACACACATATTTATATATATAAATACATATGTATATATATATATATATATATATATATATATATATATATATATATATATATATATATATATATAAGAAAATAAAGAGAGGTAACATGGATGATCATAAAATATGCACAGCTGTGCTCAAACCTGAGGCGACATGATTCTTTTTGCATCGTCCAAAATCTCAGACTCAACATAACGTTAGCAAGTAGTGTTAAACTTTTTTTTTTCATTTCCAATGTCATAAATGTAGACATGTTTGCGAATTCACAGCTAGCACTATTTTCCCAATGATTACATAAACATGATCCCTTTTATGCATTGGTATAATTCGTAACCTGTGTGATTTAAACTGATTTTTTTTCACACTGCTTAGCTCAAAGCACGGTGTGATATGATTAGCCGTGCCGTCAATGATAGCGTGCTTAACATGGTCCTTGGGCTGGTCAACGTAACCACCTCTGCAGCATTATAATAGTAGACCTAATGAGGTTAACAGTCATAACAACATTTTCAAAATAGGAATATGAATTACTACAAGTTTTCTTTGAATGTTGACGTTTTAGGCTGTGTTCAAGCTGCCTGTATGTTGCAAAATGATTTATAGGTCTAAAAAAATCATCTAAGCCTTCCGAGATGCAATCTTTGTTACTAAAGAATTTATTTGTAGAGATTACCTGCTCTTTTAAGAATAAAAGATGATGATGATTTTAATTATATGGAGAAGATGGCTATTATTCGAAATATCTACTAGTATTAATATGAAGGCCTACGGAATACTTGTTTTTTAACTGGCTTACAATATTATTTTCTTAAAAAAGTGCTTCTGCTCGCTTTTGGTGTATAATTCATTCATTCATAAGGTAACTTAAAGTGACAGAATGTGTAGATAACTTCATATGCTTTCTGGCCAGAAATTGTTAATATAGAGATGTGAATGCTTAGTGTAATTTAAAGAAAGTAAAGAAATCTATCACACCTAGACCTAAAAACAAAATCTTGGCTTTAACATAAGAATAATTGCATTGGTGAATATTTGCTAGTAAGCCATAATTTTCGAAGTAGTTAAGAAATATAACTTAAATAATTTTATTTTTATGAAAACCCAAATATTCCTCTAACAAATATAAAATAAATGGTTTCAAGGTAATTGCACTGTCGCTAATCATTGTAGTGTAGACCTATGTTACACCAACATTTGCGCCGCCACTCTAACGGTTGCGTCACACACGATCCGCTCACCCGTTGATATGAGTGGATGCATTCTACTTTTGTATTTACTTATTTACATTTTTTAAGCGTTGAGGCGTAAAAACAATGGAACTGTTTCAAATTTTATGGTGTCATTGGAAGCAATATTAATGTTATTTAACATTTGAAATGAGGTTTGATGATGACTTTTTTTTTTTTTTTTTGTCAAATGCATCGGCGATGATTGAACGAAAGTTTTGAAAATGTTCCATAATTTGGCTACACATACTTTCTTACAGTTTTGAAATATATGACAGATTTCACTCTTATGAAACACATTATGGCCTTACTGTATGCAATAATCATGTTTTCACACTGAAATAATAGATAAATATAGAGCATGTTAGGTTGCCAGTTCGTGAATTTTTAATGAAATCCTATGCAATCATGTCGTATCTCTTAAGAGCATAGCTGTACATATTTTATGATCATCCATGTTAGCTCTAATTTTTCTCTTGTACTGTATATATATTTATATATATATATATATATATATATATATATATATATATATATATATATATATATATATATATATATATATAAATGGACAATATGTATGCATTATATATATATATATATATATATATATATATATATATATATATATATATATATATATATGTATAGAGAGAGAGAGAGAGAGAGATACACATGCGCACACACACTCACACACATATATATAAATATATAAATATACATACATATATACATAAACTGTATATATATATATATATATATATATATATATATATATATATATATATATATATATGTATATATATAATATAACTTATCCATCATCTACCATGATGGTGATGAGCTGAAAATGATTCTAAATACAAAACCTGAGTTAAAGATGCATATGTACAACAGAGTCGATATCAATTTAAATCTGTCTTGATAGTCGGACGGTCAAAGTCACTCTGTATTGTTATTTTTTAAGCCAATCCATATATATAAATATATATATATATATATATATATAATATATATATATATATATATATATATATATATATATATATATATATATATATATTTCTAGAAAACTTTTTTTCTCCCGTTCGGAAGACAGTGACACTTACATGCCTGTAGGGTGTTTTGCCTCAAGTGTAGTTCTTTAGAAACCTTCCTTGTACATTAGTGTTGGTGACAGTGTAATCACTTTTTCATGGAGTATATATGAATGATGTAAGTGACAATTAACTGAGAGACCTGAACCCCAGCTCTCAAGCAGGATTTAAACTCCTGTCAGGTAGTGCCACTTAATATGCCTTCCTACTATTTTGCCTCATATACACTTCCACAGAAATAGAAAGTTCTCGTGCATGTCAGGCATGTCAGCGCTTGTGACATTATAATCACTTTTCCCTGTAATATATATGAGTGCTGCTACTGTCAGTTACAGTAGTAGTTCATATAATGCAAAAAAGTTATGGGAATAACTCACAGGAATCACGTTATTTATATATATATATATATATATATATATATATATATATATATATATATATATTGTAACATGCAACTGCATTTTGCAAGAGTTCGCGGAGCTTCACTCACCTTTTAAATTTAACTAGAGCAGGTAAACATGTAAAAAGTACAGATGGTGAGTCAAACCTGCAACCACCCAGAACCGAGATGCAGGGATGTTCTAAACAACCCTTACATTAGCGCTCACTACTAAAATTCTCAGTGCCTTCACAACAAAATTCCATCCCTCCTCTATAAGTCTTAAATCCCTCCTTTGTCACACATGATTTCCCTTGGGCTTTCGCCTTCTTGTTCCATCACTGCTCCTGTGTTGCTGTCAAAAAACATCAAAGCCGGCAAGTAACGGACAAAATGCCACATGCAACATGAAGACTTGGAGGCTGGACCAGAGACTATATATAAGGCCCTTGACCAGGGGAAAGAGGAGTTTGTTGCCAGCCAGCAACAGAGTAGCATCCTTGCCAGGTCTGTCTCCAACTGCCCTTCCCCCTCTCTGACCCAGTGTTTTTTTTGTCATGCTATAGCCCCATGAAGTCCCTTGCCTTATTGCAAAAGTCTGGCCTACATTACCAAGACAGCAAATCCTACGGGAAAAGTATAGTCTGGGTTTTGGAGTTGTTACGACACCCATTCTTCCACTATAATTTTCATTCTTTCTGATATTTCTTCCCCTTGGAGCTCTGAGAAAATACGTGAAGTGTTAACATTTTCATTACAAGTAATGTAAGCATTTGAAACCCTTTGCTATTGCATATTGCTCCCTCTCAGCCTTCAGCATTCCCTAAGTGACCGAGAAAGTGATTCTCAGTGTAAAAAGTGACTGTATGTTTGATTTGCAGAATAGGCGTTGATGCTGTGTACCCATCTGTTCACCCACAGTGCCAATTCCTCTGAGTTCCTGACATGGAAGATCCCTTCAAGATTCATTCCTGAAGACTTATATGCCTATGTGGCAGAATTCTGTATACTTGCTTAGTTTTAGAGGTTTCCCTACATTAATTCCTACTCTAGAAATAATTAATTCCATAATTAAGATTCTTACCATAGATCATAAAATCTTTGAGATTGGCACTTTGTTTTGTGAGTAATGTAATATCAGTGCCAAGGAGCTAGTGAGGAGCTCCCTTGCAATATCCTTCTGATCCTTGTAATAAAACCTAATTTGTGAAGTCTTGAATTCCTTTTTGAAACCACTTTAATTTACTACTAACTTACTTCTTTTCATGAGTTTAACTGAGCAGTCAAGTGAGCTTTAGAGTGTTTTTAAGGCCAGATAAATCAACCCCAAGAGGCTCATGAAAGAGGCGACCTTGCCAGGATTTATTGCATGGCTCAACCCTGCAACATCCTCCCCAACCTCAGCAGAATAGCTCATCAGCTTTTGCTGGCTAAGTCTGAGTGTTTATGATCATAAGAAACCTCATATCCCCTTAGTAACTTATTTGACACTTGTGGACAGCAGTATACAGAGCGTAAGTACTTTAATTGAATTTTATTGCAATTTAAACACCGTATCATAGATGAACAGATTGTATACCTGAGCGTAGGACTGCTTGCCATTCACCATTCCACTCACTCAGAGAGTGCATCACCATTCCACTCACTCAGAGAGTGAAAGAAAGATTATTGCCAGATGTGCACGTATTTAGCTAGATTTATCCTTATTGCATGCTGTATCGAGACTACATGTCTCTAGTGGTTAGAAATTACCTAAGCAGTGAAGTGATAACAAGTGATAAGTGTTAAATTTCCGGTAAAGTGCAAGAATTCCCTCTGAAGGCTTACGATAGCCTTAGTGAGGAAAGGTATCTGGCAACTCTGCTAGGCAGGCGGGCAGCATTTGCGCATCGTTTAGACGCAGTTCATATTCGCTCAGTAACCAATGTGTAAATTAGGATTTTATTTGTTCTACAATATTGCTACTTGCTCAAGTTAACCACTGTTACTCTGCATCTTACGAAAGATAATACAAATAATATTTACATAAGCATTTGTGAAGAAATTTCATATGTTAATGAAGAAAGCGCATAGTATTCACATTCTTTTAAATTCAATGTCAAGGTTGTTGTGATTGCTATCTGTCCCCATAGAGAATGACAATAGACTTTTATGGGCCAGGGCAGCTGGTCGTCACCCCAACATGACAACCATTCAGTAAACTTTGACAACTGTTGTGTCGCATTAACGTAATTATTACTGTCACTCGTCTCATTTAAAATTCACTTTTAGTGGAAGACATCGTGAAGTTTCACATTTTTTATCATTTTTATATCACCATTCGGTATTACTCATGCATACTCCCATGGGAGGTATTAAGCTTTTATAAAAGTGTGAGAGCAACTGACTACCTGGATAGAGGAACAGGTAGCTAGGGCAAAGAAGGAGAGATATGAGAAGAAAGAGAAACAACGCCAACATGAAGAAAAGCAATGCCAATATGAGCTCGATCTGGCTCAAGAGACAACCGCCCTTGATGAAGCCAAAAACCACAAGGCGGAGAAGCAACGCCAACATGAGCTAAACCTTGCTGAAGCCAAAAACCAGAAGGAGGAGAAGCAATGCCAACGCAGGCTTAAACTGGCTCGAGAAAAAGGTGCTCTCGCCGAAGCAGAGAGGCAAGCAAAGGAAGATCAGTGTGCCAAGATCTAGCAATTGAGCGAGCTCGCCACACGAACACCATGGCACTCGCCTAAGATAGGGTCGAGAATCCTAACTCTGCTAACCCCCCTGTCAACCCTGTCAAGCATGAGTACCCTTATCCAAAATTGGTCAGACAATGAACCTGATGCATGGCTGGATCACATCAAGAAGGTTTTTAAAAATTTCACCCCCAATGCAACGGAGATAGCCTTAATATTAAATAAGCATATGAATGGAAAGGTTCTAGTTGCGCTTCATGCTTTGACAGCCACAGAACAAGATCTTGCCATAGTCTGAAGGGCTGTCAACAAAGCATATGTAATCACACTGGACAGGTGAAGAAATAGGTCAACCCTGGATGGATTGGAATTATCATAAGGGAAGACACTACAAACGTTGGCTAGACACTCATAATGTCACAATTCTCAACGAGCTCTTGGAGTGAGTGCAGCTGGAGGATTTCTTCCACTATGCTCCAAGCACACTATCTACCTACATACATGAGAAATGCCCCACCACCGTCACTGAATGGTGCCGTTTAGCCGGCGACTGGGAAGCTCATCATCATCAGCAGAGTATGATGGGCAGGAAAACAATACCCACTTATCCAACAGCAACTCAAAACCAATCCAAAAATGGGTTGCAAGCTAAAAGTCCAGCCTGCATCTATTGTAAGAAGGTTGGACACAGCCTGGAACGATGCCACTTTAAAAGCAAGCTCCTGATCAACAAAGGCAAGCTCCACAACCTACACCAGCCCTAGCAAGGATTGTAATAAGGTCTTCTGCATGGCACGTAAGGTCTATGGGCACTCCACCCTCTGGAAGCATTGTCCTAAAAATACAGCTATTCCCGCCATTGCTTTGGCAGTCATAAATTCATCCCTCGGCCCTCCAGCTGAAGGTCCAATATTTGTGGTACCCTCTCTCAGTTGTTACCATGCATGCCAGGTCCAAGCATTCAAAGATACTGGCATGCAAATCTCCCTTATTTGGGAAGACAAAGTCCCTTATAGGGCTAAAATTAAAAACCACAATCTTGTCACAATAGAGAGTACCAACCACGTAAAACTGATTCTTCCAATAATTCGTTTGAGGGTCACTAGACCTCACAGGACTCGCCTATATATCTTGACAGTCCAGTGGTAATTGGATATTGAACCCGATTCGTTGTTTAATGTTAATGAATATAAAAAATATCATGTGATATGGTAAGAAAATTCATAAACAGCTACATATTTCAAATGTACCAACCAGCTGTCATGGTGAAGTTGGGTTTATGCAGACGCTGAGAACAAATACCTGTATTCCACGGGCAAACGGGTATATGTGAGGCAGAGTCTGTATCAGCTTATACTTCTCTTGACAGTCCAGTGGTAAGAGAACTAGTCAGTAGTTCGAATCCACCAGGTGACTACCACATACCAATTATAATTCCCTTTCAGAATTATTTCTGAGGCAGAACAAATTTGATAATAAACATTTCTACATTTCTAGCTTAATGTTTGTGAATATAAAAATGTCACGGTGATATATATATATATATATATATATATATATATATATATATATATATATATATATATATATATATATATGTGTGTGTGTGTGTGTGTGTGTGTGTGTGTGTGTGTGTGTGTGTGTGTGTGTGTGCGTGTGTGAGTGGCGGTGTGTGCATACTTGTATGCAGTTATCTGTATCTTCTCCCAAAATCTTAAAGACTTAAAACACGCTCATCCAATGGCCATCCTCTCACAATGAAATTTTATTCATCTCAAAATCTCATCTATCGAACTTTCTTCGCATGAGACCCAAGTACCTACTAGGGCACCATAACCAATCGATTCTGAAGGCACACAAAGGCAACGACACTTTTTGTTTACGCCTCGCTCGACCCAATTCGACCTCAAATGACCTCCCTCCCTCCCTCCCTCTCTCCCTTCCATCCACCTTTTAAAGTCGATAGAGGGAAGCGCTAATAAAAGTTTTGTATCACCGCCTTTTCACTGCGAAGCCGCGGACAGCATGCTTGTGGATTTTATACTTCAATAAACGTCACAAGGATTAGATTCTAAGCAATAGAATCAAGTACCTTATTGCGGTCTGGTCCTAAGCTCTCTCTCTCTCTCTCTCTCTCTCTCTCTCTCTCTCTCTCTCTCTCTCTCTCTCTCTCTCTCTCTCTCTCTCATCCGGTCTTTTACTATCACCTACGATAAAAGAAAATAGCACCCGTTGTAACGGGTTTTATATGCCCACTTGTATGCAGCATTTATCTCAAAACTTAACGTTTTGTTTTCCTTTTTATCGTCGGGCTTCTTCCCCGTTTCTCTCAGGAAGAGCAGGCACGAAAATCGAAACATTTCGTAGGAGACCAAAACCTGGACTTCACTGGACAGCAAAGTGGGCCAACACGTGGAAGAGGACAAGAAGAGAAAACCTTTATTTGGGAACATAATCTATATAATAATCCAGATGTCTATTAAACTGATGAGATGGCATATAATCCTATAACATATTAATGATAGCTGAATTTACGCTCATTGCAAGAGCAGTAAAACCTTTTGTTGTTAGTAAATAAAGTTAATTGAGTTGGTCAGATCTGCTCCGTGCATCTTCTCCTTCTTCCTCTTCTTGATCCAGCGCTTTGGAATCGTGGCACTTCATTGTTGATTCATATTGTGAGTCTCAGCTGTGCCCGAGATTTCTCCTCGGCACCAAAAGAGTGAAACCACACAACGCTGGTGTGTGTGTGTGTGTGTGTGTGTATGTGTGTATTTGACCGGTGTGCGTAAGTATATTTAAAAGTAAGTATTCCTGTTATGCATTTACTCAATTCCTATTTTGTTAAGCCTCTCGGGTTTTCAAAACAGCTATCTTTTATTTCCAAGAACCTCTTTCTTGTAACGAACATATTACACATAAACACTACTTTTTGGGAATGAAAGAGGCTCTTGAAGGGGACATAAATAAATCTTATTACAGATATCTTATCTTAACAGTTGTACGAATTGTCTTTTGCTGTCACATTCCAAGTATTGACAAGTTTTAAAACAACTTATGGGCTTCCGTAACATTTGCGCGACAAGCCTGAGTGTGGGAACAAGCTCTTGGAGAAAACCTTCGTAAGTCCAAAGTCACCTCTGAAAGCCACAAAACATGTGTGAACATTCGCCCAATACAAGTCTTTAGAAATCAAAACTAACTAAATTAACTGTTCAGTGTTTGTTATGAATTTGCAAAGTAACACCGAAAAAGCGCCACAAGTGTTATGTAAATTTTTCACTTACTCACTGTTGGCTTCTCGGGCGTCACTGTGACCAGTTAGTTTCAGTAAAGCGAATACATTTAAATTCGCGTATGTGGAACACACGAAAAAAATTAAACAATAGCCTTTTATGACTGCCTTCCTCAAGGCAGTCACAAAACATACCCTACAGATGTGTAGGGAATTCGCAACTGAGCTGAATATAGAATTTAGGCCAAAGGCCAAGTACTAGGACCGATGAGGTCATTCTGCGCTGAAACCTCGCAGTTACACTATGAATCAATTGTTAAGAGAGGGTGGAAAGTAAGGCGGAAGAAAGAGAGTAAGAAAGGAGGTACAGTAAAAGGAACGAAAGGGGTTGCAGCTAGGGGCCGAAGGCACGCTGCAAAGAACCTTAAGTAATGCCTACAGTGCACCCCAGTAGGTGCACTGACGGCACTAACCCCTATGGGGCTAGTAGTATGCGCGGGAGTCAGTGACACTTCCGTCTTTCAATAGCAGGTTGTACAATGAAGCACATTAGCTAACCAAACGTGCCATGAAATTCATAACCACTTAGAAAGTAAATCAAATAAATCCTTAATATACAAAAAAGTATCTTGCAAATGTCTCTAAAGAAAATAATATTTTGATTATCGTTGACTCTTCATATGTAATATATACTGGCATCCTGTTTTTACATGTAATTACTAACACTATATAATTTAGAAGCCTTAATACAATTCTACAGCTTTAACGAATACAATAATGAAAAGATATCTGCCTTGTTTAGGACTTTCGTATCTTTAATTGTGGGCCGCATGTACTCGTATGTCTTCTGTTCTTCCATTTCAGATTTGGTATTGCGTACAATCTAGCGCAATGAAATGAAATAAAGAGAAAGTTAAGCACAAACAAACAGATACAGCATCTCTCTCTCTCTCTCTCTCTCTCTCTCTCTCTCTCTCTCTCTCTCTCTCTGTGCTGAAAAAGCATTATGGCAGCTGTAAAACCGTTTCCCAGTTACGAATTCGAGAGATGGAAGACTCAGTCCGATTGGGCTTAAAAAAGACGGGAGAATTATTGGGTGGTCGGGGAAGGGGGAGAGGAGAGTTCAATCACTTCCTTCCATCCTCTCATCCACCCACACACCCCGTCTCTACTCCCTTGTACTCATCCTCCATGGTTAATTTACGAACAGGGGGTCACAGCCCCCTTCCCGGTGATTATTTCACTCTCCTCCCTCTCTTATTTTTCCTCTAATTTCCACGGCCTTTTTCAAAGGGAGTTATGATACTTAATGACTTTATTAATATCCGGCTTTTGACCGAATTTATCGTGATGTAGTTGCGGTGATGGAGTTTATAGGCCCTGGTAGAGCTGGTGGGCGTGTGTATACATACACAGGGTGTATAATATCAGTGTATAAATGGAGTTAGTGTTAATGCATACACGACGAGTACAATAACGCGCATTCAGATGTAACTGTAGAGCGTTCGATACATTTCTTTACAGTCCACGTAAATTTGTAAAAGTTTATCTCACCTAACGCATTCATTGAGTATTTACTTACATATATCAAGCATTTGCTAACATGCAGCATGGTAAATAGGTTTAATTTCATAAAGTTGTTTTGATGGCGATCGATAATGAAGATGTTAATGATGAACTACTAATAGACGGAAGACAAAAATATACCAAAGTTTGGACGAGGATTCGCGAGTTGTATGGAAGACGGAATCTCGGTTTTTTCTTTCTTATCTTTTTTTCTCGTTAAATATTCTTGTCTCCATTCCAAGCTCATGTGGATGTTTAAAAATAACAGCATAGGAACCAAGAAAAGAAGGCAGTTAACGAGATAATCTACTAACTTTTCGATTTCTTCACTCTTATTGGAAGCACTTTTCATTACAAAGACTTGACTTTATATGAAAAAAAGATGAAGAATTTCTAATGCTCGTGGTGAGATTCGAACTCATGCACTGTGGAATGGGGAGAGAGTGAGATAAACAACCCGGCCAAAAAGAAGGGTATAAATTCAGCTCATATATATATATATATATATATATATATATATATATATATATATATATATATATATATATATATACATATATATAGCTGCGAATTTCGATATAAATTGCTAGGTGTAAAGTTACGGATTTTATATTTATTTTATATACATACATACATACATACATACATACATACACACATATATATATATATACACATACATATATGTGTATGTATGTATGTATGTACAAAATATTAAGCCATAAATATTCACTAACATCGAATTCACTATACACTGAGGCTAACACAAAATCGAGAGGAATTATCTATGATCAGTGCCTCTCCATACTACAAGGGCCGAACCTACGCATTTTGGGTTTGCTTACAAGGATAACAGGGATTTATTCATTTGACCTGGCTCGGGCAGATGCACTAATCATATATAATTCATTCTAGGTAGGGAGATAGTTAAATGTACCAGGAGATAGTTAAATGTACAAGTTCCCATTCTCTCTGTGTATCGAACCCACAAGGCATAGGTCTGAATTTTGTTGTAAAACATTCCCAGCATATAGTAAATTTGATATGAATGGGATATTTGAAGCTTAATATTCATAAACAGAAAATAATACACACACACACGCACACACACACACACACACACACACACACACACACACACATATATATATATATATATATATATATATATATATATATATATATATATATATATATATATATATATAGGGATGTATGAGCGTGTTAAAAACGTTTATACGTATATATAAATTTATATATATATACAGTATATATATAAATATATATATACACATATATATATATCATATATAATGTATATATATACATATGTAGGAGAGAAATAGACAGCCGTTTAGGTGTGGAAGTTTTCAAACGAAGGCGCTCATCCTTCATCAAACAATTAAGCGACGGCTAAATCCATAACATATCAATATAAAGAAACTAAAATGAATATAAATCCTCAAATAGCACGAAAGCTCGGACTTCATTATTTCAAATAACCCTTCTAATAAGTGAATTAGCCGTTTACATAATTTGGTTTCCTGCGCTAATTTAGTTCGAAAACATTTCTCGTTACTCACGTAACCTTCCGGTAACCTAACAATAACGTCGCAATTATACGCTTAAAAATCTGCAGTTATGCATATGTGCTGAGTAACTTTACGACCAGCTGGTAGTTAGCATTCGTTAAGTGTCCTTAGCGCAGACGGTAAGAGAAGTTGTCAATTTTTGATGGTCACCATTACAGCGGTTGGAGGCCAGACTGGGAAAATATACTTTCCCACTGTTTTTTCTTTAATCCTCATTACAAAGTGTCTTATTAGCGTCTGTGACCCTCACGACGTTGAAACACACGGCACGCAACCAAGTACTGTCTATGGGGAAACAGCAACCAAGTACTGTCTATGGGGAAACAGAAAACGGCCGCTACTTGAAGGGAAACACCCCCATTTTTCCTCAGTTAGAGTCGGCCTTTTCGGTCGCCCCTTCCACAAAGAAGGTACTCTGGAATTTCACTGAGAAGAAAGAAAATAAAAAAGAGAATTAGCCTTCCTGTTTTTACATTCGAGTCTACCTTCAGAAATGTTTCCGAATTCCTTCGCGCCAACGGAATGTTCTTGAACTGCTTTCAAAATAATGCTTCGGTTCCCTGTTTGCTTGTCTGTCTCCAGGACGTCACATAGGAGGAAAAAAAGGTGAAAGCTGAACCAAGTAACTTTCTTCGTCACTAACCAAAGTCCTTATATTCTTTAACAATGTCTGAGCGTGCGGCATAAATCAATATATAAACAAAATACAAAGAACCCTGAGCATTGGCGCCGCATACTCAGAACAAACACACACACACACACACACACACACACACACACACACACATATATATATATATATATATATATATATAGAGAGAGAGAGAGAGAGAGAGAGAGAGAGAGAGAGAGAGAGAGAGAGAGAGAGAGAGAGAGAGTATATGTGAAAAAGGTTACTTATTTTTGTTGCTGTTTTTTTGTATAACTTGAAACGTGGCTTCATTACCACCGGAACTAAGAGAACAACGCTGATTTCGAGGCATATTTCAGTAAATTGTCCTCTACTTATCTTGACTGACAAGTTTTGAATCGAAAGAAACTCAATGCCGCTAAATTCTGAGAATAACTTTCTCCTGGGGTTGCATGCATGACTTCAGTCTTGCTTTGGAAACTTATAATAAATATATATTGTTAATTTTAAGAGCCCATGTACAAACCGTATTTCAAATTATAATTGCAGTATAACTGGGAAGGCCTCGGTTGGTCACGGTCGGTCTGTTTCAATGACAAGCCCTAAATAATAAGCACAGTTTAAGAATGACTTCAGACTAGCTATTGATGGTAAAAGAATATCAACTTTATGTTCTGTCATAAAGGAAACTATCAACGGAACAATCAGCAACCTGAAAAAAGAATTGAGGAGACAAAAGGTTCCAAAAAGGAACCATATATCTCTTCCCCCGGTCTTCGGGTTCTTCTCTATTTTATTAGCTCAACGATAAAATAAAAGTTTTCCTCTCGCAGGCTAAAGTTATTTTCCACCTACTATCTCTCTCTCTCTCTCTCTCTCTCTCTCTCTCTCTCTCTCTCTCTCTCTCTCTCTCATTAACATTTCTAAGGTTTCTCCTGTACTTTTAGCTTGCTTTCTTCTCATTGTGATTAATTTCAGCCTTTTTAAAAAATCTTTTACAACTGATCTACTGCTACAATTTCATTCCGTTCTTCTCTTTCTTTTGCAACAACTTCATCTTCAGTTTTCTAAATCATCGCACAATTTTTTTTTTTACCTAGGTCATTTTCGTTTTCATCAACTTTCACTGTACCTCTCTCTCTCTCTCTCTCTCTCTCTCTCTCTCTCTCTCTCTCTCTCTCTCTCTCTCTCTCTTCACTTTCTGGTAAGAAATAAAAAAAAGGCATAATAGATTGATCCAAAGGACTGATAGAAGACTTCGAAAACTTTTAAGTTGTTTTGGTTCATTTCTTGGAGGAAAAGGAACAAAAGAGGAGGAGGAGGAGGAGGAGGAGGAGGAGGAGGAGGAGGAGGAGGAGGAGGAGGAGGAGGAGGAGGAGGAGGAGGAGGAGGAGGAGGAGGAGGGGGAGGGGTGAAGAGGAGGAGGGAGTTCAAAGGATAGCAAGAAAGTAGGTAGACTTAGGATAAAAAGACTCTCCACTGTTATATTTCACTGGGCGAAAACTGATTTTACCGTGTGGAATTCTGTATTACCTACAACGTAGCCAATACTATTTCTTGTTAGGGTTCGAACAGCATCACACAAGAGATATTATTACACACTCATGACTACGCAAACATACAGTATATATATATATATATATATATATATATATATATATATATATATATATATATATATATATATATATATATATATATATATACACACACACATATATATATATATATATATATATATATATATATATATGTATATATATATATATACATATATATATATATATATATATATATTTATTTATTTATACAGTATATGTATTACGCCACAAATGGCCGTATAATATCGAATTTACTAAACCTTGGAAAGGACTGAAACCTACACAGAATTATATATGATAAATTCTCCTCCCCTGACCAAGATTTACATTTTTCACTGTCTTTTACATCCCCTTCGTCTTCAGAATTCTAAATTATCGTCATTTACCAAACTGTATGTAATTACCTTAGGGTGTAAGTTATTCGATATTAATAGCCTCAATATTTGGAAGTAAAAGAGTTTGAGCAATATTAATGACAAGTTTTAATTCTGCTACATTATAGGTCAACTAATAGTCCGAGTGTTTAATTCTTTTAAGTATTCTCCTTTTACGCGGCCAACTAAAAAAGTAAGTATACCTTAGTTTTACCAGACCACTGAGCTGATTAACAGCTCTCCTAGGGCTAGTAGCATATATAAATATATATATGTATATATATATATATATATATATATATATATATATATATATATATATATATATAATATAGAGGCTGTTAGGTTGGAAAAAGATTCCTACTGAAAACGCCTGAGGCGGAGGCGAATAACACCCGGCCAGTCTATTGATTATGATGGCACAGTTTATACAACCACCTCACAAACTCATCATCGTTCTTCTTTTGTCTTTTGTCGTTGGAAGTCTCATTCCCCCCTAGTCTCTTCATTTACTTTTTCATCAACCCGATACAGACAATGAACAAGAGTGTGTCCTTAAACCTCCTCGTCCCGTGGGTCGTATTATTCCACCTTGGGTCGTATAATGCGTGAGGAACGTGGGAAGGTTTTGAAACAATCATCCGACCGACGCGGCGACGATCTGCTCCAAAGCGAAAAAAATAAGTTTTTATGCACGGCTGGAGAACTGCTGAAGTATTTGCAAAGCGAATGAGGAATGTGAGGATTAACAAGTTTTGAAATAAACGATGGGACAAAATCACAAATCACTGCTTTTCAGTAATGAAAAGAAGTGTACGACATTACTAAAAAACACATAAAAAAGTAAATAAAGAACCATAACTCGAAATGAATGAACTGGAAAGACAATATATAAAAATAATATGCAACTTTACCGGAATTATCCTGTCATTGGCGACAATAACCAATTTTGACATTCCTTAAACTGAGATTTCCTATTCGAAAATAGAATAACTCATATATAAAGGAAACATCGCGTTTTTTCTTTTAGATGCCACGTTGTAACTGTGAAAAAATAGGCCGAATGCACACCATAGTAGCTTATGGTGACGAAATAATCACTAATTTTAGTCCGGACATTAAAATGCAAAATTGATGAAGGTAAAATTTTTACATTGAGATATCTCTAATGAATATATATATATATATATATATATATATATATATATATATATATATATATATATATATATATACTGTATATATGTATGTATATGTATATATATATATATATATATATATATATATATATATATATATATATATATATATATTAGAGAAACCTCGATGTAAAAATTTTACATCGAGTAAAATGTACGTGTCAGTGACAGCTTGTGTGGAAACCACCCCTCCCCCCACCACCCCGTGCCCACATTTTGGTGGTGCAGTGAGCCACAGGGGTAACCATGACTAAAGGCAGGATGCTTGGCCCACGTTATATATATATACATATAATATATATATATATATATATATATATATATATATATATATATATATATATATATATATATATAAATTATATAGAGAAAAAATTATAGATAAAAGAATTCTTGTTTTACACTGGCCATTGTTGCAATAATAAGCAGCATAATAAGCAACAAATAACTTTAAACAGTTACCTAAACATGTAAACGTAAGTAGTGCAGTTAAAATCAAATCAAAAAGCGCAAGAGTTACAGCACCGTCTTTCGGCATTTATTAAGTAAATGGCCGTAGCAAGAGTTTTACAGCTGTCCGGATAATTTAAAAACTAGTCGTCTAATTTGTAAAGACCGCCGTTTAAATTCATGGGTTT
The DNA here is from genome assembly GCA_039081455.1 of Macrobrachium rosenbergii. Taxonomy (NCBI): domain Eukaryota; kingdom Metazoa; phylum Arthropoda; class Malacostraca; order Decapoda; family Palaemonidae; genus Macrobrachium; species Macrobrachium rosenbergii. Next base: position 7,860,380 of record JANJGK010000007.1, on the reverse strand, counting down.
TGTTTTGTAATGATAAGTGTCTCAATACTTAACCTTTCGGTTTGCCTGCCACACTTGCATGCAATTTCTGATCTTTTATTATATTATTCAATACACGGGTTGTTTTCACAGTGTATCCCAGTAATTTTAAATATTTTTTTTTTTATAAATGAGGTTTTCCCGTTCACCTGTTTCAACCGAATTTACTTTGGTATAAAAATAAGAGGTTTTTATTTTTGAAAATTTGGTCCATAAATCAAACATTTTGTGATAACTTTGTCTTTCTATTATTTATTCTTTTAATGGCTGCTGCCTCTGATACGAAGTAACTGGCTGTAAAAGGTGACGGACTTGGAAGATGTGTTGATCTGGTCTCGCTCTCAACTGCTCCACATCGGTGGTCTATGCTTGGGCAGAGTATGGAGAAGGAGCAAGATGACCTACTGAGAAGCAGTTATGGATATTTCTTGTTTGAGCAGATACCTTCGGTTATGAAGCAGCCGCAAATATCTGTTGGAGGGGATTATTTCGTGTCTGACTGTTTGATGGCCTTTCCAAGTAGACGTTTTCAACGACAGCGATGTTCAGGATAGCATTACTACATGCCTAAAACTTCAACACTGTTAAAATAAGGTTATACATGTATATGTACCCTGACAATCAACTTGTGATTGCTAAATGTTAATAGAAGACGTAAGTAGTGTCTTGGAACGGGAATCTAAGATATAAAAAAATGTTTCATTTACGATTAAATAAGGTAAACATGTAATAAAAGTAGCATGTAATACAGCCGGGAATGGAATGGAATATAAAATCTAGGCCAAAGGTCAAGCACTTCGACCTATGAGGTCATCATGCGCTGAAAGGGAAACTGAGAGTAAAGTAGAGAAAGACAAGCCAGTGTGAATGATGTTCTTTAATACATCTAAATCTACAACAGAAGTGGCGTAGGGCTGACTTCTGGAATATTCCTCTGTGGCTCTTATTTCATTCATTACCTGCCTGTTGAGGGAGACAGACAGTGTCTCCAAAATATAGCTATAACTTTCTACCCTTTTGGTGTTTTTATGGGCTCCTTTTATTAGATGGATTTCTGTTTTAACAGAAAATATTTAACAATCTCCCTCTCTCTCTCTTTAAATATATATACTGTATATATATATATATTTATTTATTTATTTATTTATTTATTTATTTATTTATTTATTTATTTATTCTGTCATCCAGGCTCTACCTACAAGGACAGAAAATCACATGCTCTCCATTAGACTCAAAAACAAACATATGCACTTGCAATTAGTTACTAGTTCGAGCACACATACACAGTACAGTCTCATGAAACTCTGCACATTGGGATGATGCTAGCTTATTTTTGTTTCGAAACTTTATATCATGACTTATCAATTACTCTTCACTTCAATGAGGATGTAATATTCTGGAAATTAATATAATTTCTGCAATGGATTTTTGCTTTTTTTATTAACAGCTTTCACTTTTTCTATTACTTAAGGATTTGCTTCATTTTAATAACTCTCAAGGGTTATAAGCATATTCCAAAATATCTTGTTTTGTTTGAAAGAGAGAGAGAGAGAGAGAGAGAGAGAGAGAGAGAGAGAGAGAGAGAGAGAGAGAGAGAGAGAGAGAGAGAGAGAGCACTATTAAAATAATGACTATGATCATAGCGAATCTTCGACGCTGAAAACCTTTCAGATATTGAGGTTAAAGTTTCACGAAAAGAAATTTCAAAAATTAAAAACAATTTAATTATAAAGGTAAAAGGATCTTTCTTTGGCTGCTACCCACCATTAATGATAATATAAATTTGCAGTAATAGATTGCTCTCATGAGAAAATTTAATAACCTAAATTATAAACATACAACTTAAACTGACTGTGAGGACTACAAATAAAAATAATGAATATTTAATAATGGCTCCTCCCACTCCTTTTCATATTTTTTCAGTATCATTAGCTTCTTCCCTTTTGGAGGGGTTGGCACCATATTGTTAGGGGCTTCTGGTTTCTCAGATGGTCTTTAAGGATGAGGTTGCTAGCCCCTCACTCTTTTTCTTGACCAAAACAGACGCTGACAGTCTTTACAGTTAAGCGGACCGTGGGCGACAGGCTGGGAGCAATCTATAAATCCAATCAAACAGGACCCATAATGCGCCACTCATCAACGATTCCACCTTTGGCAGGTAGCACCTTCCAAGTACACATGAGCGCGTGCACACAAACATATATATATATATATATATATATATATATATATATATATATATATATATATATATACATACATATACTGAATGATATGCTACCAACTGACTCACTTGTGGGTCGGGAAATTGGATAAAATTCGCTGGTATGTTAGGCGGCAGCCTGCCCTGGAAAAACCTCAGGTGCAGAAGTACCGAGACTCCAACTTCTTTTATGATCTGTTTGGGTCAATTGGTAGCGCCCTGGCCTTTGATTTGAGAGACTAGGGTTCGATCCCAATGCGAGTCAGAAATATATATATATATATATATATATATATATATATATTATATATATATATATATATATATAAATATATATATATATATATAATATATATATATATATATATATATATATATATATATATATATATATATATATATATAAAAGACAGGTTATAGATAACCTATAAGCACTAGGGGCACGATTTTAATATATATGAAAACAATCTGTTTTTACCCTCTGACCTACAATGCAAAAGCCTTTTCTCCATAGCTTAACCTAAGATTTTATGGTCGGAGAGACTCCCCCATCTTAATCTTCATGACGGTTAAAAATAAGTAGTTGCAGAAACGTCTAAGGAGAGAGAGAGAGAGAGAGAGAGAGAGAGAGAGAGAGAGAGAGAGAGAGAGAGAGAGAGAGAGAGAGAGAGAGAGAAAATTATAACAACCGAAAGGCCGACTAAAATGGAAGATCAAAACAGGAAGTGATGTGCTCCTTGCAAAATGGAACAGATTGCCCACAATATATAGGTATTACCAGCCAAATATTACACACAACTGATTTATGAAACTAGAAGTGAAATCAAATGCAGCCAACTGTTGATTATAAGAACGCATCAAAACAGAAGTAATTAAATTTTTTTACTGAAAGGAGGTTTGGATGTAAGAGTCTCGAATGGACTGTTGAAACTATGAACCAAGAGAAACTGAAGTTATCCAGTCATGTGGATGAAACGAGGATAAACTGAAAATTGGTGGTTATCTACATTTATGGCTTAAGTGCATAACGAGAAGAACAAAGAAAGGGACAGATGCCACCATTCCTCTTGGAGAACCTCAGTCGCCCAGCTGTCTGTCGCTTCATAAATATGCTGAACAGACTTTTTTACACGGCAAGCAGGAAGTTGCCCTGCGCTTCAGTGCATTAATGGGTGATCTTACGGGTTCATTCAACCCTCGCAAAGATCAAAGGCGGAAAATTATAAAAGACACAATGTAGGTCAATAAAACATTACGACCAAGTGTTACTCTGGAAAAAAAAAAAAAAAAAAAAGTCCTCCAAGGCGGAAAACAAGTCCCCTTGGAATCGTTTTCCACCATCGGAACCGTCAATGATGGGGTCCATTTACGCCCTCTCCTTCCTTTTGCGTCATCAGCTAATTGCGTATTAATGTCCTCGTTCCCAACACCGCCATCAGCGGGAACTAACTCGCCCTCGTTGTTGCCCTCTCCGGGTGGAAAAGAATGCTCTACCCAGCCAGCAGAGGCTGGGGAGGCCGGTAGAATCCTCCCTGGTCTCACTGGGCCCCCTCCTATCTTATCCCTAGAAAACTATCTCCAAACTGCCATTATATTTTATTGGCCGGCTGTTAGTGATCTAGCTGCAATTATTCTCTTCATCTCCTTCTCTCTATCTATTTCTCTCTCTTTTTCAGAATTTTGGGTTTTTACTTTTAATCAATTTTATGTATTTCGCTTCATGATTTTTTTTACCAAACAATCAGAAAATCAAACGCAATCACTGCATTACGGTCTGTTCAAGCTAAGTTACCAGCTTGATGAAAAGAAGCAGCAGTTTCCTTAATATATGTAAGTATGTGTATGTGTGTGTGTGTGTGTGTATAAATAGTCACTGACTCTTAACTCACACATACACACACAAACACGCACACACACCCCAAATCTACAAAAATTTTGAAGTGTTTTCCTGAGGGTTATAAGAAGTAAAAACATCTCGCAATCAATTACATTCTGCATGGACATCTTATTAATCTAATCACCATGAGAAATATTTCAATCTCTAACTTCCGGCCCGAGATTTTTCATGAGAGCTGAGCATCAAAAAAATATTTCTCTCTATAGTGAGGTATCAAAGAAAATAATTCTCTCTCCCTTGCTCTCTCTCTTTCCTGTAAAAAACAAATGCACAAAGGCGAATGTAGTTCCTCCTGCCTCTTTCTCCTTCCGTTCCCAATTAGTCCTATATCAGGAAAAAAGGGGGAGAGAGAATAGGTTAATTTATTAGCCATTAGAATGCATAGAAGGACTCCCGCGTATCGATTTCCTGGGGTACTTCTGTCACAACAGGTCTTTTCTTCTGTAATCTGAGGAGGATTTCTCCTTCGTCTTCCCTTTCATTGCTTTCATATTGTCTTTTCTCTCAGTTCAGCCTTGTCCTTGTAATATTACACATTAATGCACTCTTTATGACTTTTGTTACTAAAGAAAAACTATTTCTGTCAAAGTTAAGTATACCTTAGTTTAACCAAACCACTGAGCTGATTAACAGCTCTCCTAGGGCTGGCCCGAAGGGATTAGACTTATTCTACATGGCTAAGAACCAAGTGGTTACCTAGCAACGGGACCTACAGCTTATTGTGGAATCCGAACCACATTATAGCGAGAAATGAATTTCTATCACCAGAAATAAATTCCCCTTATTCTTCACTGGCCGGCCGGAGACTCGAACTCTGGGCCTAGCAGAGTGCTAGCCGAGAACTCTACCGACTCGTCCAACGAAGAACTACTATATCTGTCATTAATCACATGACTGATCTAGAATTTTGGTATGATATTCTCCCCGCGTTTTGCTAGAATAATGATAACTCATCCAAAGAGCAAATCCACAATGACTTATCTATCACAACAAGAACAATAAATTTAAGAGCAAGAGCTAGTGTAACCAGGAATAAAAAAAAAGTAACAAAATGCGCCGAAGTTTCTTTCGCGCAATCGAGTTTTCTGTACAGCCGCTACAGCGTATAATCAAGGCCACCGAGGATAGATCTATCTTTTGGTGGTCTCGATATAATGCTGTATGAGCCGCGCCCATGAAACTTTAAACAGCGGTGGGTGATGGCCTATCCTATGTCGTTGCCAGAAGCACGATTTTGGCTAAATTTAACCTTAAATAAAATAAAAAAAACTACTGAGGCTAGAGGCTGCAATTTGGTACGTTTGATGATTGGAGGGTGGATGATACATATCAATTGGCAGCCCTCTAGCCTCAGTAGTTTTTAAGATCTGAGGGCGGACAGAAAAGTGAGGACAGAATAAAGTGCAGACGGATAGACAAATAGTTTTCTTTTACAGAAAACTAAACAGGAAAAAGGCAAGCAAACATTGGGTTGACGTAAGATTAGACAGGACTGTCTTTTCTCTTGGCACAGTTAAAATCTATATCTTTAACGTATAGAATTTATGGAAATCTAACTAAAGCAATAAGTCAATCTTGGTTCTTTTTCGATTAAACAAGGTAAATGACCATATGAGAGATGATATCTAGAAAAACGAATGAGTATTAAATTTTTAACCATATAATAAATATAAATGCTATTCATGTACCATTTTTCCACGTTATTTCTCCTTGAGAAAATATCCTTTTCTCAGTTTATTTTGGTCTTATATTATCCCGCCCCCACCCCTCCCGTTTTTTGCCTCTAGGAATTCTAAAACGACAGAAAACTAGGATGTTAAACAAAAATGCAGAAAATTTCAGATTTAGATGAGTGGAATAGGGGGGAAGGACAAGGGCTTACAGTAAAAATTACTGAGAGAGAGAAGAGAGAGGAGAGAGAGAGAGAGAGAGAGAGAGAGAGAGAGAGAGAGAGAGAGAGAGAGAGAGGGGGGGGGTTAAATATGTACTGTACTTGAACAATCTCTGATATTCAACATTGTTTTGGAACCATTCAGTTCATCCGACTACAGTTCTAAATTCACGGTGTAAAATCACTTTCTCGAGGGGTTGGAATTTTTCATAATTTACTCTGCAGCTCTGAATGCATTAGCCTCCTTGGAAAAAGAGAATAGGGGTAGAAAAGGCGAGAAGGCAAGGGCAATATAAAAATGGAGTAAATGATAACTTAAAAGAGGCTCACCGAATACGTGGAATTAATAAGGTTTGGACAACAGTTGCCACGTATTTCGCAGTAACAAGCAGGTTAATCTTCAGACGATACAGCTATTTCCCAAAGAACTGTGATTTTTAAAACGGATAACCTACCGTACGTTGTTGACGTAGAACCAAGCAGAAAATCTGAGATATATATATATAGATATATATATATATATATATATATATATATATATATATATATAATATTATATATATATATATTATATATATATATATATATATATATATAATATATATATATATATATATTATATATATATATATATATATATATATATATATATATATATATATAATATATATATCGTCACGTAGCAACTGTTGTCTGAGTCTATTCACTCCACGTATTGATTCTTCGATATTGTTTGTTCTTGATTTACCGAACTCATTGAGCCTCTTTTAAGTTATCATTCTCTCTCTCTCTCCCTCTCTCTATCTCTCCCTCTTTCTCCATATAAGAGCGTGTGTTCATCAATAATAATAATAATAATAATAATAATAATAATAATAATAATAATAATAATAATAATAATAATAATATTCAATAGAGTAATTTTTAAAGAGAAACGAGTGCTTGCATGATTAAAATTGCACCCCATATTTCAAAAAAAATATCAAAGAGTAAATTTATAAAAGATATCATTTGAATAAGGGGCTGGAGCTTCAGGTTTTATATTTAGAAGTCATGTATTAAATACATCGTTTGGATAGCAGATAACGAAATAAAATAATGATAACTGTAATAACTGAATGGTGATAAAAGACTGACCGTCATTATACTAGCTACTGGAAAAAGCAGTCGGTACATGAATACTGTTTCACACACACACACACACACATATATATATATATATATATATATATATATATATATATATATATATATATATAAATATATATATATATATATATATATATATATATATATATTTATATATATATACATACTGTATATATATATATATATATATATATATATGTAACAAAAAAAAACGTATATGCATCTTAAATTTAAAAAAAAATCGATAATCATTGGAAATTCTCCTAAGCGATGGCGATGACGAAAACCCCTGGAAAAGCTTTTATCTGGAAGCAGAAACCAGCAGCAAGAGTTCCAGGGAGAACTTGCCCGCCGCCTGCCTGGAAGAGTGGCGGGTCCTTCCAGAGATTAATGATTGCGAAGACAAATGTAGTGAGTAATGGGAAGGTTGATTTGTGCTTCCCCATTTCCCTTCCTTTCCGAGGTCATGTCGGGTCGCAGGGGGTCATTATTGTGAAAACGAAGAGAGAACGAAAGAAAAAACAATCGGAGGAAGGAGGAGTCTTGGGTCTTTTACCCTTTCCGAAGACCATTTGCTACACGACACAAGATTAGAGGGATTACTGGAGCTACTTTCGTGTCTTAATAGAGAGAGAGAGAGAGAGAGAGAGAGAGAGAGAGAGAGAGAGAGAGAGAGAGAGAGAGAGAGAGAGAGAGAGAGAGATTTGACGTTTTGATTTAGAAGTTGTTTATCTTACGATAATCTCGTCAGTATTTATTTACAAATGGACATAAACACACCACATACATATACAGACATACACACACAGCACATACATATACATATTATATATATATATATAATATACATAAATATATATATATATATATATATATATATACAGTACATATATATATATATATATATATATATATATATATATATATATATATATTATATATATATATATATATATATACACAATATACATATACATATACACACACAACTTTAACCAGTTTCCGCAGCAGGGTGTGGCTCCCCAAGGAAAGGCAAGCCAACGATCGCTGTCACATTCTCAATTTAACTGCCACACTCGCGACACAAACATTTCCATCTTTACAGCTTAAAACTTTTCTTTTTTTACTTTCTCTTTCCATTCACTTCTATAAAGGAGAGCTGGCTCAACCATCCCTTCATACCACTTTCATTTCCATAGGAAACTCCACGCTTCTTAGTTCCTCGTTGGACGAGTCGGTAGAGTTCTCAGCTAGCACTCTGCTAGGCCCGAGTTCGAGTCTCCGGCCCGGCCAATGAAGAATTAGAGGAATTCATTTCTGGTGACAGAAATTCATTTCTCGCTATAATGTGGTTCGGATTCCACAATAAGCTGTAGGTCCGTTGCTAGGCAACCAATTGGTTCTTAGCCACGTACAATAAGTCTAATCTTTCGGCCAGCCCTAGGAGCGCTGTTAACCAGCTCAGTGTCTGGTTAAACTAAGGTATACTTTTTCCACGCTTCTTCCCAATCTTTTGCGTTTCTCCTGTTGCAGTACATTCCTTGCATCACTACCCTCTCTCATCCTACCATCACCAAATATTTACCCTCATGGAAATTATACAGGATACTTAAGCCTTCCTGACCTTGATCCGAACCTATGCCTTTTCAGATGGTGATAGTAGAGTTAACCGATTGACGGCTGAGTCTACTTACTATCTTCCTACATCTTCCAAAGAGGACAGGTTCGGATCCTGGTCAAGGAGGGTGCACTTATCTTGTATAATTCGCTCCAGGTATAATTTATTCCCAAGGTATAGAAGATTCGATATTTATGTGGTCAATACCGTAAATATGTCTCTCTCGCTTAAGCTTTGAATGGGAATCAATCGTTGTCATCACAAGGCTTTAGTCACCAAGTTTAATATAAAAAAAAGAGTAAAAAAATCGATTTACAAATCTATAACACCAGTATTTATATTCAAATGAATTGAAATGAAAAAAAGTAAAGTAATTTACAAATACTAACTGCATCTCTTTCTTTCAGGTGATTTCTCTTTGGGGGCTAGTCTAATTATGACGAGAGAGAGAGAGAGAGAAGAGAGAGAGGAGAGAGAGAGAGAGAGAGAGAGAGAGAGAGAGAGAGAGAGAGAGACAAAACAGTTATCAGAGATGAACAATCAATACGTTTGTTAAACGGCATCATTATCCCGGCAATCAAAACGATTCAGTACCATCCTACAAGACGTACAAGACGCGGAGGAATTTCTGATTGAAAAAAGTGCTATAAATTCTACAGACCAGTTTGATTTAAGTCCAGAACCGCACGAAGACAGATACAGAGTAAACTCAAAATATACACGTACACGTTTCATTTTTTTGAACAGCAATTGGATTAAGGTGACTTACATTCTGGGAAATCAGGATTGTCGATAGATTTTGAATTATTGACAACCGCTTGAATTTAATTAAGAATATCTCTTAATAAGTCTAAGGGATGTCAATTAATTAATATGTCTAGCAGTTATAAGGGAAATCTTTCAACACACTGCACCTAAAAGCTGCTTGAATAACATCTTCGCTGGTACTAAAAGATTTAACTGACGGAGCTCTCGTTCCATAGTCACAAAAAAATTGAAAGTCAACAGGATAGTCTAGAGAGCTGATTTTCCCATATCATTTTCTTTCAAAGGAGAAATGCAAAACCAAAGAAAGTGTTTTTAAATTAGAGCCACATGATTATCTGTAATGGCAGGGGCATGAGGCCAGCAACCTCATTTCAAAACCATATCTAACAAATATGAATCACCAATGTGTACACTGTATATATATATATATATATATATATATATATATATATATATAATATATATATATATATATACATATAATGGTTGCTTTTCCTACACCTCTCCGCACAACTGTAAAAAGAGCATCAGGGATTTACTGGTTTCACCCATTCAAATTCTAATCGGACAATCAATCAGCGGGTAACATACTTTCAGGGAATGATTTTTAATATGCCTAGTATTATCACTAATTAAAAATGCTTGAGCACTATATATTTTTCTGACAGATTTTACTTTATTATTTTAAAACAGCTTCCTTTGTTCGCTTCTTAACGAAAACAGCAATGCTTTGAGGCACAAAATCATATTTTAGTTACAAAAACCATTCAACTGCCATGAAACCGAGACCTGTAATGTAAAGAGAGAGAGAGAGAGAGAGAGAGAGAGAGAGAGAGAGAGAGAGAGAGAGAGAGCGAAACTGAGATTTGACCCTCATCTCTTCAAGCCCAGATCATAATTAATTTTCGCGTTTACGAAACGAGTTCTTCAAGGTATAAAACAAGGACAGATAGTAATCTTCTTGGCTAGTGAAAGGCCCCGGCTGAAACATGAGTTTATTTTAACTTTCATGCAAGCCCAAACTCTGCATTCAAGTTGAAAGCAACTGAAACTTCCTTTAAAGCATTGTTATATGACAGCTGCGGTCGGCACTGTTATAATTAGCTGTGTATGCACACATATATCAAGAAGCCTTGAAATCCGTTCTTGGCTTTAAGTTACTAGATCCAGTTTAATGCTTCTTTATGATTTCCAACTGCTTCAGTGAGCTGATGTTCTTCTTCATGCGGTCACACTGAATGTTTGTGTTTCTTAGTACAATCTCACTGGCACTCAGTCGTTTCCCACCATCAGTGGGTCTGTAGTATACCTAAGTTGGGAACTGGCTTTTCTGTACTGAAAACCAAAAAGCAATAGGCAGCATCTTTAGATTCCAGGGCCATAATAAGCTTATGAAATTTTCGACAGCTTTGCTGCTAATCTGTCTAAATGCATTGGGAACCACCAAAGTGAAAGATTACTTAAAAAAAAAATAATAGTAAAGTCAAGCAATCAGCCCTCAAATGTCCACGTAAAAGTGATTCGTAATTCCTAAAAGCATCCTTCGGACGAATTCCAATCCTAATAAAGTAACGCACGTGTCATTATCTTTCGCCTTAGCAACGTCCCCACCACTCCGTCCACTGCTCCCTCACGACCGAAAAGACGAGGAAGAAATGTCTTCCCATCAAGATGTACGCCCACAAATGAGCTCAAACCACGCCCACGGTGTCTAAATGTACTTGGCTCAAAACGACCCATAAAACCACTGTTGTATGCCGAAAAAAACACTGTTACCGTCCTGTTTACTTTTTATTCTTTGTTACGTTTGTTTTTCCCACTTTTTGCTTCCTCCAGCATGCGCTTTGCGCTGTTTCTCATTTATCATTTTTATTTCTCGCTTGAAGAATATATAAATGTAGCATGTATGCATAGTAATGGAAACTCGCACATACTTATGCGGTTATGCATTCAATCTTGCATGAACATAAAACACAAAGATATAAACACAACCTTGGCATTACACATAAACATAATAACATTGCTTACCCTTGGACAGAGTTCAATAATCAAAAGGACTGATATTTTAAAAAGCACTATAGAATGCCTTAAGTCAAAGGTTATATCACCACAAACTTTAGTGAACTCTATCGAGCTATCTTATGAACAGGCAGAGAAGCAAACAGATCTTCTTTTCAAGCGTTTCTATTTTTGACAGCATTAGTTATGACTTTCGTTAATGGAGGTTTAGTTTTATAATTTTCCTTACACTCTACATAAACAGAAAGCTTGCTGTATCGCCCTTTTGGCCTAGAATTGGCTGCTAACCTAACAGAACATGTCAGTCCTATGGTGCCGAGAGGCATAGCAATATTCGGTGCGAGAGGTTTTTTTCTTTTTTTTTTGGTTCTGCACTCCTAAGTGTTAGGCTTTCATCGTGGTAGAGTTGTGATTGCTGATGTTTATATACTTAAAAGAGGGTGTTATGTTTTCATAAAACAGAGGCGCCTCAGTCACATTTGTTAAACCTTCATGGAATGAGGGTACCTTAGCTACTGGGGTCGGGACTTAACGTCTGGGCCCTCTCTTATATTCCTGATATTCTGAACGGTATGGAGACATTAGTAAAATTTTAATTTATCTGAGAAACTGGATATGTGGAAGAGTCTGAAAGTATATTGGGTCCATTTACACCAGAGTTTCCCAAACTTTTTCAGGCTGGCGCCCCCTTGGCTTCCAGAGGGATTCCTAGCGCCCACCCTCCCGCCGATACACACACGCGAGTATTATTTTTTTTTTTGGCGGGGGGGGGGGGGGGGGCGGGACGGTTTGCTTCAAATTGAAAACAACAATATTAAACTCGAAGATGAATTTCACAAACAATACTTAATTTAGTAAACTTGGTCTTCAC
>JANJGK010000007.1:7828405-7847846 GCA_039081455.1 Macrobrachium rosenbergii | reverse complement strand
AGGGGAGATCTAATCCCTTAACAGATTTCTCCACAGCATCGGTTCGACTCTATTAAAAGATCCACATTATAAGGTCGACGACATTGAACAGCAAAATTTCGCTGTTCTTTCAATCATATAAATATTAACAATTGCAGATATTATCTGGAACATGTCACTCTCATTTATGTGTACTTATCAATTCATTAGTAGGATGCTTGAAGCTGCTCCCATTAGGACGATAACTAGAGCCATGAAACTGTTTTCGAGGTAGGTCAATATTTCATATCCTTTGGGATGGGCTGTGGCCTATCTAAACCAATATCACATAATTAACTTGAGATCTGTAATTCTTCATTGCATAATTACAGTCAATTCAACTTGGACGTACTTTCTGAACCATAACTCTCACCACGGGGATATATACTACTCGGCAATGTAAAGCTTTCTCGTTCATATTCATTTACTCTATGTACTCATGAGTAACCCTCTACACCATCGCTCACTGTTTTCAGTTATGGACTGCTTGTTCCAAGAAAATAATTCAATGAATAAAAATACACTAACCGGTGTCAAAATGTACTCGTGCAGCGAAAATCAGATTTGGAATTCCCTGTAGAGTCAAGTCTTAAAAATATCCCTTTCTCTGGGTTAATATGAATTTGTCAGACGACATTTATCTTTGTGGCTCAGAGTTCGAGTTCGCATTCTTTTTCCACCTACTCATTTAGTTATCAATCTTCCTGCTGTAGTCCTGACTACCATCCTAAACTTACTATCCTTGGCTTAAGGCAACAAATGGCCGACTTCATTCATTATTTTCCCCAGACCAATTCTTTCAGTGTCAAATAAAACTATCATTGTGGGACACCGTACCTCACTCATGCTGTCACTCAGCGACTTCTCTCTCTCTCTCTCTCTCTCTCCCTCTCTCTCTCTCCTCTCTCTCTCTCTCTCTCTCTCTCTCTCTCTCTCTCTCTCTCCTCTCTCTCTCTCTCTCCAAACGATTACCAACCGGCGAAGGGCCAAACTAGTGAGGCTGAAAAATAATCTGTAGGGAGATAACGCCAACTTTTGGAGGTCTCTCTCTCTCTCTCTCATCTCTCTCTCTCTCTCTCTCTCTCTCTCTCTCTCTCTTTCAGAAGCAGTAGAAAACTGATTGGTTCTGTACATCTGTGAGTCATCTTGTCGTCAATTTATCTTTGTCCACAACTGCAAGCTATTATGGGTCTCAGCAGGAACCTAGCTACTTCTCTACTCTTTTTTTCAAACCCACTCATGATTGAAATACTTATCAAACTTTATTGCATGTTTCCCTCTCTCTCTCTCTCTCTCTCTCTCTCTCTCTCTCTCTCTCTCTCTCTTCAAGTCGGTACATTGTTTATAGTCCTGCTTCCCTTCGGTTTATTCCTCTCTCTCTCTCTCTCTCTCTCTCTCTCTCTCTCTCTCTCTCTCTCTCTCTCTCTCTCTCTCTCTCAAGTCGGTACATTGTTTATAGTCCTGCTTCCCTTCGGTTTATTCCTCTCTCTCTCTCTCTCTCTCTCTCTCTCTCTCTCTCTCTCTCTCTCTCTCTCTCTCTCTCTCTCTTCAAGTCGGTACATTGTTTATAGTCCTGCTTCCCTTCGGTTTATTCCTCTCTCTCTCTCTCTCTCTCTCTCTCTCTCTCTCTCTCTCTCTCTCTCTCTCTCTCTCTCTCTCTCTCTTCAAGTCGGTACATTGTTTATAGTCCTGCTTCCCTTCGGTTTATTCCTCTCCCTCTCTCTCTCTCTCTCTCTCTCTCTCTCTCTCTCTCTCTCTCTCTCTCTCTCTCTCTCTCTTCAAGTCGGTACATTGTTTATAGTCCTGCTTCCCTTCGGTTTATTCCTCTCTCTCTCTCTCTCTCTCTCTCTCTCTCTCTCTCTCTCTCTCTCATCCACCTGGTTATTGACCACTCCTTGCTTACCTTTGGGACGGGGGACGCACAGCCATAACAAATGGCCAGAAGGGGAAACTCGGAACGACGATGACCAGGGAGACGATGGAATGGAACAAGAGACTATCAAAAGAAATGGACGTTGGAACACCGAGCGATGGACGACACTGACGGTTGAGACAGCTGGGGACGGCAGAAAGGGAAGAGGTCAAGTAAGAAGTACCCAGAAAGTCAAGTTTTAGTCATACACGAAACTTTACATAAATATGCTGTGTTTCAATATATACTCACAGCAAACGTATTAATAAAAGGACAAAAATATACAGCCTTACCAGAATCATTAGTCAATTCAACGGCTATTCTTCAACGAAAGTTATGACATACTGCTGTCTAGTATGAAGGCTGATAGATTAAATACTTTAAAATGTTGGTGAATCAAATAACGGAGCATAAAAGTATAATTTGGCAATAAACCTTAGAAACTGAAAATTTATGATCTCCTAAGGATGCGAGGCAGGCTCCTGACATTTAATGATGACAAAAAATAAAAAAAAAGTTAAATCCAAAACTTGCCACATGCTTTGACTAACTGTTGAAAGCTATTACCGTAACACCAGATGCCTGGGCTGCAAAGTGAACCGGAATATTGGAAGAACAGCGTTAAGGTTTTGGTATTTTTCATTCACTTGACAAGAAGCTACATATTAAAAAGACTTTTTTTTATTAAGGATGACATAGAAATAATAAATACAAACAAAAATAACTGAACGAATCAAGAAGATTCAGTCCACAATATGAAGATTAACGATCATTTATCATTTCATAAATCTCTGACGCTGCTCCTGGATAATTTACACTTGCGAAAAGGAGTAACATAATGAGCAACATAACATAGTAAACACAATTTTAAGACGAAAAGAACACGTAAAAAAGAAATGCGATCTTACATCAAAATGCTTAGAGTCTACTGCCGACTGACTTTTGAGGTCTTTCTTTAGTCGCAGTCAATTACTTAGTGAATCTCCTATCACCTGATATCATATAATGAGGCAACATTTCTTAAGGCAGTAATATCATTTTAATTTTTATTCTGTACTAACCTGGGAATATTTTCTTATGATTTTATTTTAAACTTTTCTAAAAGTGTTTAGAATAAATCAAACGCTCTGTCGTAAAGAATGTAACAGTTCACTCTGAACTGCTTTATGCTTTTAATATTCTTTACTTGGCCTCATCAATATCCTCTATATTTATACACTTTTATCTTCTTTTACTAATGTGATGACAGCCTTTTACGTATCTAAAACAATAAGAGGTAAATACTAACACAGGCTAGACACATTTTCGTTTATTGTTAAAGACAAACTCAATATCCATTCAATTTCGACTCGTCTCATGATTTCTTATCACACCTTGCGCGTGTCTGCTCAACCATTTAGAAGCTTACAGGAATATTTTGCTCTTTATCTAAACATCTTTAAAGCCTTTTTATCACAATTTAAGTATCTTGATTGTCTGTTCTGTGCCTGTTGTAAATGCTGCCACTTCTGCTATTTCCTTACCTACTCATAAGTAATTTTCTTTCCCATGTTAGACTCATTAAGGGGCTCTGTACAAGTGTTGCTAACTCTTGTATGATGCTGTTGATAGTATCTCAAAGAGGAGCAGATGAGACTTGGTTCACTTAATTGCTTAATATAGAAATCTGCGCCTTCAAGTAAAGATAGCCTTTTTTTTCGTTTCATCGGGGGCTTGTTTCATTTTTAGAACAATTCTCAACATTTTTGAAAATCTCTCAGCAATTTAGCCTTAAAGCAAATATGCGCAAGTTTTGCTAGTAGATCATAGTGGGGATATTCCTTGTATAGCGTTTTCGTATCTATCTGGGGAGGCTGACCACACATGCCCTCTTTGGGGTGGATTAAATGCTCCTGGTCTAGTAAGTAACCAAGCTCTGGTTTTCAACTTGAGTTTACTTCGCCTCAACCGTCCTTTAGGCTTATTCCAAAGATACTGCTTCTCCGATGTACGCTGACACTTCTTCTTTGGTTGCATTATGCCTGTTCCGCTTCACATTCCCATATTTATTAAGTAGACATCACAAACTTCAGAGTCAATTAACTTTGTCTGTCAAAGCACTGACTTCTTTACTGCTACCGTCATTTTGAAGAGACGAGTCTATTATCTTTTATGTTATATTACTTAGAACGCTGAAATTTTACAGCTTTATTTTGACAGCCATAAAGTTCTCAATTACACCTGAGTGTACCAAAATTATGAAAATAAAGCAATCACATTCGGCTATGTGAGAAAATTACCTTAAAGAGTAACAGAACACTTCTCAGGCCACTTTCTAACCTAGCTTACAAGCTTCTCATTGAAAAAATTAGTTATCTCTTCTAAAAATAAAAAAAATAAATGATTGAATCACTCTTCGGGTTTGCTGTGCAAACCACGAAAACGTGTCTGAATCATTAGGAAGACTAAACTTGAAAAATTTCATCAGCTTTTCTCGACTTTACGATATCCTTAATTTGTACTCATCCAAATATTCTTGATAAAAATCAAACAAAATGTCAGAGTACTTTGCCAAAATAGGATTCAGATAGCCAAAAAATACATAAAAATAAACAAACTGATCGCAAGAGACGAATTCATAACAAAATATCTCAGCAGGGCATTCGCTTGGAACCACTAGAACGACTGCAAGATGTTAAAAATATCTACTAAAAGCTACAAGAAACCTGACATCAAAATCATTAAGTATATTCTTCAGTGAAACTGCAACGTAGACGAAACACGAAGTAAAGAAACAGGAGGGTTTGTCTGCGTAATAATAAAAAAGTCGATTACAAAGTATTGCAACAAATCTACGAAATATTCTGCATCGTACTGAATGCTTTGAGAAAATGGAGTGTTTACATAATTGAATGAAGTAAATGAAAAATACAAATCTTTTGATAATATGTAATGCATGATCAAATGCTTTTAAAATCCGCTTCAAATAAATATACTTAAAAAGAAAAAGGCTAGTGTACATAGAGGTAAATAAAACGTTGTTGGGAATATTAAGTAAACAATTATTGTAAAACCTGAGAGCTAACATGCTGTAAACGTGTTCGAAGAGTGAAATGCGACGAATTCAACCAGACGGGTAAGAAATGGAAAGCAAAACGGATCATCAAACAAAATAAAATATGTAAGAGATTGGCAAGATGTTTGCTAAACTGTCCTTCGAGTATGATATAATTCACAACATCAAGAGGAGTTCTCCTTCTCCCCTTTCAGAAAAAAGGAAAGAAGAAGCAGAAGAAGAAGAAGAAGAAGAAGAAGAAAAATAAGAAGAAGAAGAAAAGAGAGCACACCCAAGTCCGATATGTCTCTTCAGCCGTTATTTAGAATTCATTTCATTACACAAACATGTATTCAGAGATGGTGTTTTATTGGCCGGACATAAAACAGGACAAAGGGGGAGGAACAGAGAAAAAGAGGGGTAGCGGAAGGAAATGGAGAGAGAGAGAGAGAGAGAGAGAGAGAGAGAGAGAGAGAGAGAGAGAGAGAGAGAGAGTCATATCGATCTATGTCCTTACCGCAGTTATCTTTTTATAAATTTACTTTTTCAAGTAATCATTTCAGCTCTTCCAATACCGATTTTTGTATTCGATTCTTCATAACACTGCAATCTTTCACATTTATTTGTTCATTTATATAAAGTCCCTGCATTTTTCAAGGTGTTCAAATATTTGTTTCTGTTTTCGATTCTCGATAAAAATGAGTAGTCTTTCATCTGAATTGCAAACATGTTTCTCCCCTTCTTTGCTTTTTACTTTCTACATTTTTTGTTATATTCGTAACTTACAAATTTCGTTTTTACGTTCCATTCCTTTCCCTTCTAATAGCCAATTGTGATATTTTGATTATCTATCATTTTTGCACGATCATATTTTCTCATCATTTTTATCATCTTTTTTTCTGTCCCTTCGTTCTCTTTAACCTGCTTTCAATCTTTTTTTTCCTCTGTTAGTTTTTATCAACGTTGGATAATCTAGTTCTGTGTTTCTTTATAAATCTCTTTACCTTGATATTTTCTTTAATCTGTATATTTTTCCTTTTCCTTTGAAGAAGGCAGTCCTCTAAAATGGGTGTCAGGAAGACTTGATCCTCATAAAACTTAGCAGAAGTCTGGTTAAAGTCTTAAGTCAATAAGGAATACACGAAAAAACACTTGGCTCTAAACGCTAACAAATGGCTTACTGCAAACATCACCCAGGAAAAAAAGTTACCGTATTTAAGTTTATGTGTCGAATGTCATGTTCATGGGTTCAAAATTTCATGATAATCGTGGCGCAAATTTTTAGATTAAAAGCTTCAGAAGCAGTCTGGCTCAAACATTTCGAAATGGTTAACATATAACCAATCTGAATTTTTAAACAGATCTCTAACGTGTTCATGCATTTTCTTATTCACTGTTTTCATTTCGCTTCCGTTTCATTACATGAATAAATCTTTTCGAATTTACCACTTCCACGATGTCACAACAGCCATTCGCCGTTACTCGCATCAAGCATTGCATGATTTCCTAATGTCCGTCTATAGACATCTTCTCTCTCTCTCTCTCTCTCTCTCTCTCTCTCTCTCTCTCACTTGAAACTCATCTCCACCCCGTGTCCCCCATTGTCCCCACCCATCTGTTTTACATGAAGAAACACTTATCAGACGTCCATGGATTACAATCGACTGGGTGCTGGGGTGCTAGGGAGACAGACTGTCCGTCCCCTGACTTGTGTCCCCTGACTTGTGCGCAGATGAAAACTCATCCTCTCTTCGCTGTTATTTGTTTTGAGAATATGTAAACTGCGTGGTCTACATGATGTACACTTATCGATAAAAAAAGGTACTGTTTTCATAGTAAGAATGGGGTTTCTATTTTCAAAAACGAACGTTTACATATATGTATATATATATGTATGTATACGTATACATATATACCTGTAGGCTATGTGTATACACACACATATATATATATATATTTTCGAGAAATCTGCCAGTGTTATGCCTAACTCTTCGTGTGACCCGCCGTAGTTGTCTAATTGCTAGTCATCTAATTAATTGGGCTAAGCGTGCGTAAATTGTTTCCCCCCCTGGAAATTGATCTCGGGGGTTTCTGTAGTCACCTTGTGACCACTTAATCACACACACACACACACACACACACACACACACACACACACACACACACACACACACACATATATATATATATATATATATATATATATATATATATATATATATATATATATATATATATATATATATATATGTTATAACAAACTGTGCTTTTTATATTGTAATAAAACCTCAAATGGGATCATTTTCGCAATGTTATGTGCCGCTCATTGTTAAGATCAACAGGGCAGACATATACAATGTGTCATATGCCTGAATGTTTTCCAAAAATAAATGTATAAATAACTTTATAAATCAAGCGAAAAAATAGCGCATCAAGTCCACGGAAAATGAAAATTCGCGATTTTTTACCATTTCGGCGGCGGGTTCCGGCACAGGCACATGTAGCAGGGGAGGGGATGTTAAATATACTAAATACAAACCGTAAATTTACGTTAACGTTTATTATACTAACTCCAAAATCGAGTTTAATCTAAAAATGAACTTCCCCGTTATTTATGGATGTGAAACGCATTTCGGATTATTCAGCAGCGATTAAACAAATAAGTATTTTGCGACCTTCATTAAATCAACGTAAATTTGTTTTCTGCAAAGACATACGGCCTTCTATTTCAATCCGCCATCTGAAATATATGCAAGAAAAACTAAAACATTATTACTTCAAAAACAAACTAAAACCAAATTAAATTCCCCTGAATATAATTAAATACACGAACCAATTAATAATGAAAGAAATAAAAACATGATAGAGGAATAAATGGAATTAGAAAAAAAAATAAAAGAAAAAATTCTTATCTTTATAAAAACATTATGGTTGACACTCACCGGCACCTGATGGAACATTTGATTTTATCTACCAACCAAAAAGAATAAAACTTCATAATTTTCTTTCACCGTTTCTTGCCATCATGGTTTTAAACCTCTAAAGCGAGTAATCGATTTTTCCCTATCGCTATCAACAGCCTCTGATTCGATTTCGAAAAGTGGAGAAGGTTCCAAAATCAATCACTCCAAGCAATATATCTAATCTTATTACTGGTTTTCTGACTCCAACATCTCTTTCCAGCTTTCTCTGATGCAGTCACATATCTTGCTTGATATATCTGCGAACATTTCGGTTTCCAAATTTCAAAATGGTAAGAGAAAATTCGTAGTCTTAGCCTGTTTTACAGTTATCACGCTCTCCAAAAAATAAAAAAAATTAATCCAGAGCTTCAATTGTTGATTTCCAAAATAGAATTTCAAAGTTATAAATCAACCTTTCAGCTTCAGATCGCAAAATACAATTGTCTTCATTAGCAATGACACTGATTTCTGGAAATATGTAAACTACTAAATAATTATGCGTTCAGCAGTTATTTCGACACCTGATAATCTTTGAGAATACGATACTTCATTAGCAATATCATGAAGTAATGAGAATGATCTGAAATAGCTAGTCTATGATGGCCAGGAAAATTTTCCTAAATAACCAAAAAAACTGATCTCACATCATATTTGAATTATGCTTATGTGAAAGAGCTAGATAATCATAACAACGTTAAATAACGAGCAGGAGGAGGAGGAGGAGGAGGAGGAGGAGGAGGAGGAGGAGGAGGAGGAGGAGGAGGAGGAGGAAGAGGAAGCACAATCAGGAAGAGCCAGTAGTAAAGAATTCGGTGATCTGTGGCGAAAGGCCTCGCAATTCATCAAAACCCTCGATTCGCCGTTGGACATATGATGTGCCCTTCTCTCTCTGCTCCCCTGATTTATGATCTTTACCGCCCCGATGGAAATTCTATCGTTTAATGCAGCCTCGAGTCCACATTTACACATCAAGAATCTCCGACAACCCACAAGGCCCTCGCAATACTTTCCCGAAATACTCTCCTTTTCAACTTTATGTCCGCGGAACAAAAGGTCGATAATTACCCGCCTCGGAGAACAGCTATATGCGACTTATTCAACTCGAGGCATTGGTCTTGTGTTACGATGACAAATTCGCCTTCGATTTAACCGCAGAAAACTTGGTCCTTCCTTCGAAATTCTGACGTAAAATAGCGGATTATGGAGAGTTTTAGCCGTCTCTGTGCCGGGGATTCCTCCCAATAATTGATTTATGTCGATCTGATAACAATCTATTGTGTTCGACCAGATAAGAAATTGGGTAAGTGACAAGGACGGATGACCCTCGGGACCCCAAAGTCTACGGGAAGGAAATGGAAAAGCAGAGGACTAAAAGAAAACAAGGCTAAATCAAAGACATAAATATAGTAGTACTATAATAGTTACGTTGTCAACCATGAAAAAGCAAAATAATAATAATAATAATAATAATAATAATAATAATAATAATAATATGAAGGGAGTAGACCCTCTTTTAAACAGGTCTTATTGAAAAGGATGGCTGTATTATGCGAATTTATCTTATCTAGTGTCTTTTCTATCCTCCTTATGATTCGCTTTTCAGGCTCAGCGATGTTAGTCAGCAACTGGCCGATATTCATGTTGGAAAAGGATAGTGTGCGGAATATGGGAAGTCTTTTATTAAAATATCCAATCAGAAATATTCCGCACACTATCCTTTTCCAACATGAATATCGGCCAGTTGCTGACTAACATCGCTGAGCCTGAAAAGCGAATCATAAGGGAGATAGAAAAGACACTATATAAGATAAATTCGCATAATACAGCCATCGTTTTTAATAATAATAATAATAATAATAATAATAATAATAATAATAATAATAATTAATAATAATAATAATAATAATAATAATAATAATAATAATTGTGAAGATAGTATCTGATGACTGTTAAAAGTTTAAGCCAGATAAAAATATAAGTATTGCTGGAATCGTCAAAAAGGTAAAAATCATAGCGAAATAAATTCTACCTCGATCTGAGTTCCCGCATCACCTAGGAGCCAAACATACGTAATAATAATAATAGTAATTAATGCTTTTAAAAATGTAAAACGTATAACGTTCCTCATTCTTTTCCACAATTGTTCTGTTATTTATCAGAGATTTACAGAACGAAAAAGACTAAAACTCGTACTTGTATGCCTGTGTGATGTGAGAGGTATGAGACAATATACTACGTTTTAATGATGACAAATGCTGAATAAAGTAGGTGTTGATGAATATACTAAATCAATCTATCAATGTTTTGGTGAATCAAGTAGGGCATTGTATGTGAGACCACTTCGCAATCATTGACTGAGCTCAGTTTCAATACAGCTGTGGTTCGGGACAGCAAGTTTGTTGGTATTGAAAATCCATTCGTAACATTTAAAGTGTTCCAGTATTCATGGTTTTGTTTTCGTTTTCCCAGAAAAAAATTATTTTAATTTTATGCCGTAAAATAATTTCCTTATCTTTTTACAACAGCAAGTTTGTTGGTATTGAAAACCCACTCGTAACATTTAAAGTGTTCCAGTATTCATGGTTTTGTTTTCGTTCTCCCAGAAAAATATTTTAATTTTATGCCGTAAAATAATTTCCTTATCTTTTTACAAGAATGTTATCACCAGACATGATGTACAAGTTACAGCAATAGCATTCCCCGCAGGTAACTCTAGGGCCTCTATGTGACCTAACAAAGAAGTGAGCAACGAATGCCATGCTATTATAGGCCAGATTAAAGAAGCATATCTGAACGACAGATGAGAGGATAAGAGTAGATGGAAATGAGTTGGTGAGTAGATTAGATATGGAGGGAACGATGCAAAACAGTAGTACTAAGGATGCAAGTAGTTCTACATTTGCCCAATGGGCAAGGCAATTTCCTATAGAGATGGTCCTTGGCAAAGATCTTACGGGAAACCTGGTTTGGGTGAGTAAGAGGAGGAGAGGGATGGTGAACATCAAACTAGATTTCGGGGATATTATTCTGAAAATCTGTACGCATGTGCCAGCAGTTTGGCTGCTTATATATATATATATATATATATATATATATATATATATATATATATATATATATATATATATATATATATATATATATATATATATATATATATATAAACTTTTTTGGAAGAAAGTATATAGGACCTTGGAACAAAGTTAGAAGCAGAAAGAGTTGTCGTAAATGGAAATCAAGATGTACACTTGGGAAGCAGTATTACATTTATGATCAAGAAAGTGCACGGTATTTGGGTGCTGGAAGAGAGATAATAGGATTTGGAAAAGATGACTGACTAAGCTAAGCCATGGAATTAATCTGGCAATATTCGACACTTTTCTGGGTGTAAACAGATTGGTCTATGTCCTATACAAGAGGACGAAGAGTAAGTTCATGCAGACAAGTTGCTGTACAGGAGATACCACCCAAGATACGTTCAAAACCGTAACGTGATAATGGCGAGAGCGCAGCTATGCAGCGTAGAGTAGTGATGAGTGATTACTGAACTGAGAAAATCAGGAAACGTAGAAATGTGTTCGCAGAGCTAAAATTATGTAGCAGAGAATGAGAGTGAGAGATAAGGATTTAAGAACTCGGTAAAAAAAGGTGATGAACAGAAAACAGCGGAGAGAATCTGAGAGCTAGGGAGGTCTTAGGCGCACCCACCCCCCTTCCCCGAGTAAACGATCTAATGACAGAGTCCTGTCTGTGGAATAAAGCTGTGCAAGACATGATATAAAAAAAAGGTAGGTAAAAAAATGACAGATAAAGAAGACAATGAGATGAGAAAAGTCTTAATTATGGAAATATGGAGTAAAGAAAGTAGTAACAATAACAAAGGCACTAACATTGAGTGAAATGTACAAAGGCTGAAAACATCAGAGGGAATAACAGATAGACAGGGATCCCAACACGATTCAGCAATAAACGATTAAAAAGAATCGGTTTTAAGCAAACAGAAAAAGGGTAAGATGGAATAAAGGCTTTGAAAGACCTACACATGGAGAATCCAAGGGGTGTGTTCGAAGATGAATATCAAACAAGGGAATGATACCAGCAATAAAGATAAGATAATCTATTAAGTAGACCTTAGTTTAACCAGACCACTGAGCTGATTAACAGCTCTCCTAGGGCTGGCCCGGAGGATTAGATTTGTTTTACGTGGCTAAGAACCAATTGGTTACCTAGCAACGGGACCTACAGCTTGCCGTGGAATCCGAACCACATTATAGCGAAAAATGAATTTCTATCACCAGAAATAAATTCCTCTTTAAAGAAAAAAGGGTAAGAAGGGCATCAAAGAGAGTGAAAAATGGGAAAGGGAAGGACGCCAATGGGATTAGCACATAGTCTGGTTGACAAAGAGCTAGACATTCTGAAAATTCCATTGTTCCTCCATCTATATAGTGAATATGTACCTGTTACAGAGTGTCGTGGCCTGATGGAGATATAGGTCCTCATCCCTAAAGGCGCATTAGTGAAGCCATACATCGGTGTAGTTCCTCGTTGGGAGAGTGGGTTCCGTTCTCAGCTAGCACTCTGCTGGCCGCTAGTTCGAATCTCCGACCGGCCAATGAAGAATAAGAGGAATTTATTTCTGGTGCTAGAAATTAATTTCTCACTATAATGTGGTTCGGATTCCACAATAAGCTGTAGGTCCCGTTGCTAGGTAACCAGTTGGTTCTTAGCCACGTAAAATAAATCTAATCCTTCGGGCCAGCCCTAGGAGAGCTGTTAATCAGCTCAGTGGTCTGGTTAAACTAGGGTATACTTATTTTTTTCATACATCGGTATGTTTTGGTGCAGAGTGCTGTGAACATATTTATACATACAGGGAGCAAAATCAAAACGAATTTCCAGCATATTCGAGTTTTAAAGCAATACCATTCTAAGCTTCGAGCCACATTAAATATGAATCCGAAAAGTTCTGGAGAAAAGAAAAAAAGGAAACGGAGGTCACATGATTTAGTAACGCCATAATCTTCTAAGAGGACCGACGTCTGTCTGAAATTAAATATGAATGAAGGTCTTTGACAGATAGAGCCCTTGCTACCAAGCCAAGACGGGAAAGTCAACGGAATTCCTGAAAGGAAATGTAAGAGCAGTTTCTAGGGGAAATTACCCAATCTCAGTCTAATGGAGAAGTCTAAGAGCTATTTCCACGAGAATTTCCTGAATATCCGGGCATTACAGAATTTAAAACCCTTAACTATTCACTGACTTCTGAGGACACCAATAATATAATGGGCTAATTAAGGAAATCTTACCATCTTCGAAGGATTCCGCGTGTTCTTTGTGGTGGAAAATCCTTACCGAGTGCTTTCAACATGTCTAATTTTAATTGGGATTACATGGCAAAACAACTTAAATGAAAGGAAATGAAAGGGCAAACACTAAACGTTAACTATGCTCCGGAAACCTATCAGAGCTTTCTGAATTTCCAGATTTATGGAGAAATGTAGGAAATGAGAGAGAGAGAGAGAGAGAGAGAGAGAGAGAGAGAGAGAGAGAGAGAGAGAGAACAGTATTATTACGGGTTTCCAAACTCTCATAGTAGTAATAACAATAACAATAATACTTAATTTAACCGGTTTTTAAACTGTTTGCTGAACACAGGGAACTCCGCTTTGCAACTAATAAATAAATGTCCCCCTAAACGAATATCAAAATTTCAGCTAATGAGTAACTTCTAATGCAGCTTGACAGCCTAAATTTCACAAATCAAAATCAAATAAAAAACAGGCGAGCCATGACACTCATAACTTCTCGCGAAAGTGTAACAACACAAACACACAAACGTGTCCTTACTCACAAAGCTTGCTTCTATTTACCGATCGCTACACCATTCGTCGTGAGCGTCGGCTGCCAAAACAAACAATGGCTGTATTCACATGCTTGCTTCCCGCGTCACAATCCTTATCAGCAAAGAGCGAGACGGAAATAATTAAAGAATAGTGCATGTGCGAAGTCCATTTATATTCGAGATCGCACAAATCACTTCATCTACCAAGTCGGAAGCTTTTATTACTGTTAAATAGTTTTTAATTAAGAACAAACAAACTTACTCGTTTGTCTGTTTCCCTTATCGCAACGCTTGTAAGTGCCGCGAACAAAGGCAAACTGACATGGCACTCTGACAAAGGGCCTTTGACAAAGATAGAAAGGAACCTCTTTCTACACCAGGTGCTGATATGAATCGCCTAATTGTGTTGTGATTTGTTGGGAGACTTCTGGTGAACGTGCGTATATAAGCAAACATTCTCACACACACATGCAGACGCAAGAAACACACACGTGCGTGCGCCAGCACACATAAAAAAAGCGTCCATATATCAAAAGCAACTTGCAATTAAGAGAGGCAACAACACTGATAGATTTGGGCTGTCTTTTGTCGCCTACGCGGGTGATTTTTGGGGTGATTCTGAACGCGTGGTGATTTGTTACTGCTGGTGGTGATTCACTTGTGGAGGGTCGGATGGGCTTGGGGACCTCCGGGGGAGAGGGGTCCCCATGCTAGCTAATCTATCAGGCCATGCAGACAAAGATTTCTCTCTCTCTCTCTCTCTCTCTCTCTCTCTCTCTCTCTCTCTCTCATATACACAACATACACACATTATATATATATACATATATATATATATATATATATATATATATATATATATATATATATATGTATGTATATATATGTGTCTGTATACTCACTCCCTTTCCTTTTGTAAATTTCTGATATCTTTCAATTTAATCGCTATTCCCATTGATGCTGCATGTGCAACATATGTGAATCCGGTTCTCTCAGGTACACTTTTTCTCCCTCCCTTTCTATATCTTTCGCTGAAAACTCAAAGGATTTATATTCTTCTTTATCGTCTGTTTATCATCTATCGTGCCAAGCCAGATCTCCAGTGGGTCTTTATTTATTTGTAATAAATAAAAATAAATAAATAAAAAAACATAAAAAAATAAAAAAAAAAACAAAAAAATAAAAATAAATAAATAAAAATAAATAGATAAATAAGAAAAATAATAAATAAAAATAAATAAATAAATAAATTAAAATAAATAAAAATAAATAAATAAAAATAAATAGATAAATAAGAAAAATAATAAATAAAAATAAATAAATAAATAAATTATAAATAAATAAAAATAAATAAATGAATAAAAATAAATTAAAAAAAATAAATAAATTGATAAAAATAAATAATTTTTCTATTACACGGAAATTTCATTTACCCTATCACTCGTATCACCATTTTAGTGCTCACATCATTTAGTACAAACTGTTACGTCTTTACCATTAACTGTATAATTTCGAGATTTACAAATTTTTGTTCAATTCCTAAATCTACGTTAAGTCCCTATTGCCCTTGTTTGGAATACTGTCCCAAGTGAGGCGATTCTTTACTAGTTTCCTGTATTTTAATGGGACTGAATCAAAAGCAATCTCTCTAATCAATAGGTCTTCCCTGACCTCCTACTCTGCCCCTCCACCACGAGATGTCGTCAACACCTGTGATATTATCACGAATCCTTTGACCCTGTTTTGTCACGTTGGAAGAGAGTGTTCCTCCTCCCCTCGAGTGGTCTAGCAACACCTGCAAGGCCCTTTTCATTTAGCAGAAATCCACAATCCTTGAATTCCTAGGTTCGGCGGCTACTTTTTCTCACGTCCTTTTTGCAGATATATGTAATCCGTTAATTGTCAAGAACCTACGCTTCCATCAGAGTTAAGCTACACTTTTTTTAATTACTATTCTGCATTGTTTAATTATGCCTGGCCTAGATAGGGATACTGGGTTACTAGTTAAGTATACCTTAGTTTAACCAGACCACTGAGCTGATTAACAGCTCTCCTAGAGAGGGCTGGCCCGAAGGATTAAACTTCTTTTACGTGGCTAAAAACCAATTGGTTACCTAGCAACGGGACCTACAGCTTATTGGGGTTACTAGTTTCCACAGTATTAACAGTGGGTAAAAAAAATATGCCGAATAAGTGTGCGTGCCTACGTGCGAGCGAACACCTGATTGTGTACGTAAATGGCGGAGTAAACGTTTACATATTTGCAGATTTATTTAGGTTGCTGGTAATATTAAATACACAATACATCTCCTATGATATTTCCAATGTCCTAACGTTTTACTATTTAAAAAAAAATAATGGATTCAAAGTATGGATAACTATATTACCAATAGAATATAACAAATACAAGCTGACCCTCTGAGCCTACCGACAGCTTATCTTCACAGCTACTTAGCAGCAACAATATTAATATTAATAATAAAAATAATTTAGGTCTGATAAGAAATTAATATATAATAATCATCATTATTTGCATTGCCATCCACATATAAAACATGTACCTCATTGCAGCCAAGGTAACTTCATCGATCTAATTGGCATTTTCTACCATCGAAATTCTTTTAATCTATTAAAACGTAGCCTTTTCATTCGTTACAGTATAAAAGCTCTAGATAATTTCCGTCAAGTAAACAAATAAATAACAAGAGACATAGTGCTGTTCTAACCTAAAATGACCTGGACAGCATCTGAGAGAGAGAGAGAGAGAGAGAGAGAGAGAGAGAGAGAGAGAGAGAGAGAGAGAGAGAGCCCTGAAGGACCGGAGGCAAAGGGCCTCCGAAACAACCATTACCCCTTAGATTAATGGTCAAGCAACATTAGTCGTTACCACAGTCGTTTCTCAGCGGCTCTGGCGCCGTTCCTGTCCTTAATTTTCCTTGGTCTTCGCTTTGTTTCATTAACATTCGCTGTGATTCAAAGGGGAAAACAGCGCTGTCGCAATGATCTTTTTAATTCATTACGACTCTCCGCTGCATGCGGGTGAGACGTACTAAAGGCTTTGAAGAATTCGATCCGCAGTTTAGAGCAAATCGAGTTGATAAATGTCTATGAAACGTCACGTCACGGCCCCATTCCGACATTTCGCTTTCAACCCTCTTTTGATCAGTTAAGTGAAATAAATGATAACAACTTTCTCTTTGATTACATACGAATTTGTTTGTGCTTCCGCTCTGAATGGATTTTATTTCTCATATTGTCAGAAGAGCTGGAAATAATTCCCAGTTCTGTTATATCACACACAAGTAAATAGTTCCCACCACGTTAAAGCTGCCAATAGTAAGAAAGGACTCAACAAATTCATTCATTTACCCCTCGAAACGCTTTATAAATAATTATCTTAATGTTTTGAATAATTTATCCAAGTAGAGATCAATATTATTAATAACAGAAATGATACTGATACTATATTCTATTTTATAAATACAATAGAAAGAGTACAAAATACACTGGCAGGGAATATAATTATAATAAAATTTATGGAGTACATATACTTTGAACGAAAGATTTAACTTTCATTACTAAAGAATTAAGTCACACATAAAGCTAAAGCGCTGAAAAATAACAAAGAAAACATCAAGATCGAAAGGACACATAACTAAAGAAGTCATAAACAAGAAAAAATAATAAGTATTGTAAACTTAACAAGATCATGCACAAAGGGGCACATGTATGTCCAACTAGGTCGACTTTCTTTGAAGATAAACCATCAAGCTGCGGAGAAACTGCGATTCATAAAGCAACTAAGGGTGGCACAAAGTGGAAAAAGAAAACTCCAACGAACCAAGCAACTACGTTGCAGAATTTTCGTTGTGCCATCTTTCCCATAATTCTGCTGGTCGTCTCGCTTCACTGTTTTAGGTGTTTCGGAGTTGCAGTTCGTTGCCATTTCCCAAGAGGATCAGACAAAAGTCTGTTTATCTTATGACGGTTTTCAACTTACGCACACAGCTGTACATGGTTTTCTGTGAAAATCTCCGTAGCAGGGTGATGGCAGACTGTTTTCGAGACGCCAGAGTATGTCATTACCGACGTCAGTAAGATGTCTCATGGTGCACAGGTTGCAACCATAGGCGTTTTGGTACTATAAATGCACAACAGCAGTTTTGTTTTCTGGAGACAGAAGGCATATCTTGCAATTAAGTTGACAGCCGGGAAAATCTGGAGATGTCAGTAGTATTTCTAAGGTTCTTCATAATATTGTGCTCCAGATCAAGTCATTCTTATATAATTTCGAGGTAATGATTCCTGAGGTATATTTGTGGCTCTCCAGCATGTCTATAAGTCTAGAGAGTAATGACATCGCTGAGGTGCTGAAGACCCTACACTGACGGAGAACTTAGACCAAGTAACATCGATATACGGTATGCACATTTTATGAAACCTCAAGAAGAGTGCTGATACTTTACTCCATCAAAGGCTTTTCTTACATCAACAAAATATAAGAATAAATGAGAGGTTAATGGCAAATAACAGTTCAGGTATTATTCAAAAGTTAAATTGGTTGTGTGATTAAGTAGAAATAGAATGAGGTGTCGCAGATCAGACTCGAGCATCCTTAATGAGACTTTAATTGCTAATGGTGATATTTCCTGGGTCATCGCAATTTTTGCCTTGCTTTTAATTAGTAGTATTACGAGAACTCGGAGTGGGAAATCTGGAAGAGAACCGATGAATCAGGCATGCATTAAATAATGACGCTAAAAAACGGGAAATTTCAAACGACATAAACTGAAATTTTCGGATGCTGGTTTATTGGAAATTATGGTTTTATTATATCTCAGCAAGCCCTTGGTAAATGAGAGTAGTGAAATGAAATCATATATTTTAAGTGAGAAGGTTTTCTGTTTCACTTTTGGAATCTTGATTATTTCTACAAGTCAGTCTGGTACCAGAATGATCTCCCCATTGGACCCTTCTCTGACTGTTTCTTGTACTATCGGACTGTTTGTTTATTTTGTGCTTCAAAGGTTGAATATCTTTCACAGGAGAGGATACTCATCAGAATCTAAATTTCTAGACATAGCATAAGCTGCTACTTGCCTTTTATTTCACCGCTAATGCTTCCAGGCAAGTATGGACTGTGATCTTGCCAATCTCATTATTGAAAGGTGGCCTTCCCTAAAGCTACTGTTTTGCTTCCCTGTTACAAACATTTCTCATGACCTACTCAGAAGAGAATTCTCTTTGATATATTATACACTGGCAACTTCAACAGTTTGGATTGTTGCAAAATAAGGCATTTTTAAGGTGAACTACTGAGATGCGATACAGCAGTCCAACCTCGGGGTTGTAGTTGATTTGGTCCTACTGTATATATATATATATATATATATATATATATATATATATATATATATATATATATATATATATATATATATATATATATATATATATATATATATATATATATATATATATGAGGATGGGGACAGGAATGTGTCAATTCATTATTTATTTTAACCAAAGTACGTTAGTTTATTTGACAAATTGTCTTTTAGTACAAGCATTATAAGCATATTAGTCTTAGATGAAGCAAAAATGAGCAGCAGTTGAGCTAAATAATGTAATATAATCTAACTGAGGCTTATGAAGTTTTTAAAACCTTT